>JAHDVE020009303.1:0-59623 GCA_022606495.2 Halesus radiatus
ACGATTCACTCATACTGAAGGATTGGCGTTTCCTAAATGTACCAATAACAGCGCCCTCGAGGTGATTTTTCACAAAAACGGCGCTATGCAAATCATCCAATTATTATTATTATTATTATTATAGTGAAAGAACCCATAACTTTATTGTACTACTTAACTAGTGATGCGGCGCTTTGTCCCTATTACTATTACCATGTCATGGTTTGATTTACTTGACAGAATTTATGTTACATTATTTGTGGTCTTTGAGAAAAGATCTTAACTGGATTAAAAACCCTAACCAAGGATAGGAAAAAGGACAAATATTTTAATGTAATTATAAACAATTTATTTAAGTTACTTTTTGTACTTACTGAATAAAATTTGAAAGTTTCGTCGTCGGCTCTTAAAGCTGAGTGATACGTAACTCAATCTTATCAATATTACTCAATTATATTATCTTTTTTTGTAGTACTCTATTAAAAAAGCTTTTTTGTCCTCACATCTCCAACCAGTACCTATCAAACACATCTCATTATACTTAATTATAATACTTTTTTAGATATATTATATTACCATACAATTTAAATACCAGCTTTTTTCTCTTCTATTTTTGTATAATGGCACTTAATATGAATTAAACTTGTCAATTTGACTGTCCTAAAACGGGATTTGTTCCCAGTTGGGCAGTCAAAGCTTTCTTAAATGTTGTTGTTAAATAATGTTTGTTTCAAATAAATAAATATTTTTATTATTAATTATAAATAAATAGTGAAACACCTTGGAATATTTACAGAAAACTCAAGAGTGAAACGATAATTCTTTTATTTGGAAATTCATACATCTACGTATATACATAAGGCACTGAACGGGCTGTCGCCATCATACTTGACTGATATCTTCGTGAGGGATGATCTTAATCAGAGCCAACTCACGCTCAGGTCGGTCAAGTCTGATGCGTCGAATAGAATGGTTGAACCCTCTCGAACAAATGCTGCAAAATTTGGGGACGTGGCTTTTAATTTGCTCAGTCTACATTCTTAAAATGATATTTCATTTAGTCTGAAGTTAGAAATCAATTTCGAAATATTGGAAAGGGCTTCAAATTTTAACAAAATTTATAGCGCCCTTGAAAGCACTATCTTAAACAAATACGGAAAGATAATAATATGCAACTACTAGAGAACAAACACATCTCTATGACAAGAAACCTTATCTTGACTCGTGCTTTCCTTTCGGCACATGTTTACCTCGTAAATCATTGTTTAGTTCAGTGATTTTGCGGAAACTAAATCGTTTATTTAAATTGAAGTTACTATCCGCGTGTGGTTTAGTGGAGCTGCTTTACTGTTGATGTTTGGATACGCACGTTCTACTTAATCATTCGAGTTCACAAATAGGTGGGGGCTTTTCTCGCGCTGTTTTGGATACGCAGACAATCGAGTTTAATAAATCACTGCTTAATAATTGCATGTGTGGACAGCACTTTTAGGATTTTTTTTTTATTTTTTTTTATATGAATACCGCACAAGAGTCCCAACTGCTCCCAACCGTCTGGAGCCAGTGAGACTAAGGCATTCCCATTTGGGGAATGTTGTGAGGCTGAAGGTATTGGGGAGGGGAAGGAGAAGGGGAAGAGGAAGGTGGGGAAATACCTGGCTATTCAGATCTGGTCACCAAACACGGCTAAAAGCCATTTCAAGCAACGTTTTTATTCTGAATGGTGGTCTTTCACCAGGGCGATACTGAGAGTATCTTCCACTCTGGAACGTGCGCAAATATACTATATATTATTTTTATTTAATTAATTGCGAAACAACACAAATTAATTAAATTAAATTTACTTGCGCACGCCGGGATTTGAACCCGCGACCTTCGGATTCGTAGTCGAGAGCCTTACCCCTCGACCATGGAGGCCGTCAAAATTATAGTTTCCAGTATAAAATAGTTTCCAATAATCAAAAACATCGTGTAAACATATAATTTGAGATCCAACGTTCTATGTACGTACAGACACGAGACTCCTTACTCGACACGATATAAATCTTTTCATCAAGCTGGATGTTGTATTTCTGGTGTAACCCAGATACCAAAAAACCGCGCCGAGTTTTTTTTAGAAGGTACCATCCTCCGTTACAGATTTTTTTCATTTTGTCCTTTGCTACCCTCTTTTCGACACATCTACAAATCTAACCGAAATAGTTCATATTTATAACCATTTTATGGTGTGCTTTCTTCAGATATTTATATAATTATATCAAAAACACTTTTTCGTTTTTTTTCTGCAACTTTTTGGTGCAAGCAATTATTTTATGGAATCATAAATAAGTTAATTCACATTTGTTATAATAATGATTGAATTTGGTCCTTTCGTTTCTTTTGTGTATCAGCGATCCCATCTTGTAGTATACGCACACATTTAATCTTCTTGATCGCCTTCTGTTGGCAAGGTCTCAGAATGTTTCTCCCAGCATTATACGGAAATATGAACATTCCTCTGTAATTGGCCGTCGCAAGTCTGTTGAATATGCAGTCCTTGTTATTGGCGCAACGCACTGGAACTTCCAAGACACTCCGATTCCATCGTAGGTCTTGAACTTCCAGACTGTATTTGCACGACTGGAACCGCCTGTCTTTTAAACAACTCGCTACTGTAGATTGAACGGGGGGGCGATATCCGCCACTTTTATGTCAGTCCAAGTGGTATTCGGCCACCGTTTGGATTACATTTGGATCGGCGTGAAGTAAGGAGTGTTCTATTGATGAAGGGGTAGGCAACAACTTGTGCGATGGTGACTTTACAACTGGTTTTGACTTATAAGGAGAAGAAACATCCACAGGAGATGAACGATGTAAAACGGTGTCTGATTTTGAAGCCACTCTCACAGTTGAAGAATTAGTAGTATGTTTAATGGGAGATTCCGGAAATGCATCACACACTTTCACGTCATTCAAAGAATAAGAACTCCTAATTGGATTAGAAAGCATTGATTTCACTGAAGACAGAGATAAACTTTTCGAAGAATTCGTTAGTATGGACTTTTTCAAGGTATTTGAAGAAGGTTGGACGATTATCAGAGATGATCTTTGAATTGTAGAGCTTGTGGTGTCAGGCGCATCTTGGAAGTATTTGGCCGAGTTGCAGGAGCTACAAGTAGTTTCTTCTCGGATAAACTTGTGCAGTCGTGCCAGGAAGGCGGTCAGGCTGGCAGCGGTGCCAGCGCGCATGGCTCGGGCGCGTGTGCGTGGAGGTTGCAGCACGCCACGCACGCGAACGCCCTGCTGGCTGAGCGCGCCCGCCAGTCTGCGCACGAGGGCTGCACGCGCTTCACATGAAATAGCACGGAGACGGGAAACGGTGCGGATCAAGTATTCGACTAAAATGCCATCCTCCTGTAAAAGGAAAAAAAAGTTTTATAGAGCTCCAGATTTGGTGTTTTGTTACAATTGAATGTGAAAAATGAACACAAAAAACCAAACTCCAGAAAATAAGCAATCTTTAGTCAATGCTAACAGTCAAATGTAATTGGCGTTTGTAGGCGTGTCAACGGAAGTCGACTAATCACCGATAATATTGATAAAAACCGTTTACTGGTCAATGTTTACTTTTTGGCAGGGGCGTCTCATGACATTTTGGTGTACTAGATTGAAATAAACTGCATTATTGATGTTGATGTAGTTGAAAATATATATTTTTTTCTAAAATTATTTTGAAGATTTACAAGTAAGGGGTTCAATGGACCAAATTCAACTCTCTAGAAAAAACATAATTTTTTATTAAGTAAATAAAACACGTTGTTATAAAACACGAATATATTTTATTTTAACCAACCGGTTTCGCTTAACTCAAGCTTCATCAGGGTAAATATAATAACTGTGCGGATTTTACTATGTTATTATATTTACCCTGATGAAGCTTGAGTAAAGCGAAACCGGTTGGTGAAAATAAAATGTATTCGTGGTTTATAACAAAGTGTTTCATTTACTTAATACAATGTCAAACCACAAAGTGATTGCTTATTACGAAAATACATATTTTTTTTTTAAATTAAAAAAATTATTTTCGCCTACAACAATACTAAAAATGTCGTTTTTTTCAATTGCACTCCATACCACTAAACTCACGATCTGCCCCTGTGCTATGTCTCTAAACCGTTTTACTTTAAAGTAGTTCATTTTATTCATTTACGCCCATTGCAGGCTTTTACATGACATTTACAAATAATATTGAAATAGTTTATACCTACCTATATTATAATAGATGGTATAAAAAGAAACAAAATAATTTGACATTTTTATCCGGAGTTAAGTAGTTTCAAATAAGCTAGCTCTACTCGATGAAATAAACCATACTAATGAATTCTTATACTGTAACATTGATGTAGTAAATATTTCAACAATAGCAAAGTATTTTTTCCCCAGATATTGAATTCTTCGCACACGAGTAAAATATTGCGACGCTGAAGTTGGATTGTCACTATAAAGTGGTTGGTACTGTCTTGTAACTATCCTACCAGGTACATGAAAAACAATCAAATATAGTATCAGTGGTATAAAACATTGAACTGACAATCCTAAACAAACACGTTAAATTGCAAATAATTTTTCGTTCACATAGTTAAAATTTAATGATTAAAGTAGATAATCGTACACAACAGTACACAACTGCTGACCCTGTACAAATCGCAAGTGCGCCCCACTGTAGAATTTGGCAGCCACCTCTGGTCGGGAGCCTCAAAACATCTGAAAAAAACCCTTGCAGAAACGGGCGGTCCGTTTGATAGATTCGCCTATATTAACAAACGGGTTGCAATCTTTGGAGCACAGACGTCAGGTGGGAATGCTGTCCTTATTCTACCGGTATTTTAATGGAAGATGCTCTGATGAACTAGCGTCATTGATCCCTTCGGCACCGGTGCATAGTCGGGAAACACGGCAAACGCGCGCCCAACATTTGCACACGGTTGACATTTGTCACATGAAAACGGGTCGCTTCTACGACTCGTTCTTGTGTTCAACAGCTCGGCTGTGGAACGATCTGCCGGCCTCTGTGTTTCCTCCATCCTATAACATGGGTCTCTTCAAGACCCAAGTTAACTCCTTCCTATCCTCTAAAAGACCCTCCACACAGCATCCCCAAAGATGATATAGGCCTTGAGGGAAATTATTTCCCTCAGGGTCTCCTATGTGGAGTTACTGTAAAAAAAAAATCGTAATTTAAACATTCTCTTGGAATACCCATTCTAAAGTTTACGTATAATAAATAATAAGATTTTACGTTGCCCTTACCAGTTCGAGTCGGAGTAAACACTCTTGAGGCCTCTCTCCCCAGACAACGATGGTGGCCAGATCCTGAGCGTCCAAGACGGGCATCTTTAGGCCTTCCAGCCATTCCATCAAGAGGGCGGCTATTATCCTCAGGTCTTCCTACAAAATTAGATGTTTTTTTAACATACCTACAGAGTATATACGAAGGTGAAAATTATGACTTTAATATTATTTGTTCAATGAGCGCTGCGTCTTTTTTTAAAGTTATGCTTTGGGGCCACAGTCGAGGGGAGTTTAGAATTATCAAAAAGTAGCAATAATTGTTTTTGTAGAACTCCATTTAATATATATATATATTTTTAAATTTAAAGTAAATTAAATTTAATAATGCTGTTATTAAGTTCTACAGGTATTTTTACTTTTTATTATTGTGACAGATGTTTCAGCACTCAAGGCCATTTTCAAACTGCGGTCAATCTATTTTGTGGGAGTGAATAAAATCATATAAATAGCTAGCCGGTTAGTACTTACCTAAAGTCATTAAATAAATAAATTAAATAATAAAATTAAATTAAAAATTCACGCATCGGTGCACAAATGCGTCCACAGCCCGCAACACTGCAAATAACCAAAGTGTAAATAAAAATAAAAAAAAAGATAATATTTATTAAAAGCTTCTTACGCTTTTTAAGGTAATTTTATAGATATTTTCGAGTCCTAAAATTCATTTTATGAATACTTTCCAGTCCTAAAAATTAATACCAATAATTCAATAAATACCACCTCTTCTTGTGTCACCAATCATCTAATAAACGTAACATCAATAGAAAAGGAGAAACAAATAACCATCTAAAACTATCATCTCTATAAATAATTTTTTCTAAAACTGTGTTCATCTGAAGCGACCTGCCAGGTAAGCAAGTTTTTTCTCTGTATCTGTATATAATTAGTTAAGAAATATTTGTACAGCGCCCTTGAGCTGATTTTTCACAAAAACGGCGCTATACAAATCAGCCAACTATTATTATTATTATTATTAAATAAATCGTCATAATGTGGATTAACCGCAGTTTGAAAATGGCCTTGAACTCCGGAACAGCTGTCATAATAATAAAAATTAAAAATTCTCGCAGAACTTAATAATAACATTATTAAATTTGATTTAGGTTAAATAAATAAATAAAAAGTAACATAGCCTAAGAACAAAAGTAAAGACTCGATTTGATAACTAATAGAGTGACCAACCTGGTTCTTAAAACAATTTGTAAAAGTGGTGGATGCCTTTGAAAGATTTTTGTGACATAATGTCTGACTCATTCCTTCAATAGTTTTTCCACCCAGCGTGGCTTGTGTTGGTTGTGTTTACATTATTACCTCGGTATTTATTCTAAGGAAGGCGGCTGATCTCGTGTTGAGGTCCAGTTGGAACTTCCTCAGGTACCTCTGTCTCTCCTCCGCCAGGGTTGAATGGTCCATCAAGAGTGCCTTAAGTAAAATGTTCAATGTCATAATAGGACCATTTAATTTTGAATATTTTTTTTCTCATTTTAAAGTTCTTTGTTCATTTCAAATAATGCAATTCATTGTAACTTTCTATGCTTTTCAAATGCCAAAGTTATAAATAACATCAACTGTCCAATTCTTTATTCCAATCTCACGAAATTCTCAGTAAACATCAGACTCTATTAGCTTACTGTAGAGAGATTCAACTCTCGTTAGAACATTTGTAGTAATCATCAAAAATGTATAAAAATGTTGAAAACGATAGTGTTTTCATTTAATTAGTTAACAATCACCCAACTGTATCAAGATTTTCATGAAATTATATAATCCATCCATAAATTCCAAGATTAAGAACCTTGGGCAGATCAAGTACTTCCTGGCGCGGACAAAATATGCAAATTATGCTGATTAAATAAAGATGCAATAAGGGAACCCTTAGAATACTCATAAGGTATAGGTATTTCGATCCTACCTCCGCAGTTTGCGACGGAGTGGCACTGAGTCTATCTTCATTGGTAGAAGCCTCTGAAGAATCCTCCTGAAATTCTGCTTCGTCAGTTTCCTCAAAAGTAGGACTCGGTGGCCGTGTCACTGGATCCACGGGACCCATCACAGGACAACTAGGAGTCTCAGTATCTGGATCTTTAATTGTAATCGTGTGTATTAGAATTGGAGCAAGTAGAAGACTTGTATTTATAGTAAATATGTTAACGGGAGATAGGTAAACTAATAAGTTGATCACTGGAAGAGAGGTTATGGCAGGATACAAAAAGCCATCATTAAATATTTACTTGAAGCCCCCGTGAGAACTGGTACAGATGAAATCGTTAACAATTTTAACATCATGTCAATAAAACAATTATACTCTAAAACGATACTACTTTACATTCATAAATATTTAAAAAAAACAACAAACACAAATATGATAGAAATACTGGATCTAAGAGTCAAAGATACATTCAATAAGCAAACGCAAATACAAAATTTGGACAAAAAAGCTTATCGTACTATGGTACTAAACTCTACACCAAAATCCCACTCTCCTTCAAAACTCACAACAACATTAATACATTTAAACTCAAATAAAAAGCAGGATACGTTACATAGAGAGAACTGAAATAGACAACATATTAATCCTCTGCACGGGAAATCTCAGTGAGGATATAATTGTTTAAGTTGTTGTAAAAAAAAAGAAAAAATAGATTACGCATTATTTTTGTTATTATTAAAATAATTCATTCAATTGGTTCTGCTATGTAGTATGCAAGAATTGAAAGATGTGGCTGGGAACTGAAACTTTGAATACTTGGAGCAAGTCAGCTATTTATAAATTTGAAAAGTACGAATATATTAACGAGAGATACGCCTGATGAGAACATTAGAAGAAGGGTGACAGCAGGAAGTTGCAATACTAGAGAACTGAGTGCAGCAGTCGCTAATAAAAAAGATTTAGGAGGACTCCAAGCTAGCAGACCACAATAAAGTTTAGAATATTAATATATTTTCATTAAAAAAGTTTATTATGCTTTGTTTCAATCACGCATAGAGTATAGGATAACTGGTTGGGGATCTGCCTCGAGCACTCACACAGAACGGCTGAACATAGCTCAAAATGGAGTAATTAAGACAATTCTGAAAGTTCCGGTTATAACTCCGTCTGACGAAATATTTAAAAACTTAATAGTTTTCCAAAAAAAAAAACTTCTTATTTAATTTTTAAATATATCTGAATATCCACTGCCCAACATAAATACTCAACCAGGCGGCAATAAGTCAAAATATACTGGTTATTCACAAATTTAATACATCTTTTGGACAGAGGAATATTAAATTTCATGCTCTGAAACTATGTAATGCCTTACCGAATCAATTAAAAAAATTATAGAAATAAATATCTTTAAAAATAAAGTCAAAACATGGCTGAGAGAACTGAGTGATTATGAACTTGCAAACTATATAAAGACAATTTAAGACAAATGGATGTTTAGTAAAAAAAAGTACAGCCTGCCTCCGAACAGTTCTCCTAGTGAGAAGGACTGTGAATACTGTGGCTTTTTACTTGTGTTATGCATTATACTTATATACTCTCTATATAATATGCTTTATACTTTAAATTTATTACTTAAGTCACATATATGTACAACATCTACATGGAAACTGAAAAAAAAATGTTGCGTGCAGTAGAAGTGAGATTCCTGTAGTGCAATAATATGTGTACGAAGAACCAAAAATGGAAGTCGATATGTCACAGGAAATCATGGCATTATTTAGAGAATCATAACTCATACTAAAACAGTGTCATGTCGAAAGGCGGAAAACATAATTGTGTTTCGAAACCGTACGTTAGGTGGATAAAAAGTGTTACTCTACCATCTTCCAAATTGTTTGGCCTGTATTCTGGTATCGCGTTGTCTTTTGAACTTTTTTCATCATTCTTCTTCTTAGAACATTCACAAATCTTTCCCTTCAGTTCTCCGGCGCAGTTGCTCTGGGCCTTACGCGCTCTCAGGACTATGAAGGAAGCCGTGGGGGGGCGATTGTTGAACCCATTCCCCGGCTCCTCGCAACCGCAGGATCTTAGCAGCTTCTCGCAGAGACAATATATTATCTGGAAAAATTAATTAAACACTTTATAGCATTTAATATAATTAATAAAGCGATAAAAAAAGCAGTCGAGTGGATAAAATGAATACACCATGACAATGATTATGTATCTTTTACTAGGAAACAAGAAACTTTAGTTTTTTAACAATTGATGCAGGACCCTTTTCAGTACAAAATATGGACTGAAATCATTGGAATACATTGCTTTCACCAGCTACAACAAGTTGCCTGAGGAATTGAGACAAGTGTGCGCTACTGACAAACCTCGAAATGATGCTTAGAGATCTTATTTTTAAAACGCTATTTGTAAAGCCATATACCATAGATACCCACTGCGACATAGTTTCATAAAAAAAGTCATCACAAATGTACACAAAAATATGGAATATATTAGTAAAATCGAATAAACGTATCAAACCAGAAGCCGTGGCAGAAATGATTTGACAATCCCAGTGAGTGCCACCACAATGTAATCAAATAATCAATAAAATCTACAATCCCCTGAGGTTAAAAACTGCGAATTGTTATCCTTCGGGATAAATATTTGCAAATGGCTAATTGACCCGGGAAGAACAGAGTCTGGGAACCTATTAAACATTACTTAATTTTTATATATATATATATATATATATTTTTTAATTATTAATTATTTTTATTGAGATTTAAAAACCTCATTGTAATATTTAATCATTAAAGAAAATAATACTAACAAACCTAAATGAAAGATGAAACCGGACAGAATGACAGAAAAAAAATAGCTGCCAATAATATGAGATTAAAAATGGAAAATAATATTAACAAATCTTGAATTTGAGATATGATATCGATGAAGATGACACGAACTGAACTTGTCTCATTAGCTAAGTCGGTTGAGCGTTGCCCCGGATAGGCAGAGGACCTGGGTTCGAGTCCCAGATGCGACTGAAATATTTTTAGTTTTTGTCATTCTGTCCGGTTTCATCTTTCATTTAGGTTTGTTAGTATTATTTTCTTTAATGATTATATATTTTTTTATTACTACATAACTGTTTGTTTATTTATTTTTTCTTTCTTCTCTATTTTCATTTTATTTTTTAATAGTTCAATTTCGGAACTCACCGAAAAGGGCTTCAACAATAAATTAAAAGTAATGCCACACCTTACAACTCGACATTTTGATACCCACCACATATTTAATTCCTTAGAACAGGCAATATGTCTAGTTAGGAATTAATTTTGACCAGGCAAACATAATGCAACTTCAACATACATTCACCTCAATTGATGATAAATGACTATATTTTGCAAATACAAATAGTCCCAATATAAATGTCAATCTGAATAAATAATAAATAAATTAAAATAAATAAAACTGTGTTCTGATAGTAATTAATAATAATAATAATTGGATGATTTGTACAGCGCAGTTTTTGTGAAAAATCACCTCAAGGGCGCTGTACAAATATTTCTTAACTAATTATATACAAACAGATACAGAAAAAAAACTTGCTTACCTGGCAGGTCGCTTCAGATGAACACAGTTTTATTAGAAAATATATTTATAGAGATGATAGTTTTACATGGTTATTTGTTGCTCCTTTTCTATTGATGTTACATTTATTAGAAGATTGGTGGCACAAGAAGAGTTGGTATTTATTGAGATACTTAAAATTTTTAGGACTGGAAAGTATTCATAAAATGAATTTTAGGACTCAGAAATATCTATAAAATTACCTTAAAAAGCTTAAGAAGCTTTTAATAAATATTAACTTTTTATTTTTTATTTTACAATTTGGTTATTTACAGTGTTGCGGGCTGAGGACGCATTTGCGCACCGGTGCGTGAATTTTTTAAATTTTTAAAATTTATTTTATTTATTTAATGACTTTAGGTAACTACTAACCGGCTAGCCTAGCTAAGCAATTTCTAGGTGAATTTCTTCAATTTATGCATACGATTGTCTGAAAAGATGTGTTTTAAATTTAGTTCTGAATTCTGTTGAGTCTTTGATACTTATTAAGTCATGCGGCAATACACTCCGAAAGCACGATCCCCGAACTTAGTATTAGGTGTGCGTTTTGGTTCCTTTAACCTGCCGATAGCTGATGACGATGCTGCCCTAAGGGTGGACTGCCGTGAGTTGGTATTTTCGATGAAGGTATATTACTTTGTTATAAAACTTTGTTATGTATTTCTATTGTATATGTTTCGATTATGTACGTATATTTATGTTATTTTCCTATTGTTTACGTTTTTTTTTTACATATTTGTTTTGAAAATTCTGTTATTATGTTGCAAAAATTAATCGTCCCAAAATGAGTTGGATTGGTAACTCATGGGAATGCAACATTGTTGTATATTGTAAACTTTTGTCTCGATATTTAAAAGTATTTATGGTTCTCTTCGTTTAATTTTTAGAACGCAACGTATTTAACTCACCTTCGGTAAATATCTAAAGGACCTTTCTTCGAGGCCATGAAGAGTGACTTTTTGCCTGTGGAGGTGCTGAAGAAGGCCAAACTCCAACTGCTTGTTTCTGTCCTTCAACGGTTCCCTATATTAGAAAAAAAATGCATTTTTTTTATAAATATTATGTAAATATCAATATTCGTCTTCTTGTAAGGTCTATTTATAGTAAACAGAACAGCAAAATACTTTCTAATAGTGAAAGGCACAAAACGGGCTGGCTTTATCATAAATTACTAATGAGGGACAATTTTGCACAGAGGGAACTCTCGCCAGGTCTGATACGTTAAAAAATACAGACTGAACCATTTCGTATGAATTTTACAAATGCTTGTGAAAGAGCATACAACACGCTGGGTTCACATTCTTGGAATAACCAGCCATTTAGTCTGTGTTAAGAAACAGCCTTTGAAAACTTGAAGAAATAATTCAAAACCAACTTTTTGAAATGGATTTCTGACATAATAATCAAAATAAAGCCTTTGGGTTGATTGCATCACTGATGTCGCTATAGTAAGGTTGGCAAATATTATGCTATGCCGGAGAGACCCACCTTATGCTGAACACAGCCGTCTGAGGTAGTAGGTACTTCTCAAAGTGGTGCACGGCTGCCACTTGCACGGCCGTCTGCACGGCGCGGCGGCGGCGCGCACGGACGCGGCGGATGGCCTCGTCTGCACTGACACGCAGCGCGTGAACGAGGTAGCATGCCACCAGAACGCCGGTCCTACCGAGCCCTGGAACATCAATCATCATCATTATCAACAGCCGAGGGTGGAATTTGATATTTTCCAGAAATGCTCTCCTCTGGCTGCAGTCCCTCGCCTCGGTCCATTCACTTCCAGTCCCCAGTCTTTCCCGTCTTGCTCTAATCCTTTTCCATACAATTTATCCACTTCTTCATTGATCTGCCTCTGGATAGCTTTCGTGCTTGATTATTCTGCTTTGTGTTTCAGATAGAGAGATTGCCTGGCTTGCGGACTTCGCAGCCGGCACCCACCTTCCTGGAGACAAGGAGTTCACCCAGACTACAAATTAGGCGTCCGCGCCACCAAAACTGCCTTTGTTAAGGCAATCTTCCCCCGTGCATTTTAACGAATAATCAGACTGGCGCCACCCGCACTCGACCGACTTTCGAGCCCCCCACTGAAGGCGAGGTACAGGCAGTCGGCCCTGTATCGCCTGCTGCCCAATACCGACACCGTCCAGTTCCTGAGGAGGACCAAGACCGGTCACATAAAGGTCAGAAAAACAAGAGGAGATGCCCCAGACTGCGGCCGAACACCAGCCCACGGCGGGGCCGTCTTCAGCCCCCCACCGCGCACCACCAGGACCAGCATCCTCGTATAAGCCCCCATCAAGACCGGGAGCGGCTATGGAGACCTTCCCCCCACTAGGCGACGGCTGGCGCCACCCAACCAACCCTATCAAGCGGCCCCACTCACCGAACGCGGAGATCGCAGCCACGGTCAGATGCGATAATCGCTTCTCAGGCCTACCCGAGGTGAGCGAGGGCGGCGGCGCGCCGCGCACAAAGCGCGCAAATAATAAGTTCTCTTCTCCCTCCGCAGGTGAAGCAGCAAGGAGGGATCGAGTACCCCCAGTGGTGATGACCTTGGGTGCCATGACGCACCTGCAGATCACCACGAGTATCCAGAACCACCTAGGACCGGGTAAGATTTTTAATATCCGATATAACAGGGGCGGCACGGCGAACATCTTCGTGCGCTCGATGGAGGACCACCGGGCCCTCACAAACGGACTTCGTGCGGGAGCAGCAAGCTTCCACACCTTCACGGCGGAGGCCGAGAAGACCAAGAAGTCGGTAATCAAGGGCCTACCCGATGTGGACATCGACCACATCAAAGAAGACCTTGAGAGCCAAGGCTACCCGGCAATAAGAGTGGTGAGGATGACGGCGGCATCTGCAGAATACCCGCTATATCTGGCCCACTTCAACAAGGAAGTGGATATGGGGAGGCTGAGGGCCTCCATCAAGTACCTGTGCCACTGCAGGATTAGGCTGCAGAAGTACCGCAGCAAGCACCTGCAGCACGGCACCCAGTGCTACCGATGCCAGGGGTTCGGCCATGGCTCGAGGAACTGCTCACACACGGCGAGATGTGTGAAATGCCTGCTGGAGCACGCATCCTCAGGGTGCCCCAAGACGACAAGGGACGAGCCCGCCGCATGCTGCAACTGCGGAGGTCCGCACCCGGCGAACTATCGAGAATGCCCGAAGCGCGTGGCGTACGTGGCGACTCTTCAGCCGCGCACCAACACCGCCCAGCGACCCAGCAGGCCGCCTCCTCACGCAGCAAGTGCGACAAGGACGGACGGACGCTCATGGGCGAACATAGCGGCAGGCTCAGCCGGCCCCACGCCAGCAGCACGCCAGCAGACAGCCGGCCCCATCCCAACACCACGACAACAGCCAGAGCGCCCGCCGCCGGCTCAAGAATCCTCACCACAAGCCGAAGACGACCTGGACATAATGTCCCTCCTCCAAGGCCTCCTCCGCGTCCGCTCGCAGCTGGCTCGGTGCAATTCACGAACGGAGAAGCTCGTCATCTTGATGGAGCTGATCACGTCCACGCTCGATGGTTGAGCACGGGGCCGTGAAGATCCTCCTGTGGAACGCCCGCAGCATCCGCTTCAAGACAGATGAACTGCTCGTCCTGGTCAAAAACACAAACACAGACATAATACTCATTACTGAAACACATTTAAAACAAAACATCCATCTGAGAGTGCCCGGCTTCGAGATATTCAGAGACGACCGAGAAGAAAATTACGGGGGCGGCACGGCCATACTCGTTCACCAATCCATAATAGCCACGAGAATTCCTACTCCCAAGTTGAAAACTACAGAAGCTACAGTAATCGAAGTCAACATAGAGGATAGAGCGCACATTTTCATCGCCGCCTACTGCCCGAACGGCGAAAAACTCAAACGAGAAGATCTAAGCGCCCTGATGAAGATGGGACCCAAAGTTGTAGTGGGATGCGATCTAAACGCAAAACACAACTTTTGGAATAACTACATAGGCAACACGAATGGAAAAACGCTATTCAAGCATATGGAGACGAATAACTATTCGATAATGGCACCGGACAGACCGACGTACTATTCGATAAGAGCGAAATATCCCAGCACGCTAGACATTGTGCTCGTGAAAAAATGCCAACACGATCTCGGCAATACGCACGCTCGACGAACTGCCGTCTGACCATCTACCGGTGAGCTTCACTGTAGGAGGAACAACTGCGAGAACGCAAAGGAAACAACGCAACTACAAAGACGCCGATTGGACCGGATTTAAATCGGAAATCAACGAACAGATCCACCTGACCTCGAGCACGTTTCAAACAAGAGAAGAAATCGACGCGGCCGCGCGCACTCTCACAGAAATAATACAACACGCACAGGATAGGTACATTCCACACAAAGAAGCACACACATACACGATCAAACTTCCCGAAGACGCTCTAAATCTCATCAAGGAAAAAAATCGACTGCGACGGATCTATCAGCGGACGCGAGACGGATATGCAAAAACCGCCTACACCACTCTCGAGCGAGAAATCAAGCGACAAATCTCGGAGCTGAAACGCCTGCAATGGACAAAGAAAGTCGAATCGCTGACTCCACGAGATAATTCCCTATGGAAAATGGCGAAAGCTCTGAGACATCAAGACAACGCGATCCCTCCGCTCACGAAAATAGACGGCTCAGGCCTAGCCCTGTCCCACGAAGAAAAGGCAGACGCGCTCGCAGACGGGTTCGAGAAAGCATACAGAGCTACGGACGGGATAAGCGACCCCGAGACAGATAACATCGTAGCCGAAAGCCTACGAGAACTCGATCGAGCCGAGCAAACGAGCGTAGCCGACATCAACTTCACAACGCCGAGCGAGATAGCCGTCACGATAAAGAGATTAAAAACGAACAAAGCGCCGGGAAGCGATCAAATACACAACATTCTACTCAAACATCTCCCTCAAAAAGCCATCATACACATGACAAAATTGTTCAACGCCTGCTTCATGGTCGGACATTTTCCCCAGATATGGAAATCGGCAACCGTACTTCCGTTTAACAAGCCAAACAAGGACAGAACGAAGCCAACAAACTATCGTCCGATAAGTTTGCTACCGACCATGAGCAAGGTATTTGAACAAATAATACTCAACCGGCTCACTCCACATCACGAAAACACAAACACTCTACCAGACGAGCAGTTCGGATTCAGAAAGAAGCACTCCACCACCCACCAACTGACCAGAGTAGCGGAATTCATCACGCGCAGATTCAACGAAGATCGCATCACCGTTGCAGCGCTTTTGGACCTAGAGAAGGCGTTTGACACTGTCTGGACACAGGGGCTCGTGCAAAAACTGCACCGCACTGACACGCCCGTATACCTAACTAGACTGATATATGATTATCTAAAAAATAGGTCATTCAGAGTGTTCATAAGGAATGTCTTCTCATCATCACGTGGGATACCTAAAGGCGTGCCGCAGGGAAGTCTCCTCGGACCGCATCTCTTCAATATATTCACGCACGACATCCCCCGAGACGAGAGATGTAAGCAGTCTACGTTTGCCGATGACGTCAAACTATACGTTTCCTCGAGAGATCCAAACATGGCGGCCATATACCTACAGCGGGCGCTCGACGCCCTGGTGGAATATTATAAAAAATGGCGCATGAAGCTAAACGAGACGAAAACGGAAGCCATAGCCTTTACAAGAAAAAGGAAAAATCGACAACCTGACGTCAAGCTCGAAATGGGAGGACAGCAGATAGAATGGAAGGAAGAAGTGGTCTACCTGGGACTCACAATGGACTCGCGGCTAAATTGGAAATCCCACGTGATAAAAGCGCACACGAAGGCTAGAAAAGCGATCGGCGCAATGCGGCCGATATTCTGCAGACGAAGTTCGCTACCTCCCAGAACCAAACTCCTCATCTACTACTCGCTCATTCGCCCGTTAATTACATACGCTTTCCCCGTGTGGAGCAACATTTCAAATTCGGCACACACCAATCTCCAAACACTACAAAATCACTGTATTAAAATCACATACAACACCAGAATCAGAACAAACCTAAAAACACTACACAAAACACAAAAAATACCTACCTTGTACGAACACGCACACAAGTTGTCCGAGCGTTTTTACAACTCACTGAAAAACAGCAAAAATACACTAATTCGAGAGCTCGGACAATACACATCGCCTAACGACTTCACTTTCAAATACAATCACAGACTTCCAAAACACATTCTCATGACACACGACCTAGCGTGGTATGATCCGTTCGAATGAGCGAGCGGTAAGTCCATCCCAATTCCAGAATCCATCCCAAATACAATATTAATATATACATATATGTACGTATATAGATAATTATTTATTTTTTATTTAGCTTCATATTTATATAAGTACGTCTATTCATAATCTCCCATACACGTATATATTTACACAAAAACAGACATACACACACACATTGCAAAACGCAGGATCTCAAGACCGAGATCACTGAAGTCCGAACTCGTTCTTGGGAACATCGGGCGCTTCCTCCTGAATAAGGTTTTCTATGGTTTTCCTTATTTCCAAAGGCGAATGCGGAGGAACTCCAACAAAAAGGCCATAGCCGATACCCTCCCCCTCCTCACACAACACAAACAGACACGTATGTATATATGCCAAGGTGCTGATGCTGGTGCTCCTCGGACTGCCGATGATGACGCAAAACATGCAATTTAGTAGGGTTTTTATAAACAGATTTTTCCCTACAGAGATCACAAGACGCAATTGACAATAACGGTCAGGTAATATTTAAAAGTACCATCATGCGGTGAAAAGTGTGAGGCGCAAAGACGCCGTTCTATTTGTATAAAGAACATGTAAATTTAGAGACAGTAACTTTAAATGTTTCGTCACTTCTTGACTAATAAGAAACTAAGAAATGAAAAGAAAAAAAAAAATGTGATAGGAAAGTCTGCCACACGGTACTGGGCTCCTGCGGAGTCGGGAAATTCCCGTGTGGTTCCATCACGTCGATAACACTATGAGATGAAACAAATGTTATAAATCTTACATAAGATACAATGGCATGAGATAATAAGCTAATGGTACAATATAAATTACGAAGATAACATAATGTCGCAAAATTAGAATCCTAAGAATCATGATAATTACGATCACGTCGGTTACAACAACAACATTTATATCGAATACGTATTATTAATTTGTATTTTTTTTTCTTTTAAAATACACCTTGTTTGTTTTTTTAATGTAAATAATTGTATAACCATCTCAGAATATTATTATACCACAAATACGTGAATACCTCAGTATAGGTTCTCCCAGTGAGGCGTTCACGATAAACAGTTATATATTAATAATTTACAGTACCTACATATCATTCTATGTAATAAAATATTTCGTATATTATAAAATGGTCTGTATTTAGGCACTGTTAATTTTCGTTTCATATTTTATTAATTTCGGGCGTTAAAATTTGAAATTTTTCTTTTTAAAAATCTTTGTTTAGAGTCTCACATAAATCTGGATATTCCGAAACGGTTCCTGTTTTACAATCTCTAGTTTGAACTTCCATCACATTTGACATCGACACAAAACATTTATTGCTTATTTTTAGCGGTCCCAGTTTTATCCCTCTACCTGTCAGAATTTGGTGAAAGAGCTTAATGACGGCGAAACAGACTATATTTTTTGCATCTACATGAAATTAACTTGGGCATAAAATGAAAAATAGGTACACTTAGATACGAGATATACAGCCACGGTGATAAATGCAAAACAATATGGCACATAAATTCATCGTGTACCGGGGCGTAATTTGAACAGAAATTATAGGAAAATCATTTTAAAGAGCGCATGTTTGAATGTATTTGTATACACCGACAGTGATTTAAACTAGTTCAGAACAGAAACAGAAGAAACGATTTAAGGTTTTTACGCTTGATAGATCTAAAGAGCCCGAACAAAATATCTCCTGTGTAACTATTATTTTTAAGCCAGTGTTTTTTTTTTCTTCATGATGAGTTGAATTTATAACTCATGGGAGTGCAACTTCGTTGTATGTCTTATTTTTAATAAAAGCGTTTTAACAAATATTCCACTGTTTACTGTAACACTAAAAAAGACTTGCTATTATTGCTTCACTTTACTGCCTTATTAAAATTTGACCTGGTGCATGAAGAATGATTTCACTTTTTTAGTGACAGAGGTGTATTTTTTTTAAAATATTTAATTGATAATGTTCTGTATTTAAGTAGTTTATAATGGTAATTATTAAAATATTTTTCTGTCTTTTGTGATGAATTTTGTGTGATTATCTCTCATTTTGTAACTGACACCTAATGAAGTGTCAGTTACAAAATAGCTTAATACAAAAAAAACCTAATTAAGCTATTTATTAGTTCACTTATAATTTTTTTTTACTATCGTGAAAAGCACGCAAACATAATGGACACTCGAGGTAATTCACGTTAGGTACGTAAAATAAAATAAACCTTTCGTCATGATATTCTCTAAGTTATCTCAGTTTTTCATGTGCTCAGTAGCTGCATGACTAAAAGACATTAATCCATCTTAAATACCTGTATTATAACATCTCAAAGTTTGTGTTAATTTTTAATGACATGGTTTTATAACACAAAATGGCTCTATATAAGTTTACCAAACATATATGCAATTCTTGGAAAAAGTAATTTTTAAATTTTTAAGTTACAATCTTATTTTTCTACTTCTCAAAGGTTTGTTACTCTCATAATATGAGATATTTCGATCATTACCTACATAAGTACTGGCCGGTGATGATGATGATAAATTAGCAACTATCTAACTACAAACAAAAAGAAAAACATTAAAGTTACGTAGTGTTTATGAAAAAATTAAACTACAAACTGTTCTTTTTTTTAATTTATCTTATCGGCATGTTAAAGAAAAACCTTCACAGCATTTTTAAGGATATTCAACTTTTTAAATGTTTTTTCAAATTAAAAAAAAACCTAATTAATATTTTTCTCTTTAAAAACACCATCTTTATCGTATGGCCAAATAATATTATCATTATTTTGAATTAATAAATATTAACTCATCGACGTCCCTCTCCCCTTTACACAATAGGAATTAGGTACATTTATGTCAATGCTGCTAAGACATGATGTAGTATCGGGATGACCGTGAATTATTTTGTGTAAACATATTAAATCAATCAATTGCCTTCTAATTTTAAGTAAATTAATGTTGAAGTATTCAAGACTTACGTCGTGTGATCTAAGATGGTCACGTAGACCACATTTAAAAGATAACATTATTACATTTTTTAACAGATTTAACTATGTTTTCATGTAGTAATGAGGATTCCAAATAGCGCTTCAATATTTTAATTTACTTCTAATTAAGGCGTTGTAAAGTGTTATAATTAACTGAGGGACCTTGAATGGTTTACATATTCTGTGAATCCCATTTTTTTACGATTTACGCTTAAGAGGAACGGCTGCGCTGCCTGTTTCATATATAACTTAATTTTGGATTTGAGGCTAAAATGCCCATCCAAACTGAATCATATATATATTTTAATTAAAGGTTTAGTAAATATCTAGTACGAATGAGAAGTATTTTATTTATTTTTGTTTTACATTATGAAATATGTCCCATGAAAAAAATCAATTTTTAGAATTTTGGAGGCAATTTAGAAAATTATTTGCTGGTTTATTGTTTTTTTTTTAACTGTCGTATTTGCTATGTAAATATGGTTACGTAATAAAAATATGAAAACAAAACATTTAAAAAAGAAAAGGTTTTTTCGTGTCGATATTTTAAATTATGTACGGTAAATTTGTGTTCCAATGTAAATTGGTGGTTTTTAATTTATTTTAAACATTTAAAAAAAAAAAATATTTCATCTTTCATTATATTTTCAAAGTAGACGGGTAAAACTTTTTTTTTAAATCATCGTCAGCCCCCAAGTGATTGTTAAAGGTGCATCTAAAATTCAATGGCCTATATTTCGTAATGTAAAACAAAAATAAGTAAATCACTTCTCATCCGTACTAGATATTTAATATACTTTTTGATTTAAAAAAAATCATTATGTTTAGGTGAGTATTTTGGTCTTAAGTCCAAAATTAAGTTTTGTATGAAACATGCCGCGCAGCCGTTCCTCTTAATATCGTTAATGTGTACATCAAATATGAATTTAGAATCGAAAGTGACTCCTAAATCTCCTATGGAAGAAACTTTTTAAACAATAGTTGAACCAGTTAATAATGATCAGATATAGATTGTTTTTTCGAAAATATTTTAGATTGTCGGGGAAAAATCATAATTAAAGTTTAATTTTGAACCATGGTCATTTAAGAATATTAGAAAAATCGGGGTGCAAGATTTGATCATTGTAGCACACCAGACATTACAACTATAATAGTCGATGATTTGAATACATTGATATAAGCACTAGTTCCGTTCTGTTATACAAATACGATTTCACCAAGCCAAATAGGTCTCTATGTATTTCTATTTGATTAAGCTTATTTAGTAAGATGGAGTCGTTAACGTTATCAAAAGCTTTTTGGAAATCAGTATAAAATGCTTCAACTTGTAATCTTTCATTAAATTAATTACACGCATAATTACAAAATTCCAAAATATTTTAATTAATATGTCTGTGAGGAACAAACCCATGTTTTCTCGTGCAGAGGGGCTAAAAGTAAAAAAAAAAACTCTTTTTTTATACATCAGAGATTCAAACACTTTAGCAAAAAATGATAATATACTGATTGGTCTGTATTTTTTTATTAAAGATCGGGCTTCTGATTTGAAAACTGGTACCACGTGTGCTTTTTTCCATAAGTCCGGAAAAGTTCCAGTGGTTAAGGATTCGTTACCAATACTCGTTAATAATACCGGTAAACATAAATAATCTACAAAAGAAAGGAGGAATTTTATTACTTCCGGGACCTTTATTGGAATCTGTTTTCCACAAAAAACATTTTATTTCATCTGTCCTAATATGAAATTTACCCGGATTGCTATGGTTATGTTCAATAATGTTTGACATTGTATCATTAGTAGGAGATATCGACTTGGTATAAACAGATGAAAAATAGTAAGAGAATATGTTTGCCGTTTGTTGTTCATCGTTTTCGGAAATATCATCACGATGCATTACTTTAGGAATATTATATGTTTTTCGTTATGATTTTGTGTATGACCAGAAAACCTGTATATTTAATTAATTAAATAAAAATATGTACTTTGTTTACACCACTTTATAAAAATGAATAAATATATTTACATGTTTCGACAGCAATGCTGTCACCATCGGGAATATATGAATACTGTATTTTATAATACATGAATACCATATTATATAATATATGAATACTATATTATGTAATATATTAATATTATATAATCATTTATTCTTGATGATGACAGCATTGCTGTCGAAACATGTGTAGATATTTACGTACTTTTATAAAATGGTGTAAACAAAGTATATTTAGCGATTTGGAATGACAATTGTATTTGTTCACAAGCCACAAATATTTTTTGTCACTTCCATTCATTTCCAGTTCTTGACACAATAAGTTTTTTTGAACGCTGCGGCTAGAACTCTACCACCTTCTTTTGAAACAGACTTAGTGGACTCACAATCTCTTTTAAATATTACATATCTTTCATCAAATAGTACCTTACTGAACATGTTGAGTTTAACCTTGTTTCGGAAAAATACTATATCATAGCTATTAAGTAAAAGTTCATTACGTACATTTGTAGTCTTTGTACGAATTCACCTCGCATTTTGATAGAATATATTTAATGTATCCACGGTACGTTCCTCGCCATCTTTTGCGGTGTGACTAGGTGCCATAGCCGATGGTGGGAATGCCCCTTAGTAGCGCAGTCTTGTATGCTGGGCATTCTTTGTCACCAGTAAGAAGAAACAGGCTTAACGAATCGTGCGCACGGGTAGGCGTTGCAGTAGCGGCGGGGCGGGCATCGTGCGCATGTCCTTCTCCGCAGTGGACACATATTGCTTCTGTTCAGAACTTATGCGAATGTCCAACCATTTGGCAACCGCTAAGACATTAGGTGAGACATATGATAGCGGCAACACAACAGGAACTAAGGACGACATCGACGCCGCAGAGATGGAAACAGAAAAATGTGTGTATCCATAAATCCAATATTCATTAACTGCATGTCTTCAAATTCCATACTACTTTATTTAACAATATTTTATCTCACTCACTACCATGTGCATTTTCCATTTTGTTTTAGTTTTTTTTTCATTATTCTTCTAGTTACAATATAAAAACATTACTTGAAATATTTTACCTAAAGATCTTACATGATTGCGAGCACGATTGTTATAAAATAAATAATAACTTGGCAATTCGACAAATAGCGATGAATTAGAATCAGATATTGATAATACTTGGAAACCTCTATCTCACGTCACAGAACAGCCAAGTATGTGCAAAAGCCTTTAAAATTTAAATAACCGCTCACTTTTAATTCTAAATATTAACATTCGTAGCATTAGCTGTAACTTCGACCCGTTTCTAGTACTATTGCACAGCCTGGATATCCAATTTGACCTTATCATCTTGACAGTATGTTGGCTAAACGATCACCATGTAGCCAACACACTTCCGAATTATACATACATAATAATCAGAACGATGGGGTGGTTGTCGTTTACGACAAATTGACAGTCTATATATCGGAACCTACCTTCTCAAACGGTAACTGTCAGACTAGCTTTCGAGACTGATTCGGTGATATTCTATATAAACGGATCCCTGGCCTTTAGAAACACAGAACCGTTCTTAAATCATTCAATCTCTCAGAGAATCATCCACTTTTAAAAACGCTGTACTAGTAGGTGACATCAAGATAGACATTAGTCACAACAGTATCCACAGATGTACGTCTGAGTACCTCTGTATCACACACGAATATGGTTTAGCTTCAGCAATTCTGCACCCAACTAGGAAAAACTCCTGCTTGGATCACATCATGGTCAGGTGTAGTCAACCAATTACTTCAATAGTATGTCAATCTGCGCTAACTGGCCACTATCCCATCATGGTCAGTATCTCTAGACATCATAGTAAAAAAGTGCCTAAAATAAAAGTAATAAATAAGATTGATTATGCTACCATTAAAAACACACTCTGTAAAGAAACGTGGTAAGAGATTTATGATCAGGGTGATGTTAATAGTGCCACTGAATATCTCACAAACAAACTAACCAATGGGACTATTACGTTCCATTTCCGAACGTGACAAACTGCACAGGCGTCTCTCTAAGGAACCGTACAATCAATAACTACAGAAATACTTTAATCAATATCGTAATATATGTAAGCGTGCAATAAAAATTTCTAAGGTACACTACTATCAGAGACTTATAGAAGAATATAAATCCGATCCCGTAAAACGTGGAACATGATGAAATAAATAGGTCAAATCCAGAAAAAAACAGCGATCACTCTCACTTTCTTAAGAAAAATACTGACGAAGACAACAAAAATTCTTTAAATAAAATTAACGAATTCTTTGGAACAGTGGGATCTAAATATGCCAGTAAAACACTTCAAGAACTAGGTGTATCGGGAAATGATCTTGAAAGACGTGTTAAAATGGAAATGAACATCCAGTCCTCATTTTCTTGCACCCAACACACGATGAAGGAATCTCACAAATAATCTCACGCCTCAGAATAAACTCTGCCCCTAGTATATACGAGTATACAATTTCTACCAGACTGATCCAGGAAAGTAAAACTTCTTTGCTAAAGTCCATCACCCACATATGTAAGCTCAGCATGTCGATAGGTTTGTTACCTCAAAAGTTAAAAGAATCAGTGGTCACACCGATCTATAAATGAGGTGATCAAAGTGTAGTTTCGAACTATAGGCAAATATCCCTCCTAGCAATTAACTCAAATATTTTAAAGAAACTAATTCAGTATAGACTAGATAGGTACCTAGAAACTAAACATATCTACTCCCCCACCCAGTACGGCTTTAGAAGCGGCAAGTCCATTGGAGACGCAATTGCCACTCTCATTGAATGTATCTCAAAAAATCTTGATGATAAGACACGATGTGTTGGTATCTTCCTAGATCTAGCCAAAGGATTCGACACTGTTTCAACAAAAAATCTGCTAAAATAACTAGAAGGTATTGGGTATCAGAGGTCTTTCGCTAGAATGGTTCCAAATTTATCTATCCAATCGCTCATAAAGAATACCCGTTAAACGTAAATTGAATGACTCTACTAATGTTGATTCTGGCGTGCCTCAGGGCAGCATATTGGGCCACTCTTCCTGGTATACATACATGATCTTTGTAATCTAAAACCACAAGGTGTCCAAATAGTTACATTTGCTGATAATAGAGCTATTATATTTATAGCCTATTCCCGAGAAAAGACAGCAAACTTGCCGAGAAAGGAATTAGGAAGATGTTGGAATGGCTTTAAAATAATTCGTTGACACTGAACACCTCACAAATACAACACATGCTTTTCCATTGACAGCAGAGGTCAATCGGACTCCAAACTTTTGATTCACATTCCCAATTGCACCCTAGGCTATTCTTCATCTTCCTGTCAGAAAATAGAAGGGTGGAGCCAATAAAATACTTAAGGATACACATTGACCGTCGTCTGTGCTGGAGTACTCATATAGAAAAACTTACGGCGTATTATTAAAAGTTCGTAAATTTATTTATTTCTTCAAAATATCGAGATCTATACGTGGTAATATATTAATTCAAGCTGTATACTACGCTCTTTGTGAATTTATCATTTCATATTGCATATTTATCTGGGGCGTGCAGCATCCTCAATTCTACTGCCGCTCGAAAGAGGGCAACGGGCAGCACTAAGTGTTATGTTCGTTATATCTTACATACATCCCACTGAAGCACTATATAAAGAATGCCAAGTCCTCTCGGTCCGTCGATTATTTATTTACTGTTTGATGAAATACTTTAGAGAACGATCCAATAAATTATTGTCCCGCGGACGCAGTACCACAAGCGCGACAATGGGTATTCTGCCAGTACCCTCCACTCGTACTGCATGCAGACAAAGATCGCATACTTTTCTAAGTCCTTTCATATACACCCCAACTCAAAAACTCAAAAAACCCTGTACAAGAAATTTATTCAATACCAGGTTTAAAAAAAACACCTTTTAATGAGTGATCTCTCCGCAGCTGAGAGTATCATGAATGTCATTGCGTAAATTTGATTTGGTCTATTCGTATTTTTTTACAGAATAAATCATTCCTTGGTTGTTAAACTTTTTCTGTGTGGTTTTTGTATTTGACTGTAATGGGACTGTAATGAGTACATATATTTTTAATTTTACTAAGTAAATCAACGTACGATTTTTTTCTCTTTTTAATACAGGTATCTTCAAATTACTTTTTTATATATTTTTTTATATTACATAATATAAAGTGTTCTACACATATGTTATTATATATTATATTGTATAAAAAAAATAAAAAAATAAAGAGTCACACAGTAAGTCCTACAAAGTAACGTACACCGCAAACCGCCAGACATGCAATAATTTACCCCGGATTCCATAATTTTTCATTGTGCTTTGAAGCGCATGCTCACAACATTGAACAATGCCTCACCATAATGTTAGTTCCATGGCTTCAAATCGCTATATTGATTTTCATAAACAGGGAGGACAGTAAAATGTGTAGGTGGGATGACAAAGGATGAGAAGGCGTGTTCTGGGAAAAGGTGTGGCAATCCGGTTGTGGGTGCGGTGGGAAGATTAAAGTAAACCCCGCCTAGTGATTACCAATACAGGATTTTTCAAATAGCTTTGATATTTAACTTTTTAATAAATACAATAATAAAGTTGTTATTCTCCATCATTCTACCAATCGGATTTAAAACGATACGCTAAAATTTAAAATATATATATATTGAGAGTATCTTGCAGAACGGGAGAGCGTCGAACTTAATGTGAGTAAACAGAATTGAAAAAAAAATGAAAATTCATTTGTTTTCATGGCACATAATTAAAAAATTAAAACAAAAATAAATAAAATACTTCTCATCCGTACTAGATATTCACTAAACCTTTAATTAAAAAAAAATAGATCATTCAGTTTGGATGGGTATTTTGGCCTCCAATCCAAAATTCGGTTTTGTAGAAAACAAGCACCGCAGCCGTTCCCCTTAAGCACGTAAATTAAACATTAAGAGACTAAACTTTGTGAATCATTCTGCTTTTCACTTCTTTCTCTTTTATCCTCTGTCCGTTTCATCGGTATCGTTGTAGTAACTGCGATGTTCAGGGCATCGGGCTCGCTCCGGGTCTCCAAATATTGTTCCTTTGCAAGGGGAAAGAATCTCGATTTTTGTAAATTTTTTGTAAAATAAAAACTGCTGTGGTCGGGTATCTAGGGATTAGAAGAGGCGGAGGCAAAAGGGGGAGCGAAGTCAAAGGCACTTGTAGGTTCAAGTAGAAGAGGTAGCGTTGGGTGGAGATAAGGAATGAGGGTGCCTCGTTACGGACGTTGCCCCGAGGCGAGGGTTTTGTGAGCTCGTGACCTGCGCTGTGTAATGTTCAGCAAATTGTTATACTTTACATGATATTGGCCGTCTCATGTTCTTCCTCTCAACCCAAACTGCCTCCCTCTAGTATCTTTATTTATTTTGTTATTGTGCAAACAAGAAAAAATGTGGAAAAACAAATCAGGAAATTCTTACGTATAATTCTTTTATCTAAACATATATTTTTTATTAATTTTTAATACTAAGGGGAGTCTCCCTGTGTTATTTATTGTTTTATTTTGTTGGCTGAACTCCGTTAAACTTAACCTAAATATTTCATAAATCAGTTATCTTAATGCCTCGGCGTCGATTAAAAGCTGGGGGCTCAGATTAGCCCGGGCGCCCGGCGAAGGGAAATGAGGACCGGGGTCAACGTTTGGTAGGGCCTCGTAAAGATTGAGCGGAGGGGTGTCTATTGACCATTTCACATTACCGCTTTTGTTTAGTCGTAAAATCTAGGGAGCTGGTGGTGAAAGGAGAGCGAGAATTTTCACAACACCCTTCCTGTGTAGTATATATACACTTTATTATAATATTTTTTATGATTTGTATAGCGCCGTTTTAGTGAAAAATTATCTCAAGGGTGTTTCATATTAATATATGTATGTGTATTTTTTACTTATTGATTATTAGGTTCACTGTGAGTAATAGGATGTACCTATACTATATACCCTTTGGGCTTTATATTTTTTGTGTACAACAAAGATTTTTTTAAATTTTTGATTTACATCGAAATGGTAAGGGTTAAAGGGGTAAATAATAATAAAAACATATATCCGTCCAGTTGAAGCAAGAATCACTTAAAAATGATTTACCTGTAATTGGTTTATGTTTAGAAAAAATCTTTCAACATCATAATGTTCCTTCGATGTACTTTACAGCGACATTTTTAATTCGAATTCAGGCAAAAAAAATCAAATTATGTGGTGGCGACTATAAAAAAATGTTTTCACTATGTAACGTGATCCCCGTGCATAGTAGCGTAGATTATCAACTAACGCTGGATGAATTCTGGAGTACAGAATTCAAAATACCTGTAAACCACAACTACCCTACTAGGTATAGAGTTGCATAAATCCATATCATTAATAAATCACAAAATGTGTACGGAGGCAAATAGAACAAAGAGGCATAAAATTCCTGAAATGTTTCACGCATTATCTGAAGATTTAAAAAAGAGATATCTGCTTCGAAAATAAAAACAAAAGTCAGGTCATTCTACCTCTACATAGAATATGAACGGAAATACGTATATACTTACCTACTACGTACCGTAAGTTGCTTAATCTTAGAAATAGAACTAATATCAGAAATAATTAAATATCGTAATATTATAAGTATCAAGAAAATGGTAAATGTTATGTTTTAGAAAAATAACCCTACTGATAATATTATATATACATTATCATCAATAAATATGTAAAAAAGAGAGATTTCTTACATTCAAACTGAGTATACTCAGTTTTGTAAGACTTATATAAAATACTATAACCCGAATAAAGGTATTAAAAAAGAAAATATTTTGTTTCCGGAACGAGAGCTTTTCCAAAAATATCACCGTTCTGATATATCTTTTATGCAATGCAAAAAACATTTTTCATGGTCGCCTTGGTGAAACTATTACAACTGAGAGTTTTCGTCAAGATGTCGACAAAATGCACCAAAATTCTGACGTCTGGTTCTCACACTGATGTCAGGTGAATGGAATATGTCCATTTCTCGACCTCCCGTCGCATCATTGACCCTCTAATACTCTAATAGTTGAGTGAGTCGGGAATATGAAATATTGCCCTATCCACCATACTCATTAAATATTTCGCGAATAGATTGACATTTCGACAAAATGGTAAAATCTTCAAAAATCTATTCCCGAAATAATATTTCAAAACATCATGGTTCCAAAATTCCGGAATTATACAGAACCAGAATAATATGATTCAATAATTGTGAAAAACTAGTCATTATTAACGATTTTTTTACTATTCTAAATGAGTGAAGATTTTTACGATTACCAACACTATTCTATTTCCTTCGATTAATAAAGATTATTATTAACAGAGAAAAATGTATTTTAAAGTAAACCACTCACCGAAATTATTTTACTAGCCTAATGTTAATATAGATTTTCTTGTATTTTCCGTGAAAAGTTTTATGCAGTTTGCATTATTTGCGACTCAGTGTGCAACAGCTGAGTTGGTTGTATCGATTTCCACAAGTAGGTCGCCAGTTTCCATTTTCAACCCAACAGATGTCGCCGGTATTGCATTTGGTACAATGTTCGTGGATAGAAACTTTCCGAAGTTCTATTTCCACGCCGGTCATTATATGTCAATTATTTAACAGGAATCAAAATTTATTGACCTCATGAAAATGCTGACAAATTGTGAACAAAAAACGTTTCCTAGAAAATTTTGTTGAGGTATTTAACATTTTTATTACTATTTTCGCAATTCTAGGAATTATTAAAAACCAGTTTGCAACTGCAGGAATTACTTACGGGCAGCGTCTAAAACGATTTTTTGAAATATTGTTTTGAATTCATGTTTTTAAACTTAATTGCTTTAAACAGTTTAATTCAGTATATACTATTTTGGAGAAAAAATCATGTTTTTAGGCAATGCAAATTAATAATTAGCATAACTGTTTTATTTATTTATTATATATTAAGTTTTCACAGAAATCAGTAAGTATTTTTCTGCTTCTTCCTAGAAACAAGGCGCAACTAAATAACGTCATTCATTTTATGAAAAAGCCAAGAACGGTTTTTAATAATATTCTACGTTATCACGAAAAGTGAAGTCACATTTTCTTTTACTCTGGTCCTATTTTATCAAAATAAACTGTATTTTACAAAGGGCCTCTAGGATTTATCCGCCTTAATAGTAAAAAAAACAGATTTTATAACAACAGCACTTATTTTCACCCTTAGGTCTTTTTTGTGATCTGGGGGGGTTGGTTTATTATATATTAGATAAAAGAAAAAAAAACAATTGAAAAGCATGGCCCATACCAATGTCACCTAGAAACCAGTGTAATAATTAATAAAAATGTTTTGTTTTCGGCCTAACTGAAGTCAGCGTTCGTGCGACTTTAATTTCATGGTTATTGGAAAGTTATTTAATTTGTAACTTAAATAGTATTATCTCACGATACTGATGAATGTTTTTACAGCGTCATTTCGTGACAATTAATTACACGGACGGTTGTCTGGCGGAGTACCGTTTTACTGTTTTCGTTCTAAAGCAAATATGTCCGCTTAAAGTAATATAATTCACACGTCTTTACGTTAGGTATGGATAAGTGAAAAATGTTTAACGAGAATTGGGTCAAGTTTTGTTAGGACTGGTTCCAGTATTTTTTTATTCACAATTTATTCTGAATTTATGAATTTAACGTTTTTGAAGTTATCACTATTTTATGAAAAATACAACGAAGGATTAAAATTTCGCACTTAATTTTAATTTTAATCTAATCAGAGGACGGGTGGGGAGATAATACAAGGGATTTATTCTATTCCTCCCCCACATGTTGTGGCTGACAAATGTTACCATGGACAGAGAACCACCACCAGACTTAAGAGCCAGTTCTCTTCATTAGCGAAGTATTTCTTCGAAAATAAAAACTAAAAAAAAAAAAACTAAAAATGATATCCTTTCGGATATCACCACAAATTTCTAAAGACCGTTTGGTTAATGTAAAAAATGTGCACTTGGACTATTGTGGTTTTTCAAAGTTATATTAATATTCCTATGAGTCATCTAAGTGTTGCCAATTAATATCTTTTTAACCATCACAGTGCCCTCAATTTCATGTTCTGTTAAATGTCAGAGAGTACTAAAAATAATATTTAGATATTAGGTGGTTACCTACCTGAAATTGGGTTTTCAAGAAAATTCATTTAAACATCCTCGTGTATCCTTTCTCCATCTCATTTCTATTCCCATTCCAACTCCCTTACACCCCACAACCTCCCCGATTCGGCTTCAGATAGTTGAAACCATTGCGCAATATTTGCCGACCTCATAAATTGTAATTTAGTTCCTTCTTCTAAGAATACTTGTTTTCCATGTTTTTGCCATAGCAACGAAAACTCGTGTATTCTGAAGGACATTATCAATTGGCTTATATTGAAAAGCTATTCGAAAAGAGGTTTTTTTATTAAATTACCAATAACCAATATTAACATTTCCAAATGAACTGTAGGATATTGCTAATAATAATAATAATATTCGGATGACTTGTATAGTATCGTTTTTTGTGAAAAATTACGTCAAGGGCGCTGTACAAATACTAGTTGCTAGGGTTTATCTTATTATGTGCATATACAGAAAACATAATTACCTGGTAGGGCACTTCAGATTAAAACGTTAAATTACAATGTTTTGGGCTGAGATGATATGACTTTGTACGCACAGGATACATATATTAGAAAACACTGCATATTGCATGATATTGAAGTTACTGTTTAAATCCTATTTGTCATTGATATTATATACATTAGAAGGTTATTGGAAAAAGAAGAGTAGGTATTTATATGAAACATGATTTTATTTGAGATTTTTGATAATAATTATTTTCATTTACAAATATTTAAAATTATTTGTTTATTAGTAATGCAACTGAACCATAATGGATATTGGTATAACCAAATTAGTTTTGGGAGAAGCAAGTTTGTTTCCCCTGCATATTAACTTGTATTATAATCCATAATTAAACTAGTTTTAAACATATCTAGGAGTGGTAAAAGAATTATTTTCTTTTGTTTATTTATTAAATCAGTGTTTTTTAACATTAATTTTGCATAAGAAACCCTGAGGATAATTATTTTCTCTCAGGGTTTATGTCATCTTTGGGGATGCTGCGTGGGAGATCTTTTTAAGAAAAGGAAGGAAAGTATGTGGGGTAGGTAAGAAGCTGAGGGTCAGTGCTCTAGGAGTGACGGACGTATGAATCGATCACTCCCACTGCGGTACAAGGCATTGATGAGTCGAGAGAATCCGGCTGGAGAGCTGAAAGAGTCTCCCTCAACCGGCCTTTTATGATCTGGCCCGCCACGCAGCTGGTGGGCAAACACATCCGCCGCCAAAACCTGGGCAAATCTCACTCCATAAACCCGGGCACCCCTACTAAGTCACCTACAGTAGCGAAGCCTTCGGGGTGACCTATGGAAGAGGTGGCGGTTATCCAATGAATAATTACCGGGTCGGCTGTACCCATCCCCCCCCCCCCAAATAGAAATAGAATTATTAGATAATTATATTATTGTATGTCGGACTATTCAAAATTTTTAAGTACCTACATTTAAAAAGCATATTTTGTGAAGCAACAGATATTAATTAAATAATATTTACTTTTGTTTTTTATTAAGTTTTAATATTCTCCTGATGAAGGAAGGGTGCTTCCGAAACCGGTAGAGTTTTGATAAAATAAAAGTGGTCTACAACAAATTTATGTGTTTTTTATTGTAATATTTACTTGCTCACGAAGGGATTTGAACCGTAGTCGAGAGCCTAACCCCTCGACCACGGAGGCCGTCGAGTCCCGCTCTCTTATAATAAAAACATATTGAAACAATGTATTTTAAATAATACAAAAAAACGTGAGAAAATCTTTAAAATGTTTCCTTGTTCAAAAAAAAATCGATTAAGTACATGTTTACATACTTTCATGTCATATTTTTTAATACCTTTGTAATTTTGTTTGGTGAATAGAAAATTAATTTATATGATGGGAAGAAGATGTGGATAAAGGGGTGGTTGGTAAGAATTTAGTGAAATAATAATGTAAAACACTCATCCAAATTGAAAAAACCTTCCGAGCAAAGATAAATGTCGCCGACAGGACTCGAACCCACACCCTTCTAATATCCGGTCGGATGCTCTACCATTGAGCTACGTCGGCTTATCGCAAACCCGCCAAGTTAATCAATATATACTAGTGTTTCATTCAATAATTACTGTTTTTATTATATTTTCACCTGCAAACAACCAACTTTATTAGTATGAGAAAGGCTTGTAACAGCTAAATCCCTCAAATAGATGGCGTCGAGACAAATTATGTCTACATTTTTTATTGGTGAAAAATTGCTTTTGACTTGTCAAATATTTATTAATTGATAAACTAAAGTTCTTTAAAACTTAAGACAAGATTTTTGTGCATAGTGCAAAGGGTAACAATTATTATTTTTATAAACAATTATTATTAATCTAAAACACTCATCCAAATTGAAAAAACCTTCCGAGCAAAGATAAATGTCGCCGGCAGGACTCGAACCCGCACCCTTCTAATGTCCGGTCAGAAGCAAAGTTACAAGCCTTTCTCATACTATTAAAGTTGGTTGTTTACAGGTGAAAAATATAATAAAAAACAGTAATTATTGAATGAAACACTAGTATATATTGATTAACTTGGCGGGTTTGCGATAAGCCGACGTAGCTCAACAGTAGAGCATCTGACCGGACATTAGAAGGGTGCGGGTCGAGTCCTGCCGGCGACATTTATCTTTGCTCGGAAGGTTTTTTCAATTTGGATGAGTGTTTTAGATTAATAATTATTGTTTATAAAAATAATAATTGTTACCCTTTGCACTATGCACAAAAATCTTGTCTTAAGTTTTAAAGAACTTTAGTTTATCAATTAATAAATAATAATGTAATCAAACGAATAGAATTTAAACGATTGGTCAAAATTTCAAAGTTCTATTCAAGTTCTGTTATTATTACATTATGGGCCAGTTGTTTCACAATGCTTGAATAATAACGAAACCTGAATGGTGCTTCCACAGTACTTGAATATTAACATTGAAATGTCGATTAATCCTTCAAGATTCTTGAAACAACCCGCACTAAACCTCCAAGACGAAAGAAATGCTGAAAACAAATTTAATTCTCAAAAAAAAACGAATTTTGTGTGTTTTTTATATGTTCTCTAAAAAGTGTATCAATTTATCTTCTTCAGATACTGGGTTTCGATCCTGCTCTCTCTGGCCCAGAAATAATTATTTTTATTAACGGAGCTAATTTAAGGAAACAAGAAAATTATACTTTTATAATAATGTCAAAAATACTTATTACTTCAATATTTTTTTGCTTTCAAATACACAATTTTCTACCCGGTCAAATTACGGTTAATCATCATATTGTGATGAATAATATGACACTTTCGTGGCGTGACTTAAGTTATGTGATATAATGATGTTAGATCATGTCAACATCTTCCAGTTCACACGAGTGGAAAATACAAATAACGTTTCTTGTTTCCAAATTTGAATTGAATTAACAAAAAATATATATCTTCGAATGTTAAAAATAGGAATGACAACATTCTCTTCTGAAAAGGTCGTTTCTGTCCAGCTACTACTAAATTTTAAACTCGTGTTGATTATAATTTATTTATTAACAAATCACGTTTAACTTATACGATTGAGCGTGATCTTCATAGTTATATTAAATTTCAAAAAGCAAGAAATAACTCAATTTAAAGAGCGTATGTCGATGAAATGAATACGATGTCCAATACATTATTCGCCTCAATAGGTTTGATTGAGACGACTCGGTGTATGATTTAAACTCACCGTAGTGAACTCTAAGAGTCACTCAGCATAACTTTTCGAGTAGAAAATATTCCACTTGAGTTCAGTAGTGTATGGAGTAAGCAGTTTTTTTCAATATTTTCTAGTAACCATAAGTTTAACCTAACAGAATCAGATTAATATAAAAAGGAAAAATGGGTAAATAAAACCATGAAAATGGGTTGATGCATACGATATCACATTGTTTTTTTTTTAGAAATTTAATGTAAATCAAATTTAATAATGTTATTATTAAGCTGTTTCGACGCTCAATGCCATTTTCAAACTGTTTGAAAATGGTCTTGAACGCCAAAGCTGTCACAATAATAAAAACTAAAATTCTTACAGAACTTAAGAATAACATTATTAATTTGAGTTAAAATCAATTTTTAAAAATATATATTTAGTTCTACGAATTAAACACAAAAACAATTAATTATCCACTATCACTTTGTGCTTATCCATTATAATTAAATTAAATAATAAATGTTTGTTTTAAATATGGTCAACGAACCCTTGAATACATTGTAGAGGAAAGGAAGCATATTCGGAATACCATTTACATTTTAGGGTGCAGAAAATAAGATAAAAATGTTTTTACGAATAAAAGTCGATTTAAATGTTAAGAAACTAATAGTTTATTAGGAAACGAGAACAGAAATTAAAAAAAAATATTACAGTGCTTTTAAAAAATAAAAAATTAAAGAATGAGAAAAAATGCGTTTTTTTTAAAGTGCATGTAATTCGGAATAGTATATTCCAAATTATATTCACTTTTAATATTTCAGAATATAATAGTGTCTTGTTAATTATTTGCAATAATCACATACATACTCTTCTGTTTCGCATCCGGCACATTCATTGTGTACCCAGAGGTTGCACATTAGGCACTTGACCCAAAGTTCTCCCCTTACATCCTGACTGAAAGGACCATTGCAGAAAAAGCACACTGCGTCTTCATCGTTTGGTTTATTAGTTCCAGGAGGGATGACTATATCAGAAGAGGAACTGTCATCAATTACTTCCGATGCAGAAGAATCCGAGTCAGTAGCAATATCTGTCGTTTTTTTCTTTTTGGAATTTTTTGTACCCTTGGGCTTGTTCTTGGCAGTCCTCTTTTCCTGTTCATCTATTAGTTGCTTCTTGTATGGAGAACTTGATATAACGGTTGAAACCGCTGATTTACGCCCTCTATTGGATGTTTTTTTCCTAGTTTGCGGAATCGGGGAAACATCAAATGGGGTAATGATAGTGCGATTGGGTCTTCCACGCGAAGTCGACGGCTGGGGTTCAATCGCGACCAAGGAAGGACTTTGTTCTTCGGGTGGACTTTCCATTAAAGCTAATGGACGTGCTTCAACTTTCATCATGGGTGTTGTTGACGCTTCTGCACAATGCTGGACTTCAGACTCTTCAATTTCTGCAGCAAGAAAGTCAGCATCGCTAAAAATATGCCGGTTGAAGGGATAGATTCCACTAACTTTGAATCCATTTGCTGCAATCTCTCCGGTTTGGCATTTGCGATAAACATTTCCAAATAACTTCGTTATGTCATATACTGACAAAGCTCGTGCGTTATTACGTAGCCACATACGAATTTCTTCGCTATAATAGGCCTTCAGAGGACTCATGAATGACCTGTCGAGGGGCTGAATTTTGTGTGTGCAGTGAGGAGGGAGTGATATTATGGAGACGTGATTCGCTCTAGCCAAATCTACAATCTCCACGTTTTTTGTATGGCTATAATGACCATCCAAGATTAACAAAACCGGAGAGCTCTCGCTTGGTTTAGTTTTCTCCATGAAATGTAAAAACCATTGGGTAAATAGGTGAGTTTGTATCCACCCAGATGGATGACATACTCCAACAGATCCAGCCGGGGCTCCTTTCATGAGCTGTAGATTCATATTTTTGCGGGGGAAAATTATCATTGGAGGCACATATATGCCTGATGCGCTCATACAAACCACAATAGTTATAAGAGACCCTCGTTCAGCCGAAGTTAGTGCACCGATTTGTTTTTTACCACGGCGTCCAATGATTTTCGGGATTTTACTTTGAACGATAGATAGTCCTGATTCATCTACGTTGAATATACGGTCGGCGGGGTAGTTTTTTTCTGAATACACATTTTCTAGTATGTCGTAAAATGTGTCCAATTTTTCTTTGGTAAAACCGATGGCTCTTGCAAACGAGGTTCCTGTAGGTTTTCTCATAGATAACACATTTTTGTGTCTATTTAGGAAGCCTTTCAACCAGTATCTGCCAGCAATTCCCGATTTAAAAGGAGTTGGATGATTATTTTTAACAGCCACTTGATAAGACAATCGTCGGATATCCATTTGTGTTAGACCATAGAACTTTTTTTCCATTACAAGGGCGTAGTCTACCAATTGTTTTTCGAACTCTGCACTAAAAACTGGTTTTCGGCCAATTTTCTTTGAGGTTAAAGTCAAAGAGTCCGCATCTTTTTCAGATACGAGTCGAAACAAAGTAGTACGTGGGACTTTAAAGTGTTTAGCTGCCATCAAATATCCCATTTTTTTATTGCGAACAGCAGTAATGGCTTCACACATATCATTCGAATCCCACTTCTTCCTTTTCTGGTACAAATTTGATGACGACATCTCTGTAAAATTAAATAAAAGTACTTAAAAAAATGAATATAATTTGGAATACTATTCCGATTTTGCATCACATTCCGTATTCCGCATTAGCAACATATAACCTAAAAGATCTTTCTTATATCACATGTCAACGTATTAAAAAATGCAAAAACGAAAGCCATACTATAAAAATAAAACTCTTTCTGAAGTGATTTCATTTGTAATGTTATAAAATAGTTTGGAATATGGGGTGATTATATTGGATTAAAAACTCACCGAAAAAGTTTTGATAGGAGCAACTTCACAAAACACGTCAGCATTCATCCGCAGACACAGGAGAACTATTATTCCGGCCAAAATCAAGGCTCACAGCTTCGACTTTCAATAGTTATAATTATTACCGATAGATTCCGCCACCCGAACCGAAGATAAGACGGTATTCCGAATTACCAACAGTATTCCAAATACGCTTCCTTTCCTCTACCAAAGAAGAAAGAATTTTAAATTCATTCAGTTGATTTTTATTCAAATTCACGTGCTATACATAAATATATTACACGTGATAGTTAAAACACAATGGGCTCTCACACGTCGTATTCCAAGCTAAAGGACATGACGTTCAAATAAGGCGACACTTCCGGCATATCGGAAGCCGGAGGGGCATTTAAATCACCGTATTGCGCAATCTCCACACCGAGGATGACCCGGACTACACGAAGGAGATATCACATATCAAATTACAGCCAAAACCAGCTGTTACTTGAAATATTATGCCAGGTGTTGCAAAATCATAAACACACTGTTATCATTTTTCGCATTCATTCAACTACTCGTCTTCCAAGGCCCACCAGTTTCAACTTTTGACCCGAGTGATTATTCAATCCATTGATGAACCTCATGGAAACCTTAGATGTGGAAAAACAATTATCGTAGATTTAAGTTCAGTGGGAGTTCAACATCAATAATTTCTCTATATCGATGTTCCAACGGTATTGCATTGCAAAGCTGAATAACAATGATTAAGGAGCACGTTGTCACGAATTGAGCATTTATTTTATCTAAAGCAAGATTAATGTGTGGGATGAACTTTTATTAAAATAAATGAGATATTTAATACATAATACAAGTTTTGGGCGTCCAGGCACGCTTGTCTGTAGGTAATAAATACATGAGAAACAAGGATAATAAAATTTAAAATTGAAGACCATGTATCAAAAAACATTGAACTCACTTTTGTACGTTTGTCCGGAAATCAAAAAAGTGATTTAAAAATTAAAAACAATATGGATATTTATTTATTCAAAAAGTTTATCTTATTCGTCTTCATATTCGGTGAGAGGTACCACAATCAGTTTCTGGATTATCCCCCAATGACCAATATAGCATTGTTTTCCCGAAGTCTCAAATAATAACACATGTTATTTTGTGGTACACAGCTTCCTAGCTCCAGGAGCTAGATCTTTAATGCTCCAACTCTAGCTTTCCACCGTACCTGAAAATATATCCCGACTGCAAACAACGAGTTTTTTTAAATTCTATGTAAAAATGACAAAATATGGGGCTGAATCTTTTTTGGTGCAAGGTCTTCCAATTGAGCTAGGGTCACTCAAATGAGATCTGCTACCATATTATATGATTTGGTGATAAAACGTAACAAACAATAACCCTGCGTCTTGCGTGTGCGAAGTCGCGCGAACGCGATTGCGACGCGGTTTGAAACGATTTAAAGCGAAGAGATGCGAAGCGACAACGCTGTCCGACGTGCCCACGCACCGCCCGCTCCCAGTACTCCAGTCGCCGCCGTTGATCATGGACGGGACGAGAGGGTTTTTTCTTTAAATTATTATTTGATAAATACAAAATTTTACAGAAATATGTCTCTAAGAAGTGGAACCAATATTTTTATTTTGTATTAATAATATTTTCTGATCTTTAATATAGCAAACTCGGTCAGTTTCCTTGGGAAAACATTTTTTCAAAGTATTATTATAATCTCTATCATTTACATCTGTTTCTTAGTCATATTTCTTTAATATTTAGTCGTTTCATTTAATATTTTCGTGACATTAAGAAAAGCTCCATTAACTTGGTCCATACAGACATTTCTACTTAAACCATGTTGAAAAATAGTAAACACCATTGCATCCACTTGGCGCGAAAATATCAAATCAACTGATCGCGCGCTGAAGTCCCGCGCTGCGACGCGCCATTCGTCGCTAGTTATTTGTCACGTAGAACCATTAATGCACAATACCCATATCAATCAATGCATAGGACGCTTCCAAGAGATTCCAACCATTTGAAATTATCACGCCACGTCGCACCAAGTCGTCGTCGCATCGACTTCGCTTACGTAAGACAAAGCGTCAAGTAGGTGCTCGGTATAAGTGATCAGGTAAATGGTTTTGTATTAGAAAATTAGTTTGGTTGTTCATTGGGTGGGTAGTCATTTTGATTACGGAACAAAAGGTCGAAAGTTCGTAGTAGTTTCATCTAAAAATAAATAGTAGGTATACACCAGTGACGGCTTGTGATTTTTGAGTGAGCTAAAAAATTAAAAAAACGCCCCACCAGACCTCCAAAAGGCCCACAAAGGGGCGCTGGCGCCCCGGTTAAGAATCACTGATCTAAATCTTCATACGAAAAATTGAAATTTTGAAAAAAAAATCATTTTCGGCTTGAATAACACCAATAACGTCGTATTTTTCAATCTTAGCACTCTAGCTCGCTCAAAAGTCACGAGCCGCCAATAGTATACACAATAGAATTTACTCGAAAGACAAATGCAGTTCAAATGTGGAGGCACATCTTCAAAATATCCTAGACAGATAGGATAACTAATTTATAAGTGCTTCATCGAATGGCCAAAAAATACGAAAATATACTAGATGCAAAAAGAAAACTCCAATATCACGGGAGAGTGTAACAACACCAGGACTGAGCATCATAAACACTCGCTTGTACCTAGATTACATGAAGTTGGTAATATATACGCAGATGTAGCGGATCTATTAATTGCACGGAAGGTAAATACAAGAAGGCTATACTATCATATTTTATTGATAGTATAGCCATTTTCAATCAATATTAATTTAACCTAAGTTAACTATATGTTTTATATGTACGCATATATTTTACTATTATATCCTTCATGAACTTTTATTCTTTATATACTCTCTGATGTCATTGTATGACCTAATGCCACATTTAGTAGTTACTTTTAAAAATTATCTATACTCTTATGTTTATACTCTTAGTTAACTGTGACGTGCAATTATTGTTTATGGTATATTTATACAGTTGATATTAAATAAATAGAGAGACAAATACAAAGTTACTCGACTGAAAATCTAAGGAAACATTTATGAAATACAAGTGGGGGGAAAGGGTTGTCCTAATAATGGCCAACCTCCGATAGGAGAGGGCAGAAGAAGTCATTATTATGAGCAATCAAGCGATAGGTATAGGTACTTTTGTGAAAATAAATAATAATAAAGAAGTTTAAAAAAAAACTCGGTTGTGAATTAGGCCAAATCTGACCGAAATCGATAAATTCACGTCCATTCAACTCCAAGATGGCAAATCTTTAAGCTGGCAATGTCACGTGGCCCCTTAGCCGACAAAAAGCCTGAGATCGCTTTGGGTGCCCCGAGTAAACTTGAAAATTACGTCACCGGCAAAATTCGCCATCGGTGACTAAACCAAACAACACTCCTCAGAAGGCACTAGATATCCACTGCATACATGTAGGGGTCAGAATAAATCATCATCCCAGAGAGTGGCAACATCCAACATTGCCAACATACAGCCAGAAAGGTTGACGTCACTCAGTGTCCTTTTTGCATACGGCGCGAGAAGAGACATTAAAAAGAGTAATTAATTAATTCGCGTGAGATCAGCCACGCGATCTCGTCGGATGCTCCCTTGAGATGGGATTTGAAGCTTATAACTGCGTTAGTCATCGTTTTATTGGATAAACATATGTGCACACTCGAGTCAAGTTTATGAGCGTGTGATCAATGATCATGCAACATGGATATTAAATGTGCATAGCTTATTTAATCATCGATAGAACAAAACAGTACCTAAGCGTTCACGACATTTAAAAGGTCATGTTTTATAATTCATATATTATGAAAGTAATAAGAATATTCATGGGCAAACCAATTGTCAATACGGATATTATATTAAATTATTAAATATTATTATTATTCTTTGTATTAAAGTTTCTAAAAAGGTACATAATAGTATTACGTATGTTTAGTTATGGTTTATATAAAATGAATAGAATATAAAATTATTTACGGCAAAGGTCATCCTTCTTGTGACATTCGACATTCTAACCTCAAAACCGACCGGCCATAGATTTAGAGCGTTTGGCGGGTTTTGGAAATTATTTTAACCATGAAAACTAACTTAGAACATCTTTGTTGATTAAAAAAAAATGGACTGGAGTTCCTTATTATGTTATGTAGGTATATTAGGTTATATTGTAACAAGGAATAATAGTAACCTTACCTACCTATATAGACTGCCGTTCAGGTTAAAATTAATGTTTGTTGCAATCAAGGTTTTGGTGATCATAAAATATTTTTAGTAACCAAACGTATTTCCCTATGGTTATTTACTATGTTGTCATTCAATGGTATTCAAGTTTTTGGTGACAATGTTTATCATTAAATAGTTTCCAATAAAAATGTAAGGGTACAACTTACTCCATCACCAATAAAACACAATAGTACTCAGTTGTCGGTATTTTACTTGGAATTAGAAAGGATAGTGTATTTTGTATCAATAGAATATTATGAAGTCATTACGCGATTCGGTATCATGATAATATTACGTATTATTTACCGGGAAAACATAAAATGAGGTCACTTTATTCATTTGATGGCTTCCAGTGAACATTTGGATGCAAGTATGATTTCCCGAAGGACGTTGATCTGTGCGCGCTGCATGCCAGGTATGTGTGCCAAAAGGAAGAGGAAGGCGGAGTAATGCGTGACAAAAGAAGGAAAGATGAGAAATGTCAGACGTCGCGAGACTGCCACAGAAATAGATGCCGGTGCAGCGAGACGCCTAGCGCCCGGGAATAATATCAACTGGCTGGAATACTAGAGACTAGAGACTAGTGAACGCAAAGGCATACTGTAGTATTATTAAGTCACAAGAGAGCCACTGGCTTTCAAATGCTAAACTTATTCAGGGGTTTTAACGGTTGAATAACACCGCAACACCTGCTATAACAGTAGTTAATATTTTTGCATGTTACGTAAGATGCCCTTTCTCGTAGACCCAGGTGCATGTACTAACATTTAAAGCTTTCGGGGGCCTAAGTCTGAATCTTTCAACGCGCGTTACCGTGACCATGACAGTTCCAATATGAACTGTAGAACGATGCTTAGTAGTCAACGTAACGCGCGTTGACATGTATAGGTACTAGACCCCTGCTTTATAAATTAGGATAATGGCAGCTTTATATTTGTCTTTAGTTCAAAACAATATAATATTCCCCCCACGTTCCCTAAACCATTTTAAGGACCAGATGGGGACCTCTATCAATTTCTCTCTTCGTGGCTCTATATTTAAGTGAAGCGAATTACTCGAATGCTCCTGCACAGTGCACAAAAAGTACACCTAAATAGAATAGTGTAGCCAGATCATCCTAGAGGAAAATGGTTCTTCGGCAGGAGGAAATAAAATAGATTAGTGTATTGAAATGCAGAAATAGCTAGGAATAATTTTATAAAATTGCTTAATCAACGGAAGTCTACTTTTAAAAAAGTATAGCACAATCGGAGCAGAGTTAAATAAAGCGATTATTGGAGATGGGATGAGAAGTAAAAAACACGTGTTACGACCATCGGTAAATACCTAGCTAATTTCAATTTTATTCAAAGCATGCGTGCGTACGAGTATGTTTATTAGATGGTTTATTACCTGACATTTTTACTAGGTAATAAACACGATTCCACGTTGAGAAAGGATAAACAATCCCGAGGAGATGAATAACATCATGGAAAAAATTTTAACTGCGATTATGGAGTACAGATAAATTTATTACACATAAATATTTAGGTTAATAATTTTTCACCCGATCTGCGTGTATGAAAAAAATATTCAATGACTATAAAAGAAACTCATATTTTGAATATAACTTAATTTGTGTAAACCGCTATAACTTATTTATATAATATAATGAATCTGCATAATGTGTACCTTTTCCCACATTTTATAATACTGACCGTAAGGCAGGGGAATGGAACAAATATTTTTTTGACTTATATCTCTGTTTTCGTGATTGCCAATCGACAAAAAACAGGAGGATTTCTTATTGAAATAATAAATCAAGTTAAATTCCTTTAACAGTTCGAGTCTAGGATCTATTTTGGTAAAGAAAGACGTCGCGGCGCTTTTGAAGAGGCCGGCACGCGCCCCCTATTGAACCAAATATTTCGGGACATTTTTCCCACCACCAATATGGCTGCGGAGTGACGAACTCTTCCGGAGTTCCGCCACGTGCCATCTGGTAACGGCACACGTGGAACTACACGCGCGAAGTCATTACTATATTATGATACACCAGTGATCACCAAACTAATACATGTGACTGGTACGAGTGCAAATCCGCTGTTATTCCGAGCTGCAGTCTGAAAGGGTGAAGATTAACCTTTTTTAATGTGATACCGCACAATAGTCCCAACTGCTCCAAACTGTCAGGAGCCAGTTAGCCTATGGCATCCCCAATTGGGGTATGTTGTGGGGCTGAAGGTACTTAGGAGGGAAAGGAAGGTGGGGAAGTACCTGGCTATTCAGATCTGGTCACCAAACACGGCTAAATCCATTTCAAGCAACAAGATTATGAATGGGGGTTGAATTGGCTGAACGTGCCGCAAATATACTACATATTATTTTTAATTAATAAATTGTGAAATAAAACAATTTAATCAAATAAAATTTACTTGCGCACGTCGGTATTTGAACCCGCGACAAAATGGATGATGTGTAACTGACTAACTTTCCAGGTCTTAACAAAATAATGTAGTTTATACTATTGGTCTATATTTTAATAGATTAGTAAAAATAGTATGTTCGACAAGGAGGCGTGAGCAAATATGTTTGGGAAACTCTGTGGTACACGATGAAAAAAACCAGTTAGATAAACAAATTTAGGGCGTCATTTACAAGACGAGTAAGCCACCCCGAATAGTTTTTTTTATGGCTTGACTTGATCCCCTGTTTAAAGTATCCCAAATAGCAGGAATGCATACCAAACAATGTACAAGACAATCTACGACGTGATTTTTTGTGTTCCCATCGTCTAAACATCGTTTAGAATATGTCGTATATGGCGTTATCAACAAATTACTAAAGAGTATCATTGAATTAATGAGTTGAGACATATGCCATAATAATGTGAATAATTTGCATATCATCTCAATACGTTGGCGATTTAAATAATTATGTACTCTTTAAATGAAAACATAAATTGTAACAAGTTCCAATACGCATATTTATTTATGTACGAGTATTTGACACTGCAAACCTCGCCAGTGGAGTGGGAGTTAAAACATGTAGCGTTTTTTCCGAATAGTATGAACATATTCTAAATAAAAATATTAACTGTCTTAAGTGGGGAAATTATGGGATAATAAAAATAAACGAATTGAGGTGGGTGGAAGAGGATTTATAGACCGTGTTCTAGATATTTGGAAGAACTTCAATATAGGTATATCACATAGTCAGGTACTTTCCACACCTTTCTCTCCCCCATCTCCTTCCCCTCCCGATAACCTTTAGCCTCATAACATACCCAACTGGAGATGCCATAGTATCACTGGATCCGGTTAGCAAGGAGCAGTTGAGACACTTGTGCGGTATTCACATAAAAATAAATTAAATCTGGATATTCAGAAAACCAAACTTTTTAATGACCTTTGCCTATTTAAGGAGCCAATTCCGATCAGTGCTCTCCACTTAACGAAACACATAAACAAAAACAAAACGATACAAATTCTATGTTACAGATTAGTGGTATAGAATCATATACAAATATCTATTACGTTCTTATACATATCATATTTCTGTTTAACTAAAATTCACTGCTTCAACATTCTTTTCAATCTTTTATGTCTTTAAATTATTTTTACTTTTTTTAAATTACTAAATTGTAATCTATTTGTCATTTACATAATATGTATGTAATAACTAATAACCTAGTCGAATTTAATGTTTCAAAGACCCAATCATGTCTGATTACGTCTAAAAGGGATCGAAATGACAATCTAGTCTCCTTTAATGGAAGCAATCTTCCCAACAAGCCCTCCTGATATGCTTGGTGTAAACTTAAGTGACCAGCTCAGGTATGGGGGCTCCATCGAAGCCAGAGTAAAGTTAGCCTCTCAGAAGCTTGGCGTACTGTACAGAGCCCGCAGATACTTTAATAGTACACAATTGCTGACCCTGTACAAATCGCAAGTGCGCCTCACTGTAGAATTTGGCAGCCACCTCTGGTCGGGAGCCCAAAATATCTGAAAAAAACCCTTGACTCTGTGCAGAAACGGGCGGTCCGTTTCATAGATTCGCCTATATTAACAAACGGGTTGCAATCTTTGGAGCACAGACGTCAGGTGGGAATGCTGTCCTTGTTCTACGGGTATTTTAATGGAAGATGCTCTGAGGAACTAGCGTCATTGATCCCTTCGGCACCGGAGCATAGTCGGGAAACACGCCAAACACGCGCCCAACATTTTCACACGGTTCATATTGTTACATGAGAACGGGTCGCTTCTAAGACTAGTTCTTGTGTTCAACAGCTCGGCTGTGGAATGATCTGCCGGCCTTTGTGTTTCCTCCATCCTACAACATGGGTATCTTCAAGACCCAAGTTCACCCCTTCCTATCCTCTAAAAGACCCTCCACACAGCATCCCCAAAGATGTTACAGGCCTTGAGGGAAATTAATTCCCTAAGGGTCTCTTGTAAATTGCCATATCAACACGGGAGTTTCACACCTAGTGAGATGGGCAATACGTCAGCATCAAAAACAAATGTTTATATATAATTATAGAATGTAATTAAATAAACACATACCCACATAATGATTTCATTTGGTTTACAATGTTAAAGCATTAAATTACGTTTAAAATAATATATTTAAGCATTGCGGGCGTCGAACTCACATCTCAACTCAAATCCTAATGCGTTTTCCGCAGAGGATAGAGTGTCATATATCTCTTTCCTGGCTGCTGGCTCCATCCATACTCGTATATTTGATCAGATAATGATAACATTATGTATTGGTTCAATATATAAATAGAAATGATTATGTCATACGATATCGAAATAGGTAATCGTCGCATATTTTGCGTCAGATCCCTACGAATGTATCGGATCCGGCATTTCGTTAAACGGATCTATTTCTGTGGCTAAACGCCGATGGGCGTTTCCCCAAACGCAAAAATGACAGCTGAAAAAATATTATCAGATAATTAAAAGCTGGGATATGCTGAAGCTGAACACCGAACAGTTGGTCGTGGACGCTATCACAGATGATACCATGGCTTGTATAATAGTATACAGGATTACGTGACCGGCTTATATGTTTTTACTGTAGGAGAATCGGCGGTGGCAGCGCTGTATCTATTTTGGATGCAACTGTAGCGAGCGTCGTGAGCATTTCCTGGTTTAATCTAAAGCCGATGTCGTTAAAATAAATGCCACCAGCCACCAGCCACCAAGGGGTTTTGATTAGACAGAAAGCACTCCTACATACTTTGTGTGCAGTACAAACTGTTACCCACAAGGAATTACGTAAATAGTGCAATGACAATTAATATTGCTTAATTATTGGTCATGCCTTACTTCATTCAATTGGATGCATCTCTCAATTATAATCATAGGCGATGTATTTTACGTTCAAATAACAAAACCGTAAACTCCCCAAAGTAGTAAAATAACACAGTGATCGGAAAATTAAAGGCAGATAATTCCGGAATGCGGCAGATAAGATTGGCACATTAGTTTGGATAACAAAGAGAGTAAAGGAGCCAGGGAATATCTGCTATATACCTTAAGGGTTAATTTCATAACGCTACTTCTAATCTAATTTCGTCGCCTTCCGTCCACCCGTCGTGTTTTAGTGCGTTGACTTTACAAATAAATTATTGTGTAATTTTGTATTTCCGCTCGCAAAATTTCTAGGGGTATGTAAGCTTTTTTGTGAATGCCAATAATTATTTGAGATTTGGCAAAAAACCGACTTAAAAAATTACATTTTCAGTGGAAATCATTACATTTTAATGGCAAATTATTTATTTAAATAGGATAAAAGTGCATGTTTGCAGTTATTAAATACTTGAACGAATCAATAATCATTATTTCTTGTCAAAATTATCACAAAGTAAAAAGGGACATTTTATCATCGGTTTACAAGAAAAAAATATATTTACACATTATGACAGCTGAATTATCTGCATTCAGTAATAAATGAATGATATACATGAGATATAATAAAATTATCTTTTGTGCAAAAACACCTCGAAGGCGCTATATATATATTAATTCCTAGGCTTATATATCTTATTACTAACCATTATAGATCTTTATAATATATATTTATGCATGTGAAGATACATTATACACACATATAAATTATATGTGAAATAACAGATATCATTTAAATAAAATGTAATTGCGCACTTCCATATACGAGATGTGTTCAAAAGAAAGGGTGAATTTTGAATTTTCGCGGACTGTGTACATTCGATTATCGATTTATTTTTTTGTTATGTTGGTACACATATGTTTATCATATGTTAGCATTATCAGCCATTTTGGATCAGTGGTTTGTTTTTGACAACTGGAAAGGTTAGTCACGTTTTGCTTTTCTTCGATTTTTTTACTAAAAAAAAAATTAGTAAAAAATCGAAAAGCATCAATTTTTTTGATTTTTTGAAGAAAAGCTGATGAGGACATAGAAAATAAAGCAAATCTAAAATTTCACTTCAATCGGACTGATGATGCCTACGAAAACGAACCTAAAGTAAAAAATCGAAGAACACACAAAAACGTGACTAACCTATCTAGTTGTCAAAAACACACTGATCCAAAATGGCTGATAATGCTAACATATGATAAACACATGCGTACCAACATAATAAAAAAAAATCGATAATCGAATGTACACAGCCCGTGAAAATTCAAAATTCACCTTTTCTTTTTAACACACCTCGTTTAATAGTACATTCAATGAATGCCTGTGCCCCCCAAACACTGGATTTGTCGTTTCTACTAAAACCATTATATTTCCTAAACTAAAGCATTAGTCCAGTCATTAGATGTTGAAAGGGGGTGTTCAAATTCTGGCGTAGTTCTAATTTTTTGCTCTTCTGTGTTTTTGGGATGCCGATTATCTGAGGTTTACCAACAAAAAAATTATTGGAATTTGAGTTTTTGAAAAAAAAAAACAAAATTTATGTTACGTAAATATTTAGAATATTACTAATATAAATTTTAATAACAATAAATATTATTATTTTTGAAATTTTATACACTGTTATTTTCTTCATTTTATTTATATTAATAATAAAAATAATTTGTTTTTTAAATTTCTAATATAAATTTATTATTTAATCAAATACTTGAGACGATGTATGAATATGAATGAAGCAAAAAGTGTATGCCAAGATCGAGTTGTTTGACGGTCCGTCCTTTCTGCCTAGCTCTGTGGGAAACGACGTGATAGTTAGTTATTTAATCATTATTTTTCATTATTTTTTTACATTTTTAATTCATTACTTACCTACTTTCATCGATTATAGTTAATTTTTGTTATTTGTCTATTCTTACATTTATTATCATTATTTTCTATTTTATCATTTGTCTATACTTGTCATTATTTTTAGGATGCTGTTTATCCTGATGAGGAAAGCTTTGCTGTCGAAACATGTTGATATTTATATATTAAAAAAGTGGTGTAAACAAAGTTATTATTATTATTTTTTTAATTTTTTTTATATTTTCATATGAAGCGGTAACTTAGTTGTATACTGCCCTGAATAAGGTACGGTAGTAGCGAAACCCGGTCGGCTAAAGTATAAATAAAAGTGATGTAAAACAAAGTTATTGTTTTATTTAAAAAAAAGTTATTATTATTAATTAATTATTAATAAATGTTTTATCTTAGGAGATATAATGATTTTAGTAGAATCTACAATTTAAATGTCTGGGGAGTCACAGAGGGAGGAGCAAGGGGGGGGGGTAGGAGTGGACACTTTTGTTAAAATACTCCTGTAATAGGTATTATTCACCTGCAATAATTAAGCTTTCCCCTAATTTGTTTCAGTTTGGATCGATTTTCTGCCTTGATTGACTGGACTATCAATGATGTAAAATAATCACCTTTCAAAAAATTTCACTATTTTCTTTACACTATATACACACATAATGAAAAAAAAATGCTCCTGGAATATGGTGCTTTGTTAAAGTTACATCAGTTTACCTTTAAACCACCCTCGTGTTGATATTTAAAGCAATTTTAATGATTGCAATGCCCACCTTTTCCCTACATTTGTCAGGATATACGTTGGCATCCAGTTACAAAGTATTTGCTTTCCTTGGAAATTACATCACAATAATATCTTCATTTTGTATTCTTTTTTATATCTTTTATTTATAAATAAAAATATTTTATTGCTAACTAGCTTCGTTACTTATGCGACAAGGTAAGGTGATGAGATACGAAATTTAAAAAAAAAAACATTATTTATCACAACACATAATCCCTTGGAGATGAAAACTAATCATTTCTTCTCTAAAAAAACACAATTAAGTCAATTTATAATTTTGCATTACCTTGCTCCGAGGAAGTCGCGAAAGTGAAAAATCACAATATATATATTATGAGGAACTTCTTATGAAAATATTATATGAGCAAGTACAGCTAATAAAGCAATAATGTAAAAAAAACTATTCGATTAAGTACAGAGTTATGTATATAATCGATAACTCTGTATTATTATTAAAATATATTCGTGGTTTATAACAAAGTGCTTGTTTTATTCATATGATGTCAAACCACAAAGCGATTGCTTCTTATGAAAAAATAAACAAAAAAGTGATAAAAAACAAGATATTAGTAATCATTTATGTGTACGAGTATATAACCAACTTTCACAAATAAAATATTTTCAACAATATTTGTATTTCACTGAATAGTTCACACCGCATATTATCTTATTATTATATCATGTTAAATTATCATAACGATAATATTAAACATCCGCTTTGAATATTCCTGGTACGTAATCCCTTCCCTTTTTTTTCTTCTTTTATATGACCACAGAAAACAAACATATGGAGGCAATTGGCGATTTTTGAAAACAGCTCCTTTATAAAGAGTTAGAGCAAGCAAAATATATTATTTTAACCCGTTGGACAGAACATGTATCTAACGTTTATTTATATTAAAAAAATAATAATTTAAGTGCTGTTATGGATACAGGTGACTTCCAAAGCTTGCAAAAACCATAAAATATTGAAAAATCCCTCGTCCCCTCTTAACCCAATACATTTCTCAATGATTTATTTTATATTCAATCTCTCTGAAAATGAACATCCACCTATAAACATTTCTAGCATGCGCTTTTCCTTTCCGCATCTATCCATACTGTGTAATTATATTCATATAAAAACCAAGCGCAGGAAAAAGGGTTAGATCATGGGTTCCCAAACTTTCTTTTTCCCCGTGGATCCCTTTGCCGTTCTTTAATTTTCCATGGACCCCCGACCTCCCCCCCTGCGGACTTGCACATAAATGTGCCCGCGAGGATGCGATTCGCTTTAAGTGCGCAGTAGGCTTATCTAGCGAAACTTACTGCGGTGCTTTACTATGCGTGCAGTTTAAATTAACTCCGATTCGTGAACCCCCTTTTTTCTCCCTGTCATGGTCCCCGTAAGGACCACTTTGGGAACCTGTGGGTTAGATAGACCCAATAACAATAAAAGGCTATGTATCTTAAGTAGATTTATAAAAAGAATGATCCTATGCATGATCAAATAAAAATAATGGCAATGTCATATATAATTCATGATAGGTGGTGTACAAATTTGAGTATTTTTGTTAGTAAACAATCTATTGGATTGATGGCAAACAGTGGTATCTTGGCAATCTTACCATGGGGGATGGGGATTTCTTGAGCAGCATCGTCTTTCGGTCCAGGTGCACCAGGACATGAGGGGGCGAAGCTCCCTCCAGGCAGTCCGAGAGGGAGGGGGCTGCGGGGAACCAGCGGGGCCCCACGAGGAACTGGGGCGCCACCCCCACTATCATTGCTATCGCCAACCTCACCATCTTGTATATTATTTTAATGAGTTCGGTTTTCGTTTTAATTCTGAGAGATATTTGAGGTTACGTAAAAATCAATAAAACTAGCTGCAAACGACACTATTATGTTTCTTCAATCACAAACACTAGAACGTGATCGATACTAGAGGTATGTTTGTAAGTAAACCTGTAAGATGTTATGACTGCGAACGATTATCAAATATTGTTGTTTAATTGCGCGAAATGCAGATGAATATTCCTTATTCGAAATGAATATTCCAATACATCCAAGGAATCAGTAACTACTATCGGGTTGGTAAATAAATATTTGATGATCGTTTAAAAACAGACAAATAAGTAGTCGAAACACGTGATTTTGGAAAAGTGCAACGATCAAAAGCTCCGGACAATAAAAAACCACGAAAAAATGTGATCTAATAATCAGTTTAATGTAATTTTACATGAAGTAGTAATTGCGAAATAAGTACGGCAGACGAATAAGGGGTCCACTGTGTGTAGTTACACAAAAGCGGTAACTGACCACTAGTTGTTCTTGTTCCAGACTCTTGTGAATAACTCAGAGATCACGGAATGCACTTCACTATGCTCCAGCCGGATGCGTTCGCTGGAGGGAATGCACTGCGCTGGACTGATTTAAATATTGTTTAAATGCATCGAGAAGGCGCCGGCGTCGCTGGAGCGGGGTAAGGGGTAAGCAACGACGCCTCTCGGGGGAGACGCACCCGCAATCAACAGCATCCCATCTCCCATCCACAAGAGCAGGATGTACATGGTACAGAACACCGGACAGTTCGAGACTACACATGCGAATTTATAAAAATAACAGAGTTTAAACTGTGTGCTATTTCATATCGCACAGTCCAACATAACACTCATAGCCGACTTTATGATTAAATTGAAATTGACATGAATTCGCAGCATCCAATCGAGAAAGGAGCAGGGTGAACAGATCACCGGTGAGTCCGAAATTCCACACACAAATTGATAACAACAGTGCGATATTTCATATCGTACAGACCAACCTAACACTAAGATTTATTACCGATATTATGGGTAACCGTGCATTGGCACCATCCAATCGATAGGAACGGGATGAACAGATCACCGGAAACCGACTCCACAAGCAAATTTATAACAATAATAGTGTTAAATCGCGTGCGTTTTCATATCGTACAACCCAACTATGACTGGTTATTACGGTTATAATTATAACAGACCGATTTTAATACGTAATCCATCCATAGGCATCCAATCGACAGGAGCAGGATTAACAAATCACCGGTCACTTTGAGATGACACACGCAAATTTATTACAACGTAAATCTGTGCTCTTTCGTATCGTAGAGTCCAAGCATGACTGCCTCCGAGTGTTGTAACTGACCGTTTTTAATACGTAATGCATATTTGCTATTTAATTCTGTTTTCGTGCCAAATATTTACCCGTTGATAAAAATAAGTGGATAGTAAATAAGAATCACGTGTTTTGGGCCTATTTCTATTCAACCTTGTGCACGTCATAAAAATGTGGCAGAGAGAAGGGGGGATGTCATACGATACATTTTTACAAGGTGTGTTGTGTGCACCCCCCTTACTTTTATCAATAACTTTCTATTAACATTAATTTCCGGGCTGCACTCTTAAAGCTTCGTGACTCGGCAAATTCACTTTCAGACCAGGGTTCGTCGGAATAATTAGACGCATAACGTTGATTACACCCGATGAAAACTTGATTCAAGTTGTGAAATGCATAAACCTTTGTGAAATTACAAACACCCGAGTGCATTCCACTTTGGAGTACAGAAAACGATACGTATTTTTGGGATGTCGAGAGTAGAGGTATAAACACTCAATAGAAATTTGAACAGCTCGCACGTAATATTATTGAAATTGTTGAAAAGAAATTATCCGAAACAGTATTTTTTTTAATGTTTGCACGAAAATCTAACCCTCAAATACTTAGAACGAGCTATAATTGAAGCAATTGTAGGAATAGAACTGATAAGCACAACTGAAGGTATTTTTTCTTGTTACCTAAGAATAGTGTTAATTGAAACGTCGTAAAGAGGTGTTATCGTATATCATGCTAGTGAGGCTGCCTCGGATGCCTGCTTCTAGTGGAGAGTCGTGACATGCCCATTAACGGAATATATTCTGAAACGTCAATCGCCGCTCATTTAAAAACCTCTCCGGCCATTATACCGTAAACGTTAGAGAAAATTGACCAGGTGAGGTATCGTACATTGCAACCTCCTTATAACATACTCCATTACATGACATGTGGCCATCCTCATTACAGTTATAATGATTGTTTTAGTATCGCCATCAGATTAAACAATTGATTGATTCTCTGAGACTCGCAATGAGTCGTAATACCTGCTCTACACTATCGACGAAACTACCGAGGGGGCCCGAGCGCGAGAGTGAAGTAGACTTGCTCGCCTCGCCTCAGCTCGTCTCAGCGGTGCTCGGTCCCGTATCGGTTTTTTGAGCCTGATTCATAGAATGGGCGCAGCCACTACTCAACCAATTATAATCCAAGCAACAACTGCGCGATACGAGAGTGAACAGAGTAGCATTCTGACTCTCTCGCTTTGGGAAGAGAATATAGAGATGGCACAATGATTTATTATATTCTGTATGAAGTGTGATCCTAACCACCTGAACAGTTTTCGTAATAAGTGCAAAAAGAACAGTTTGGTGACTTAAAAACCCATTATTTGGTACCAACGACGAAATCCATATTGCAATAAGCTTTTGATGCATTGCGCCCTACCCCTAGGCGGCGCCGCGCCAGATCCTCTCAGCAGGGGGCGTCGCGACGCAATGCGGGAAAGGGAAAGGTAGCGGGACCTCTCGACGTCTGCCCGCTCTGTACCAATCAATGCGCCCACCCGCTCTCCTAGGCTAGACACCAGACGGGTCGTGACCGAGCCAATATACCAAATGGAAACATTATATAAACACGTGGTGTGATTTAGCCACGTTCGTAATTTGACTTCACCTGGCACTATCCTCTTCTTTCTATTATATAAAGAAAAATGTCCCGGGCGGGCGGTGTGGGTTTGTTTTGTATACAAATCTACATTTTGTTTTATTCCTAGCTTGCTGAAATTTTGCACACTTGACCTACAAAACAAGAGGAAGGGCACTGTCTACATGAGATTTCGAAAAACCACCCCCATCCCATTTTCCCACCCTTAAATCCAAATGTTGGTCCTTGATGAAATTTTGCACACTTGACATTCAAAATGATTGGAAAATTACTGAGTGGTAGGGGGTAGGAGATGGGGTAGGAGTAGGGGTAGGGGTAGGGGCAGGGGCAGGGGTGGGAGTGGGAGTAGGAGTAGGAGTAGGCGCAGGGGCAGGGGTAGGGTTAGGGATTATAAAACTCAAAACTCAACGCAACACCTGGCAAGGCCGGGTTCTTCAGCTAGTAAAATACAAGTATAAGGAATGAAATTGATAATTCATTACACTGTAATTTCAGATGTTTTCTTTGTTGGTTGTAACAATGGTTGGGGATAATAATGCCCATCGTGTCCAGACGTTAACTTTCCATTTGATATTTTTACTTAATTTGTGATATTTTTATACGGCTTTATGACTGAGATACATAATATGCTACGAGGGTAGATTTATAACGGGGAAGTTAAATTTAAAAAATATACGAAAATAGCGCTACTGACACTTTTCAAAACAATATGATTGGTTGACTGTTTGTCATGTACCGAACTATCAGATATAATAACTTATTATTACAGAAAAAACTTTATTGTCAATAATGCTGGTTGTAAACTTCCTTAAAGAAGGCTGTCCCTTAACAGGATTAACACCTAATAAAAGCAAGTAAAATATATTTTTTAAGGTTTTTTGCTTCACTCAAATTTAAGGTTATTTTAAAAATCCATCGCAATTTTCTCTAATATTTCCAAAGTACAATATGATGTCAATGATTCACACGGTTTTCTCTTTTTTGGTAGGCCCAGCTGACTCATTGGGATCTACTTTCGTGGCGGAAATTACCACTAGCTAAAAGAGAATATTAATTGTCCATTCAAATGATAGATGACTGCCATTTTAATTTACTTTGATAAAACTGAGCAAAAAATATGCACCGATGGAATTAACTTCCATGTTTCAAAACAACACTGGTAAAAAAAATAAACTTACAAATGACAATTAGCTCGGGTTCAAAATTGGAACTTTTTATCTATGGCTCAGTCAGTTTTGCGTATTATTAAAAAAAATTTGTAAATAAAACACATTATCGTTAGGTAGGTACGTAGTAGTAGGAATGTATAATAAAATAAAACCAATAATGTCGTAGACCATACGACAGTGGCGTGCAGTCCACATAAAGGCTGAAAAGCTGTACCTACCTTTAGAAAATGAAGAGTACTTACAAATAAATAAATAAAATATTTAATTACGAAAAATATTTGATAAAAAATATAATTTTGTAAGAAATTAATTTTTTTTGTCACTAACCTAATAAAATGTATCTACTTAAAAAAACTAACTTTTTAGTTGCAACCAGCCTGGTTCATGCATATTAAAACTACCATCTTCCCCTAAAGATAATATTTTCAGCTTACCTTATATCAGCCTATAGCATACAGTTGTCAAGGCCACAAAAATATTATATTTCATTTACCTAATAAGGAACTCCAGTGAAAAATATAATGACTTTAAAAATATATATTCACATAGATCAGAAAACGCCGATTCTGAATATATAACTTTCATTATATATAATTACAATTTTACAGGTTTTTTCAATTTGGATGAGTGTTTCAGGCTAATAATTATTGTTTATAAAAATAATTGTTACCCTTTGCGCTATGCACAAAAAATCTTGTCTTAAAAACTTTAGTTTATCAATTAATAAATATTTGACAAGTCAAAACATTTTTCACCAATAAAATGTAGTCATAATTTGTCTCGACGCTATCTATTGAGGGATTTAGCCGTTACAAGCCTTTCTCATACTAATAAAGTTGGTTGTTTACAGGTGAAATATAATAAAAACAGTAATTATTGAATGAAACACTAGTATATATTGATTAACTTGGCGGGTTTGCGATAAGCCGACGTAGCTAGACGTAGAATATTTATTATATTATTATAGTATTCATTTATTCCTGAAGATGATAGCATTGCTATCGAAACATGTAGAGAAATATTTATATATTTTATTTAAAGTGGTAAATACAAAGTATATTTTTAATTTATATAATTAATAATGCCACAAAGTTACCAAATATTTGAAGAAATTATTGTAGAATATTTCATTAGTTCCGTGTTTTGTAGCCTTGATTTTCCCTTCGAATGGATCACTGCACATAGTATGCAGGCTAATGACTACTAGAGAATATTCTAGATTGCGGCTGCCCAGTATACCCGGAGAGAGCTTTGGCAGAATTTAAAGAGCCAATCCGTGTTGTGCATAATGTCTAACAAACTTTATTCATCACAGACTTAAATACAAGATTGTGACGAATTTTGAAATTCCTAGACTCATAAAAATGCAACAATATAATTATTGCTCGTTAACATTATTGTGCAATTGTCTAAACAGCATATTGTCGATGAATAAACGACAACATTCAAATGACACCTAGTGAAAATTCACTATTTTATAGAAAACAATAGACTGAGTACACTGCTGAATTAGGTACCTTTGGTCTGAAGATTTAGGAGCTTGTTAACTCTACGCATAAACAGGTTATCTATCTGATAGATTCCCCTGTCTTAACGGACAGATTTGCAAACTGTTGGAATACAAACGACAAGTGAGAATACTGTTTTTGATCTACTGATATTTCGAAGTTAGTTCATTGATCACTTTGACACTGACGCACAGTTAGACATACGAAATGTGTGCCAAAAATTCATACATAGTTTTCATTGTCACATGAGATTATATCATTTGCCCGTATTGTGGTTGGTTGTAGAGTGACCTGCCGGCATGTGGTTCCTCCCTCCCTAGTCATACATCTCATTAAGACCCAACTTCACTCCTTAAAAAGAACCTTTGCACAGCATCTCCAATTAGAGGGGTTAAGAGATTATTAGGGCTAGGAAAAAATCTGTATTGGTGTGTAATTTTTCAACTTAACATATAAAATAGTAAGCGAGACATTTTGTATGAAATGCATGGAATTTGGTTCCAATTGGTTTTTTACAACACCGAAATAATTAGATTTTTGGCATTTGGATGGCATTGTTTATTCAACAAATATGTATGTATATCATATTTAGTACATTAACATTACAATATAAGCATACTTTAGTATAGTTTCTTCATCTAGTACAGCTAATTTATTTCATGAAACTATATATATAATTTTTTTTTGAGAAAGATCCCGGGGTTTCGAACATTTGAAATATTTGAAAATCTCCTACTCCCACCACAGTAAATAGAAGATGTTGCGTATGTCGTGATGGAGGACTTAGCCAACTGAGGAATTGAACTAACGACACCTGGGTGGGACCCAGAAGCGATGCCAACTTAGCCACTGACCGGTCATTTAACTCTGGATGCATACATGAATGTTATTTTGTTAGCTGAAAGTGTTAAATTATACCGTTTACTTTTATATTATGTACCTATGCAATATGTATTTTTTCTTTTGAATATGTTTATATCATTCACACGTATCTACTGCACTGTTTATGAGTATATTATATAAATTTTGTAAATGTTTACATAAAAGCCTTTAAACGGGTATAAATAAATAAATAAATAAATATTGGAATAGGAATACTCTCATTAGACCAACACCATAATCGAGTACAAGGGTGTGACAACACGAAATATAAAAAAGAATCCTACTTCTTTGGCAATTTGGTCCAGGGCCTGGTCTTCTGCAGAGGCCTTGGTCTGCGTCCGCTGGCGCCGCCCCGAGGTGTCCATGGCGGGCGACCGCAGCCCGAGTCTCCAACCTGCCACCAACACAACAACAGCACGGTCAACAACACTACATCGCCACTTCACCACGTCACCCGGACATCATTATAACATCACCACATCAACAACACCAGGCAATAGAATATTAGCAAAGGGATAGGTTCTTAAGGCAATTATCAGAAAACACAAAAATAATATAAAGAAGCAAAAAGCAGAAAACAAGTAACTCCACCCACATCAAAATAGCCATAGCAACATCACCATATCAGCATTGATAGAATATTTGGCAGGTGAATAGATAAAAGTCTGCATACACACAATGTTAAAAACATGATACGAAGCGGTATCAGTTAAGGTTTCGTTTAAACATAGAAATTGCCATGTTAAAAATGTTGATATGATATTCGTTTGAATATGTTGGAGTGGATTCAACAAGTTTTAGTCATATGCATCTAATGATCGTTTCCATACAAACCTTCAGGCGGTCCGTTATCCTATGGATTAAAACGGTCAGAATTTGAACATCCTGGCTACAACTGATACCGTCTACAAACAATGTTTTTGCCGTAATGTATGCATACTGCATAGCAAACAGAGCATAGATGATGTAAAATAAAAAATAAGTAAGGACTTTGAGAATGGCAGAAATTAATTAATTGTTTTATGTAGTTATTAGAGTTCGGCCAGGATAACATAAGCAGAGGTATTGATCATAGAACAAGCAACTGATATAAGGAAAAATATT
>JAHDVE020009304.1:0-209233 GCA_022606495.2 Halesus radiatus
TATTATTGGAATTAAAATAAAAAATCACTATATTACCAGTTACGAAGTATTACCATCTTGACGGGAACAACTTACAATCCCTTATAAAACATACTAAACTTATGTAATTGTTCGTCACCGTAAAGTGGATCTTAATTGCCCTTAAAGTACCGTATGTAATTTTAGCTTGCTTTCTTGAACTTGTGGAACTATGTTTATAATCCAAGTAAACGGGCTGTTAGGAATTTGTTGTAAAATCAGAATCCGTTCCATAGCTCGCTCTCCTAAGTATAATCATTTTAATTTTATTATAAATATACTGATTGACCCATTTACACAAAACATTTTTTAATTAAAATTATTACATTATTGACGCATTGATGACTTCTGTTCTTATTCTGCCTTATAGGTCGCGGGCTTAAAACTCGTGCAAAAAGAAATGTGATCTAATCGATGTACTTTTATACATTCAATTAATAAGTTATAACATTACGTGTATTCGATATATTTGCAGCACGATCCATAGTAGTAGATATTCACAGTATCGCCCAAGACAAATACCATGGTTAACCATACTCGATTATATTTTTAAAACCCTAATAACAAATTACATATTTTTTCAATAAATTTTGATATGATGTCCTAAAGATTCAGCATTAATTTAAATGAAAAAATTATTTGTTTGAAACCACTTCATTACATTTATACATTGTCGACCGGTTTCATTTGAGCTCAACCTTCTTCAGAACGGTAATCATATACGAGTATAAGGTTAGGTTATGATCTAATTTTTGTAAATAGTAACATTTTGTATCATACATAAGCGCGTTCCATTGTTGTGTAAATTATCACTGAAAACAAGGGCAAAAATCAATACGTAAATTATTCTAAAATGTAAATATGTTAGTTGTAATTCTCTATTCCTAAACCATAGATGTTATCCATTCAACAATTTTTTTTTTAAATACTCACCTATGGATAAACATGTTTGTCACCAGTTTTAAGTTACTAGTTACAGGTCTTAGTTGTAAGTCGCTAGCTTTATAAGTCTGGGATGTAAGTCACTAATTATATGTCTGAATTAGGTAGTTTCTAATTATAATTCTTAGCTGTAAGCCATTTGTAATAAATCTGATTCGTAAATTATTAGATATAAGTCTATGTGATAAGGTTAGATAAATTATGTTGTAAAGCGCCTTTGGGGTGATTTTCTCACGAAAACGACGCTATAGAAATAATCCATTTATTATAAACAAAATTAAATTACAGAGTTATATTATGATAAAGGATGCTAAGGCTGAGGGAAAGAGACAGTATAGAAAAGGATATAAGATACGGGGCGGTAGAGGGATGGGTTGAGGAGTGGGGAAAGGGTGGGGGTAGAGAGGGAACATCTATAAATCGGGCTTTGGGTTAAATCTAATTGTTATTTATTTTTATTATATTTTTATTAATTTTCTAATGCTTCTAAGTTATTAAAAACCTTTTCCATTTTTGTGTATACTAGCACTCATGTTAATAGAAATAATCATTATATTCTCTCACATAAAAGTAACGCATAAACCTCTTTTGCATTCTTTCTGTTTCGAGAATATGGTTCTATTCTGAAAGGGCCAAGATAATGGAACTGTACTCCAAGATGCTGCGAACAAGTGCTTTATATGTTCTTCGTATTACGATCAAATAGTAATTTTTTTTTATTCATTCCCATTTATTTAAGGTAGCAGCCCCAAAATATATGGGAATTAATTGAAGATGATATTGACAGTTCCTATAAATCGAAGTTTGATACCGATAAGGACGGATTGTGCTAGCCATAGCTCAATGGATTAGAGCGCAAGATGCCGGATAGGCCATGAGGTCCTGGGTTCATATCCCAGCTGCTACATTTATCTTTTTCTTTTCTGTGTCTTTTCGGTTTCATATTTTTATTATATAATATTAATTACATACAATGTTAACTTGTACCCGATAAGCCACTGTACGTATCTTGTCAGCAGCAGTTTAGTTCAATAATATTACATAATACAAAATTTAATAATAATCATCATACAAATGTAGCGCAATAATCAATATATTCACATGCATGTTGTGATCAATGTACGCAAGTTGGATTTTTTTAATATGAACAATGTTTTGTTATAAAGATACTAGAAACCAATTACATAATATCGATTTAAATAATTTTTAAAATATCAAAATATCAGCAAGTACTAAACAAAATTAGAAAAAAAAGTGGTACAGTTTTGTTACAGTGAGGATAGACTTAATAGAATAGTAGCACTTAAATTATTTTTAAGATACCCGCAGCTACCAAGGAAATATACAATCAAGGAGACCGTCTACCATCAATACATAAGGTTACTTTCCAAAAGCCAACCCTTTAACATCAATGAGAATTTCGTCACAGAGCAATTGTTTTTACATTCGGATCGCAACTTGTTAAATATAAATGGTACAATGTGTTCAAAGGATCGTTGACCATATTTATTTATTTCATGCAAAAATTTTAAAAATATATTATTTTATGTCAAATAAATATGAAACAGTTAATCGGGTCCGCCCGGTACAGCAAGTTCTTAACGTCGTTCAGTGCGTTATCAAAACACACTCTCTCAATACTGATGATGCTGATCTCCCAAACCCTCTGCGGTCTCGTTCCTCCCAACTAAAAGTTGAGCAACTCTGTACCGAAGTTTGAACCCTCCACGGCGCTATCGCCGAGTAGGCAGTAGGAAGTAGGCAGTAGGCACTGAGCCATGATACCCGATACGCCGGTGGGCCGTTGCGGTTACCAAATTGACGAAGGTATTACAGATATTATGTTCGATCCTCCAATCGTGCTCCAAAACATAGTATTATTTAATTAATAAAAACAAAATCAAACATTAGTATCTATATTACATATTAGGGATTTAGGAATATTTCAACCGTGAAAACTTTGTATACATCTTTAGTTAGTAGTCATGTCGAATATAACTCATCAATCTAGTCCCCACATTTTAAAATACAATCAGATTCAATCGAAAAAAATTCAACATAAATTCTTAAAACTCCCATTATGGTATTCCCATTGAATCCCCTTAAGATATTCCTATTGAAAGCATTAACGATAATTACTTGAAAGATCTAAATTTACTTAAACTCTCAGGTCGAAGAATTATTTCCGACTTGATATTTATGTTCAAAATTGTAAATGGTAGTATAGACAGCCCTGATTTAATTAACCTCATTCAATTTCATATACCTACGAGAGCTACTCGTTCCAAAATCATGTTTAATTGTAACAACACCAGGACTGAGCATTACAAACACTGGCTTGTACCTAAATAACATGAAGTTAGTAATAGAAACGCAGATGTAGCGGATCTATTTAACTGCACGGAAGTTAAGTACAAGAAAGATATACGATCATATCATACTTACGTCATTGTACGACCTAATGCCACATTTAGTAGTTGTCTTTTTAATTTATTTTTTTTGCTTTATTCTTATGCTGTGCATGTAATTATTGTTTATGGTATATTTATACCATTGATATTAAATAAATATTATTTAACAGTATAATAGATTATCGATAGTTAGTAGAAATATAAAAACGTTGATTGTACAGTTCCCTTGAAGTATATTTCACAAAAATGGCGCTCTACAAATAATCCGAATATTATAAATCGCATACAACAAATAACTGATAAAGATATGAAGACATTGGGATTTATAATTAGAATTATCAAAGACTTTGATTCGTTGGAAGTTACAAAAATCGTATATTTGTCACTAGTGCGCAGCATATTAGAATACAATTCAATAGTGTGGTCCCCATACTATCTTATTCATATAAAAAAATATTGAACGCGTGCAGCGCAAATTTTTACGTTTTATTAACTTCAAACTACACATACCAATATAATACATAAACTATACATTCTTGCTAAATACACTCAAAATACACCCTCTAGAAAACAGAAGAAAAATAACAGACTTAACTTTTTTATTTAAAATTATTTATTGTGTATTAGACTGTTGTGGACTCCTGCAACTAATCAACTTCAAAGTACCTCATCGACAAACTCGGCAAAATATGTTATTCTGTAACAATAATTCTGGGACTAACTACCAAATACATGCACCCATTTCTCGCCTACATATACTTGGAAACAAATTCCCCCCTGTTATAGATATATTTCATATAAGTTTACCCATGATTAAATAAAAGACTTTTTTAAACAATATTCCACTTTTTATTTTTGTTCGTGACTGGTTTCAGCCTGTGACCCATGTTTGAAAGATACCTGAATTATATGTTTTATGTTGCAACGATTATAAGAGCATCGCATGAGAGCTATTTTGTATTTTTACTTATCTACAATTCAAAAATGTTTCCCTCTTTTTTCATTATATGTATCGTGTACAATACGTACTATGCAATTTCATACATTTTTCCGTTATCCGAAATATAAAAACACGTTGATTTCGTTTTTTTTTACATTTTCATGCACATATATTATATTATACTATGCACTTGTATATTATGTATCATGTAGATCAGGCTATTACTATTTTTTTTAAACGTATTATTACACTTTAAAAACTCTACCTTTATAACTTCTCTTTGTAATACACTTATACACTTACATTATTATGCATTATTATATATACATACATACCATAAATATGTTACACTTATATACCAACTACGTATCATGTTCTTTTTTTTTTAACTGAAAGCCCTTTTTTCTTTCTGTACACAAAATCATTTAAATGTTAAATATGTAAAAGCTCATCGGGGAGTTAATAAATTAATAAATAAGTAAAATTTGGACTTTAAACATTTTTTTTGGGTCGAATATTTTTTTATCTTTATAAAAAGACTAAAAAAATGCTAGATTAAATGAAAGGTCAATTTGTGTTCTACTTGCAGTATTTAATTAAATCATTTTCAAACCAAAAACACATGATTTTGCATTACTTCCCATTGCATCGCCTTAACATAAACGTCTAAGATATCGGGAATCTGTCTGATAAATGCTGTAGAAACATGTAGAAATATTTATATATTTTAATAAAAGTGTTGTATACAAAGTATATTTTTAATTATTTAAATAGGACACCATAAAGTTACAAATCCTTTGAATAAATTATCAAATATATCATTATTATCAGTTTTATATGTACCTACCCCTCTTTTTATATCGTAAATGTTTTATTTTTCGTTTCCGTTCTTTGGTGTTGGTTTTTTCTTATTTTTACGCTCCTGTCTCTAAGGTTCCTACATATATAATTAATTAATTAATTAACTCAAATAATTATTTAAGAATATGCAGTGATGTAATGATTGGAAAGATGTTGGCGCAAGAAGACCAAGGATTATAGTAGGTAATAGTTTTCAAAATTTCTTAGTTTGAATGATTTAAAAAATAGTGTTTTTCTTGATTTGTAAGAAGTAAAGTTGGAATTATCTTATGAAAATCTGGGGGCTCCTCTAGTGCTTCATATATCATTGAGGACGCTGAGATGGCCCCCCCCCAACTGGCCTTTAAAGATGTGATGGCCCGCCCTTCCTTCGTTTATGATTTAATTTAGCAATAGACTTCCGTTCGCGCCACCGATTTAAGATGACTTCTCTACTGCTGCCTTAAATTTTCCTAACTAATGTGATCGGAAGACTCTTTGTAGTTTTCCTTTCAGTTTGAGGTTTTTCTCCTCCTTGGCCAGCGTGTAACGTCTAGCCCTATGCTAACATTCGAGTGTTTCCGATTTTCATGATTTTTGCGGAAAATTACCCACTGGAATGTGGTCAATTTGCCAAGCTTTTCGCGAGTCTACGTTGTGTTGTTTTTTGTTTCAGACTATTGGAAAAACAAGGCCTTATTTGTGGTAACCCCTATTCTTTGTAGCGTAGGCAGACTCTCGCATACCATTGACAGAATTCATATTCCTAACATTACTCCTATCTTAGACTTTAATGTTCTGAACTCTCTATTATTATCCTACTATGCAATCTACGTTAATTTCCTATAGGAAGACTAGCATTTTCCTAACTTTACCCCTAAATTTTCAAATTTTTTTCTATCGTGAGTTTTAATGGGAAAACTTAGCTTCTGGGCTATACTAATTGCACTATTCCTGATCTATATAATACGACGTAGTTTCAATTTTAAATTTGGTATACATAGATGTAATAATCACAGTATTATCGCCTTTCCTCATCGTACTAAGTGTTATTCTACATGGATTAGTTTCAATGAATTTCATGGTTAAAAGGTACAGTTTTACTTGTTTTGGCTCCATCTCCATCCTCTCCTAAATTTGGGAAAATTACATGATTAGGTTTTAGTTTTCACAGCTTTTGTTATGATGAGGGATCGAATACGGCTTGTTTCGCTGCAATTAATTCGGCTCCAGACCTACCCCTAAAGTACTCAGATGACCACGTTTCCGGTTGGTAACCCCTTCCTCACAGACGCACAGCCTGACCAAACAGTATACGTAACTTCTTCTTTTAGTTCGTTGCGCTATTGGTCATCCCCTGTACCGCGACGGAAAGAGCACCTTCCTTATCCATGGGTCCGAGACCCTCCGAATTCCCGTCCTCCCGACAGTTACATTTAAAGGAGATCAAACCGGTTCCGTCCCCTCGTCAAACAACATTAGATACTTGCGAATTTTTGCAAAGTCCGGGTTGAAAGGCCGTCCTCCGCATCAAAAGTTCAGAGATAACCACGCTTAAATCAGCAATTATTTCTGCCCAATCGATAGGTACAAATTATAAATATATGTAAACAATACGAGTTTTTATAATCCACAATACTCCAGTTTTCCCAGAAAATTGTGGATCTGACATCTCCAACACAGGTCGTGAATCTGTGCCAGATATTCAGATATACTACATATGAATATACATAAAAGTGATAATACAATACACATAATATATTACTTTTGGTTTGGTTGACAGGTTGATTTAATGAAACCCTGCTATCTCATGTAGTTTGAATTTAACTGTAGATTGATTTTTGTTTGGAAAAAAGGTAGGACTCCAAAAAGCTCAAAATTTGCAAAGCCTGAACCTTGAAAACCTAAGTCGAAGATAAAATTAATTTTATAACATAACTTGGGAACGTATTGTCGACGAATGATTATGCTTATTTTGACATTTCTAATAATGTGGGTTTTGTTTGTTCTGTTGAATTCATCAATATGTTCGAACGGGTGTGGAGCGCCTTTGAATTGAATCTTTCCATGAAAATGGCGCTATGAAAATATGTATGTACGCAAACTACAAATACGTGATTTCTAAAAGATGATAGTTCATCGCAAAAGATGATAGTTATTTTTCAATTAAATGTCGACGTTTGTTAAGGTACTTATTCTTCGTAAGATGTACTGAAATCCGAATATATATACATACTTATACGTATCTACATACTTCGATAAAAGGAGGGTGTGGTTTGGAATGTTGACCTAGTTTTAATAACAGTCGAGGATGTGTGTCATCGAGATATGCGACAGTTATTAAGTGTCAGAGACCCCCGTCAGGAAGCATAACAATTAGGATTCATTGGTTTGTTTTAGAATGATAACGATCTTTGAATTAATAAAATCGTTTGGGATGTTGATAAATTTAGTAACGTTAGTTTTGAATTTATATGTTAGGAAAATATATATATTAATAAAATAAATTGTTTTTATAGGACACATACATAAATATAATAAATGGTTTTACATATATATATATATATATATACATATACATATTAAACATTGTATATACCTAAACATAAAATAAATAACGGCCATATAGATTTGATAGATACATTATACATTTCATACATATATATATATATATATATATATCCATACACAAACATACATACTCTTAGTAAAGGCCAAGTTTTTAGCCGAAGTTATTTCACTACACAGTGAAATACCTATAAAAGATGTTCTGAAGTTGTTGACTATGAATTAACTCGATAAAGACAATTATACAGGTAGGTATCTACCGGAAATTATTATAAATACCTAAATGTATTTATGTAAAAATAGGTATTTTTGAATATTTAAAAGTCAAGTACTGGTATTGAGTGAGACAATTGAATTATCTTTAGTACTCGTTTAATTATAATTCAATGCGAAAGGAAAGGCTTATCGTAAAATATCTTATGAAGGTAGATGTACCCGCTGGGTATCATAAAATGTACTTGAACACAAATATTTGATTGGAACGGCTTTGATCAAGTATACAACACATTTACTCATAATAAATAACGGTCGTATAGTATTGACCTATATATTAAACATTAAATATAAGTATATATTTATACATATAATATATGCACTATACATCATTAGAAATATAATTCAAGTCACCGTCCTCTTCGTCCCAGGGATCCTGAAAACTTTAATATTTAATGGTTGGCTCACCTGAACTCCCGACAAACTTCATAATTTTTCCAGACGGGTTATACACGCCATTATGAAGCTTCAGAAAATATTGAACTTCCCTGCCTGGTATGTTTAATCTAATTTAAGAAATATTTACTTAATAACAATCTAGCGTTACCTAATTTCAATTCGTGATCTACCGATTTGTACTATTTCTTCAAATTTAATGATCTCTAAATCCAAATATTATTAGATAATATTTAATTTTTGTTGTTTTATTTTCCTATTTTATTCACTTTGACGTACGGAATAAATTCGATTTTACTTTTTCTATCTTCACCGAATTATTTGAATTTGAATATCTTTCGTTATAAATATTTTGTCTATTTAAGATTTTTGATTGTTTTTGATCTCACGTAATTCTCTCTACAAACTATTAATTAAATCCGTAAACCGAACGCTTGGTAATATTTTAGAGCTTTATTATTTTTCTTTGACGAAATTAATCCCACGCTAGGTATTAAAATGAATTATATGAAACTAAGACTCAGCTGTTTTTAAACTTTCACTAAATTATTTTAAACGCAATTATATTTAATTCCTGTCACAACTCGCAATAAATTCAGTTCAATACAAAATATGAATTAAATCACATTTCATTTAAATAATTTTAATTAATTCACAGAAGCAATTTTTAAAAATCTTTAAACAAATAACTTTATTAATTTTAGAAATTTTCAATATTTATTAAATTATTATTATTATCACATTGCTTTAACAGTTTTGAGAAAATTAAATCAAATATATTGTTATCAACTTTAATTGCAACTTTTAGAATCTTCAACGTAATTTAAGTATTATTAATTTTTATGAAATTTCACTATTTATGAAACTATTATTGAATTAGATCAACAAGAGAATTTATTTTAACACTTTATTTAATTGTAGGATGTCAAATCTAATGAAACTTTCGAAGTCCAGAAAACACTTCTTAATCACTCCGCACGCAATTGACGACGTATCAACTCGAGACGAACTGTTTTTAAGAAAATTTTAATATTAATTTGAACACAAACATTTTATTCACTGGGTCACTCTTTTTTATATCACTTCACTTAAGTATAATGATTTTTAGAAAACTTCGATTCAAACACTTTATTTATAAACACTTTCGCTTATTATAATTTCACTTAAAACCACCAATTTTAATTAATTCACAGAAGTAATTTTTAGTATCAACTTAAGTATAATAAATTTTAGAAACTTCGATATTTATCAAACTATTATTGAATTAAATCAAACTATTGTTGAATCAATCCAACAACTATTCAAAAGAATTTATTTAAAACTTTATTTAATTGTAAGAATCAAATCAAATGAAATTTTCTAAGTCCAAAAATCCAAATAATTACTTAAAATCGGTCAGCACGTAATTAAATATTTCCTCGCCCGACGTATTCCGCGACTAACTCCTCTATTCTGCCATTACATTCTCTTATATATCCAGATTAAAATCAAAAGGCTCTAACTGCATTCCATACCTTCATTAAATTATGTTCTCTATTAACTCGTAAACCTATATGTAAGTAATACTAATTTCGAATGTAATTCTTCAATGTAAATATTTAGATAACACCAGTAACGCCTCCGCATCTATCACTTTTTCTCACTCTGGCCAGGATCGAATTTAGTTCATTCCTCTAGATCGCCCTGCTGTTCCTTATTATAGAATTGGAAATTTCGATTCATGTTTTTTTTTCTGAAAATATTATCTATCGCTTATTCTTTGGTCGCCTATGAACTCGGGTATCTCGTAATTATAGCCATTATGTCTTTATTGAATTTTATTTAAAGAAGCGCCTTCTTCACATCGTTCAATTATAGAAATTCCCTTAGTCCCTGGTTGTCTTTATACGCGATATCTTTTTATTTGTGAATTTTCCGGTGGTAACATGATTTTTCTCTGATCTAACATGTGAATATTCGATTAACGCACCTTTCCGTGCAATTTTCAATTGATCCTAATATTGGTGTAAACACTTTATAATTTCTTCCCCACCTCACCTGCCTGAGTTAATAAATATACCTTTCCAGAATGATTTTTCAATGTGTTGCACTGCTTCTTCCTGGTCTAGCTGTATTACACCTTTTGCATGTACCTGTCGTCTGCTTATACTTTCATCCGGGTCGTTTGATATCATCCTTAATTGATTTTTCACTACCTTTAATAATTTTATGTATTAATTTATTGGCGTTTTTACCTGCGATTTACCTACCCCAAACCTGGTAGATATGAGTTCGTTCACTTCTTCCCTGGCCACTCCCCCTTTTCCATTTCACTCTAACTCAATATCGCATTAGCTTACTCTTCATTATGGGTAATAACCATTACTTTTACAAAAAACCGATATAAATCAGAGTTAATCGAAAACCCATTAATTTTTATTGCTTTTCTTTAACTAAACATCCCTATGCTCCCTGTATATTTTTAATTGTTTGTTTATCTCTTTATTGCCCGAGTTTCATGTTCATCTGATCGCTTAGATAAACAATTCTTGTCGCCCTGTTTACATTAGGCGTTGACAACCTCAAAAATTTACATAAATGTATCGAACTATATTAAAGGTAGTAGTCCATATATCTCAAGATCTCTATTGCATTCCTTCAGTTTAAATTTTATAATTGATTGATACGTTTCTCATCTACATTTTCATAATATCTGATGTCCCGAATCTACTCAATTAATACCTTTTATCACCTAAAATCAGTCTAGTTTCACTCCCTTGTAATTATCTACGTTCCTGAAATTAGAAAATTGTACTCCTATTTTGCATTAGTCCCGCCTAAATCGCCTCTTAAGTTTGCCGAAGTTTCCATACTGTATAATTCTTGTTTCTTCCCTTTTTCATCTGTTGAAGCTATTGTTCTCTGAATTACTTTCTCTAATTCGTTGTTTTTCCGCTTAGCCTTACATGACACGTATCTCTGTCTAAATTCTAATGCAAACACACCTTTCCCCGTGCAAGATAAATCATCACTTTGTAGTTATTTTATTAGTAATTAACATTTTGCGTATTATTTTTACTTCCTACTTCCATTTTCAATGGTTATTCATCTCTGCATTACCCATTGTTTTCTTTAAAGTTCACGACCTCTTCTCGTCCTATTCGCCCTCTGGTGGAATATTTACATTATAGGCCGTCGATCTGAACCCTTTCGATTCACATAAATAATTAATATTTCCTTTGTCCTGTCACCACTAATTGTTGTTTATGTAAAACGCTCGTTTGATTGGTAACGCTTTCGTTGATCTGACCCAATCCTGTGATGTTTATTTATAAGAGGGAACGCCTTCTTCCAACTGCCATCTCGTGGTTTTATGTTGCAACGAGTTTTATGAATCAAAAATTATTGGATTATAATTCACTGTAATCAAACTCTCCACAAGTCGATAGATGTCGCTCCCTTAAGCTTTTCTAGCATGAAAGTTATGCATATAAAAAAAATATTTTCCAGGGTTCTATTAAAAGAAAATGATGATGGTTAGACCATTACAACATTGATATTTGGAACACTATTTTAATGGAATTATCATCGTGTTGTGGAATTGAAGAAGCCCGAAGTTAACTGTGGAACGGTACATCTGTCAATTTGCAGGCTATCAAATGTGTGCCAATTATTTTCTAGAAGGAAAACAGCAGATTTATGAATGAATCAACTGGCTAACATAATTATTTCAAGATAATGCTTTTATAATGTGTTGATTTATTGGTATATTCGTCTTTAAAATATTTGGGTTTACTATCTTCTCTTTGTGTATCTCAGATCATACAATGCGATTATACTATTCGTTCTATTTCTCTCAAATATTTTTATTACTTAATATCTCTACCAAGTAATAACTCCTAACTAAACCAAAAAATTTTCATCCTGTGAAAATTTGGACTGGATTATTAACACTTACGTACTTCCAAATACTAATTGTATAAATATGATTATAAATGAATAATAAAATTACTTTGTAATCATCAATTTATTAATATATACATATCAACGTGTTTCGAAAGCGAAGCTTTCCCCGTCAGGAATAAACAGAATACTCAAAATATCATTATGTTACAAAATTTACCAAAACAATAAAAAAATAAGTTTAAAAGAATTACTTCGTTTAAGCCGCTGTTTCTTATTAATATATTATAAATACCTACATGTTTCAGAAGCAAAAGCTCCCCTCATCAGTATAAACAATATAGTCATAATAAATATACTAGAAATTATTTTTATTATTAATATAAATAAAATCAAAAAAATGGCAAGGAATAAAAAGTAAAATAACTTTACCTACTATTATTAAAATTTGTATTAATAATATTATAAATGTAGTTAATAATATGAAAATAAATTTATCTACATATTGTAAAAAAAATATAATTATAAATAATATTTTGTTCACTACTAACACCTTTTTTATTATATTGTTTATCCTGATGAGGGGAGCTTTACTTCTGAAACATGTAGATTTGTATATATTAAAAACGGTGTTTTAAAAAAGTAATTCTAATAAATCTATTAATTATGACGCCATAAAGAAATCACAGATGTTTTGAAGAATTTTTTTTGTATTTTTTTTTATTATTTGAATACAAGAGTTCCAACTGCTCCAAACCGTTTGCAGTCAGTGGAGACTATGGCATCCCCAAATGGGGTATGTTGTTAGGCTGAAAGAGAAGTGGGGAGATGAAGAAGATGAGACGAGGAAGGTGGGGAAGAGAAAGATACGGAATTACCTGCTCTCCATCTGGTCTCTAAAAACGACTAAAGTCATTTCAAGCAACGTTTTGATTCTAGATGGTGATCTTTCACCAGGACGATACTAAGAGTATCTTCAACTCTGTAACATGGCACTAATATGCGATCTATTTGTTTAAATTAATTCATTTTGATTATTGAACAAATTGATTAAGATTTTTTTAGCACACGGCTGGATTTGAACCCGCGACATCTGGTTTCATATTATGATAATATTCAGCTTTCTACAAAAAGTGTCGGGTGGTAAAGACAACAAAATACATCATATAAATCAAATACATCGAAGTCGCTACCCTTGGATACAAAGTAAAAGCCTTTGTGGAATAGAACTCATCTGCCACTCAGTTCTACAAAAAAGAAGTAAAATAGAAACATTATACCACAGTTACTTACAAAACTCTCTCCGGAATGAAGTAGTAACAACCCCACTCCCCCTTTGTTATAGCTAGAGATGGCGATCCGAAAAATCCGGATTTTTTTTAGTTATTCACAGTGGATTCAGAAACCGGATTTTCAGATGTGAAAACCGGTTTATGCAGATTTTAAAATTTTTAAAATATATATATTTGCAACCCAATGTCCTATGAAATCATCTCCAACAGGCCAGCAATAAGATGATAAGTAAATTTGTAATTCTTATTTTATTTTATTTTATTTTTAAAAACAAATAATACATCTATAAAATGAGTGGTGTACAGTAAAACAAAAAAATTATTACAAGGATTGGTACCAATGACATGTCTCTATGGAATATCTGGTGCGTGGTTATATACTCGTACATTTTACCGGATGGGGTTAGTACAATGCTAGGGAATGATTTGAGATAAGAATAAAATGGTATATGAAAAATGTGTAAGGCAGTGGCGTGTAATGCTTTATTAACAATGGTAGGCTCTGTGTAGTTTTTCGTATTTGGTTACGGGTATGAATTGCGGATTGAATATTCAAAATAAAAGAGCTACAAATAGGAACAAAACCAAGAACAAATTGTTCGTTTTAAAAAAAAATAAAAAAAAACTCTTTTACTGTAATTTATTTTATGGTTAGATATTTTATTTGGGGTGGGCACAGCTTTTCAGCATTTTATGGTCATCTTCCGCTGATTGTTGTTTCTAACTAAATGTATCAGCGTACCTATGAATTTATTACCAAATTTACGAAAAAAATATGTTTTGATCAGAAATGTGTCGTATTTGAATATATTTGAATGGTTTGTTTTTCTTGGGTTAAACAGAGCTTTTCAGCCTTTATAAACTGTACACCACTGGTGTTAAGCGTTTAAGTGTATGTATATATGTGTATGCGAACGTGAACGTTTACTTATGTCTCTGAATAAAGAGCTCCAGTAAAAAATATAATGGCTTTAAAAATATATATTCATATAGATCAGCAAACGCCGATTCTGAATATATAACTTTTATTATTAATTATAAGTAGAATTTATAAATCGTTGTTTAAAAATGAATAAAAAATCATCTCAACGAAACACCTCGTTATGTTTGTACAGTTGAATTTGAAACATTTGTGACAAACGTCACGTGCGCATTCTGATTTTGGATTAGTAAGGATGTTTTTTTTTTCGATTTTGTTTTGTCTGTATTTTTTAGTTTTGGCGAAATTTAAATTTAATTTGTGTGATTTTAAGCTCTATAATTGGTGTTCAATATAAATAAAACTATTATTAATTAAAGAAATTAGAGTATTTATGACCAAACCAATTATCAATACAGATATTAAGTTAATGATAATGCTTAATGCTATTATTTTTCTTTAAGTTAAAGATTCTTAAAAGGTACATAATTATCTTACTTATGTTTAGTTAAATAATATAAAATTGTGTACTTGTCCTTAATTTGACATTTCATATTCTAACCTCAAAACTGATGAAAATCGACCAGACATGGATTTGGAGCGTTTTGGCGAGCTTTGAAAAATTTAATGTTTGAAAATTATTTTAACTATGAAAACGAACTTTAGAATAAAACGAAATGTACTGATATGTAAGTTTGAACGTCATTATTGATAAAAGATAAAATAAAAAAATCGACTGGAATTCCTTATAGTGCTATATAGTTGGGGGGTCGTAATAATAAAGTTGTTAACCCAATAACCAAATATTCACATCATACAAGATTTAGTACCTATGTACTCTTCTATAATAGTGCTTATTATTCATATTAAAACTATTAAAATAAAAACTACAATTAAATTTAAGAAAGAAAAATTTAATCTGTATATTCAAAATAATTTACGGTCATCTCGATACTTCATTATGTTTTAGCATTATTGAAATAAATGTACCTAATTCCTAATGTTGTTTAAGAGGCCATAGCACATTCCACCTGAATTCTTTCAGAAATAATATTGCCTACTTTAGTCCTCTGATGATAGAGTGTGCTAATGTAGACATTTTTATTACATTTTCAGAAAAAAATGTACAGTTATTACTTAAAAATATGTAACAATGATTTGGGTAATAGAATTGATTTTTAAAACACCCTATAAGGTACATGACAAAATAAATTAGTTATGTTTACAAAACCACTAACTTAAAAGAATAATCTGGTATTTTAAAATTTCAGGAAAAATAGACCTAATAACTGACGACAAAATAGTAAATACTAACTTAGAAGCTTTGAAAATAAATAAAAATCTGTAAAAATTGATAATAATCATTTACTAAATAATCCAAAAATAAACTTATACTCCAGTTTTAGAGATATTTCCGTTCACCTCTAACTCTCCCTCCTCTCCAATCCAACACCTTACCTGACTTTTTGTTACCTTTGTCTTTCGGGGTCTTTCCCATCTTCTGCATAATTATGTACTCGTATATTATATTGTAACTTTCTATTGTTATATTGTTGTCTTTCTCTTAATGTCTTATCTCTCTTTTCCCTATTTTATTACTATGAGTATAAATGCCTGCAAACTCCTGTCTGACAGGAGTTTGCAGGCATTTATTAGTATATTTATCAATCCCGATGAACATTCAGCAGAATCGAAACAAGTTGACATATGAATTCACTTTCATTTTGTATATATATACAAAATGAAAGTATTCTATGAAAAATGAAAGTAAGTATATATGAATTCACTTTCATTTTGTATATATATATACAAAATGAAAGTGGATTCATGTATATATATATATATTCATGAAAGTGGATTCATGTTTATATATATACAAAATGAAAGTGGATTCATACAAACTGTATTTCTTTTAATTCGTCATGTCAATCCACAAAGTATTTGCTAAATATGAAGAAAAAAAATACTAAGCATTTAAATAAATATATTGAAATGTGAATGTTTTTTTTTAGTTTAATGTAAATCAAATTTAATAATGTTATTACTAAGTTCTGCAAGTATCGGTTTTATCGATAATAAATCATTACCCATCCAAATTTAAAAGGATTGGGAGTAAATTAAGTCATATAAATAAGTCGTCACAATGTGGATTAACCACAGTTTGAAAATGGCCTTAAACACCGAAACAGCCATCACAACTTCACATAAATCCTATCATTCGTATTAGCGTCTTGCAATATATCGTAAGGAATAAATACAGATAGCTTCTATTATTTTTTTTTTCAATTAAACATGTATGAAAACTTAGACCAAGCCGTATTTAGTTTTGATAATTTAACTGCATCCTTTATATAAATAATGTGTAATGATAGTGTCCAAAAAAAAAAAATGTCATAGATTTAATATAGGAATAATGTAAGAATAGGAAGTAAGATTTGTAAAGCGCCCTTGAGGTGATTTTTCACAAAAACGGCGCTATAAAAATCATCCGAATATTATTATTATTAATAATTATATTTTGTATCACTTGTGTCTTTTGTTTCTATTATATTATGTATCATTTAGTGATTTTTTGTACTTCCCTATATGAGGGTGCCTAAATATTTACACTATTTTTCTTTTGCGGGTCCTACACGTCTCGTATAGTTATCAAATGTGATTTACAGGGAGCTAATATTTTGTTTACTAAATTATTTATTGATTAAATTATTAAACAGGATCTTGATTTCGTTGTATGCTCACGATATCCATATTTTAATTTTCCATTTTTCAATATAATAATAATTATAATACTTGGAGTACTTGTATAGCGCCGTTTTTTGTAAAAAATCACCTCAAGGACGCTCTGTCTGATTATTTGTAATATTATATAATTTATATATATTAACTGAGTTTTTATAACTGGATTGATAATAATAATTGGATGATTTGTATAGCGCCGCTTTTGTGAAAAATCACCTCAAGGTTCTCAGGTAAGTGTGAACATCTGTAAAAACCTAGTATAAATAAACAGAATATATTAATGAAATAAAACAAAATATTATTTTGCCTGAAACTACGAATAATGCAGCTTAATTAGGCTGTTTCATAAATTGGATTTTTTAAATCTTCATCGGCGCACGCTCTTAACCCTTTAGGTGCCCCCAACGATATATCGTTCCGATACATCGAGCCATAAAATTCGCGCCGCTTTTGTGAAAAATCACCTCAAGGTTCTCAGGTAAGTGTGAACATCTGTAAAAACCTAGTATAAATAAACAGAATATATTAATGAAATAAAACAAAATATTATTTTGCCTGAAACTACGAATAATGCAGCTTAATTAGGCTGTTTCATAAATTGGATTTTTTAAATCTTCATCGGCGCACGCTCTTAACCCTTTAGGTGCCCCCAACGATATATCGTTCCGATACATCGAGCCATAAAATTCCACGGTTCCCCACCCACGGTTACCCACGGTTCTAAAATTACGTCACATTATTGAAAACATGTGTCTAAAAATAAAAATAATCAAAATAAAAAAAAATATATATTCATGGATTATCGACATTTCTCCAGCATTTTTAAAAAATACATGTGGCACCCAAAGGGTTAATGTTTCAATTTTTTTTTATTTTCGAATATTGAATTTTTTTCTAAAATCCGGATTTAATCAGGAAATCCGTATTTTTACGAAATAGTTTCGGATTTGCAGCCGCTAGGTACCCCTACTTCCTACAGGGTGTTAGGCGGGGTGGCCCTGGTGATATATCTCCTGTGATTTGTGACGTGGCCCGCGGAGGGTCGGCGTATCGGCACCATGAAATATTGCACCACCCTGTACTAGAAATGCCACTCTAGTATTATATTATCTGTTATATACAAGGTGTGACCGCTTCGAGGTCTAGTCGTCTACGCGTCTTACCTATATTTTTTGGTAAGATTTCTGATTTAAGTGAAACGTTGAAAGTGTATGGTCCTCCGAGTGTGTGGTGACCGACCAAATTCTTGTAAAAGTGTTACTAAATACAAGATCAACCAACAATCTAAGCTAAAAATCTAAAAAAAAAAAACTGTAACTCTACTATCCTTCCCTCACCTATATTCACTACATACCTAATAATGGCCATTCCCCTGATACTTTATTTTACCTAAGTATTTAACGAATATAAATTATAACATAAAAATAGGCAGAAAAGTGTATTCAGTTGTAGCACCAAAGCTGCATTTACATTTCAGGAAAAATCTAATTGAATCTTAAGAGTCCGTAATATTATGTGTAAATGATATAAATATTCAATCAGTCCAGTTTGATAATGCCATCGGAAGGTGAAAACAGGAGGTCGCGCGTAATAATAATAAGGAACTCCAGTCCATTTTTTTTTTTTTATAAATAATGGACCTTCAAACTTAAATACCAATATATTTAGTTTTTTATTCTAAAGTTAGTTTTCATAAAATAATTTTCAAAATTTCAATTTTTCAAAGCCCGCCAAATGCTTCAAATCTATGGCCGGTCGGTTTTGATCAGTTTTGAGGTTAGAACGTCAAATGTCAAAACAAAGAACTTGCCTTGGTGTATATACAGACCAGCATTTTAAATGGAAAACACACATTTGTGAACTTGTTAAACGAATTAGAAAATGTATATATGTATTTATAAGACTAAGAAATATTCTTAGACTAGAAAACGTAAAAAGAGTGTACTATGCAATTGTTCAGTCTAGTTTACAATATGCAATTGTTGGCTGGGGGGGAAAATATGATAAAATTTTAAGTACACTTAAAATAATTCAAAGATTGATTATAAAGGTAATTTTAAAAAACCATCAACGTTTTCCACTGAAAACCATTTTTCAATATTCAATGCATTCAATGTACATGGAGTGACGGCCTCCATGGTCGAGGGGTGAGGCTCTCGACTACGAATCCGAAGGTCGCGGGTTCAAATCCCGGCGTGCGCAAGTAAATTGTATTTAATTAATTTGTGTTGTTTCACAATTAATTAAATAAAAATAATATATAGTATATTTGCGCATGTTCCAGAATGGAAGATACTCTCAGAATCGCCCTGGTGAAAGACCACCATTCAGAATTGAAACGTTGCTTGAAATGGCTTTTAGCCGTGTTTGGAGACCAGATCTGAATAGCCAGGTATTTCCCCACCTTCTTCTTCCCCTTCTCCTTCCCCTCCCCAATGCCTTCAGCCTCACAACATTCCCCAATTGGGAATGCCATAGTCTCACTGGCTCAAGACGGTTGGGAACAGTTGGGACTCTTGTGCGGTATTCATATAAAAAATAATAAAAAACTTAGAGTAGATAAAATATTTGAAAAATATGCAATTATTCGAAATTTAAAGAAAAAACGTTAAATAAATTACATTTTAACATATCCGACAGGTATCAGCATAACATTAAAATCCCGCAGTTCAACACTAAGCATACGCAAAACACCTACCTCTATCTAGGAATAACTTCTTTTAACAATCTTCCTTTTAATCTTAAAATCATAGAAAATATCCAAGGATTCCAACATAAATTAAAAAATTACCTCAAACTATTGTAACAGTCTTTTATTTGTTATTAGATTATTTTTCTTTTTTTAATTTTCCACAAACCTTCGTTTTTTTTCTTTTCTTTTCTTTTTTTTAATACCTTTACTATTTATAAGTTACTAAATTTACACGACTAATTCATATTTTCCCGCTATTGTACAACAATGTTTAAAGATGTGATCTATGATGTGAACCTTGTTTCTTTATGGTGAGGAACAGCCATATTATGTTTTTGTTGCACTATATGAATCATGTGTTATTTATATACTGACTCTAAAAAAAAATAATAATATTAATTAAAAAAAATAAATTAAATCAGCTTTTCCGTACTACATTCCAACCATAACCAAACATAAGTAATACAATTATGTACCCTTTTATAAACATTAACTCAAAGAATAATAATAATAAATTTCTAGTATCACGTACATTTAGTCTTTCACAAACATTATATATATTACATTCTTGATGTACTTTTATTTCTATTAATTTTATTTATTCACTACTGTCGCTAGATGGCGGTGCTCCGCAACTCAAACACGAGAAATCTTTCTCTATTGAGTTGGGCATCTTTGTAAAATAAATTTATACTTTTTTGTAATTAGCTATTATATCTGTACTATTAAATATTCTATATGTATTTATATTAAATAAAATAATTAAAAAATTTGAGGTTTAATATTATCACTGTATCCTTATGGATAATTGGTTTTCTCATGAATGCTCGAATTTGTTTCACTAATATTAGTTTTTTTATATATTAAACAACAATTATAGAGCTTAAAGTCACCCAAATTAAGTTTAAATTCCGCCACAACTAAAAACAATACATATTTAAAATACAAAACAAAAGTGAAAAATACAAATGTCCATACTTATCTAAAAACATAATGCACACGTGACGTCAGATGTTCCAAATGCAATGGTACCAATATAACAAGGTGTTTTGATGAGATGATTTATTATACACTTTTATAAATATTATTTTATATATTCTACGTAGTAATTATATATAATAAAAGTTATATATTCAGAATCGGCGTTTGCTGATCTATATAAATACATATTTTTAAAGGCATTATTTTTATCACTGGAGTTCCTCATTACCTAGCAGAACTTTTTTTTTATAAATGAACTTTTATAATCATTTTTAATCATTGAAAATAATATTAACAAATCCCAAATGAAACGTGAAACAGATAAGACCCACAAAATAAAAAGGGAAATGTTGAATTTTAGACGCGAACCCAGGATCTCCCGGTCTACCCGGGACCAGCGCTTTGCTAACCCACCAACCTTGTCAACTTGTTTACAATGAGGTTCATAATCTTCAATAAATTATTCCAATAAAATTGAATATTTGAAGGAACGACTGTGCGGCCTAGTTCATACAAAACTTAATTTTGGATTTGTAGCCTAAAGACCTGATCCAAATGATCTTTTTTTATCAAAACCTATAGAAAACATGTAGTATAGATTTAGAACTATTTTATTTATTTTTGTGTTAAATTATGAAGTACAGGCCATTAAATAAATCATTTTTTTGCGATTTCATTTACACTTTAGCAATTATTTGGGGGCTAATGGGGATTTAAAAATAATAAAAAAGAAAATGTAATGAAATATAAAATAAATAATGATTATGGCGGAAACAACCTATTTACGTTAGAACAAAAAAATTATGTACATAATTTAAAATATCAACTCTGAAAAACGTTTTTTTTTAGATGTTTTATTTTCTATTATATTCGGTGTAATCATATTTACATAGCAAATATGGCAATTAAAAAAAAATCCTTTTCAAGGTTGCCTTTAAAACTACGATAAAATGATTTCTTCAATGGCCTATATTTCGTAATTTAAAACCAAAATAAATATAATACTAATCCGTTCTAGATATTTACTATACCATTAATGCGACAAAAGGTCATTCTGTTTGGGTGGGTATTTTGGCCTTAAATCCTTAATTAAATTTTGTATTAAACAGAGCGCGCAACCGGTTGTTAACATTTTCAGTGAGATACAGAGTTGCGCGGCATTCTATCCTCTCTGCGATGATTACTTAGTAAGTTAATTCATAGTTAACGTTTTTCAGCACTAGCCAAGATTGTTTTGCAATGTTACAAAATCTATGATTCATTCGAAGATCCAAGCTCAATTTAATACTGTTGAAACTTCACCAAGTCGGGTAGTAAGAACTATAACGGTGGTATTCATATCATGTTTAAATCAACTACATAGCTTGTTACCATCCCCTTGAAGCAGACCCAGCACTTTTATTTGGAATTTATTCTTTCCTTTTCCAAGTTTATTTGTCTACTCCATCATCTCTGGTCCTCCCTCCTTGCTACAGACTACAGACTACAGACTACAGGCTACAGGATACTGGCCGCGGGCCCGGGCCACGGGGCGGTGATATTGGGGTGTATTTATCATCCCTTACGCCCATGTTTGTAGCTGTCCATTATAAGTATTGCTACAACGCGTAGGATGCAGGACTGTGTTGAAATTGCAACATTTTGTTATTGTATTAGACATACAAGTAGACATATCAACTCTAATATCTTGGTCATATTGTGAGGAACGACAAACAGTCCCAATTTATAATCTAGGGCAATGCACATCCCGCAGCCGGCTTGCCTCATGCGGACCGAAAGCCTGTTTTGTGCAGCTCGCGAGCCTTTTCGTACGGCCCACTTGGCTGAATAAAATATTTAAAAGTTGCTGGTAAAAAATTTCAACTGTTCCTGTTCTGTTTTGGAAAAGGTTTTAGAGGCAAAAAAGCATTTTTTTCATAATATACATGATTTTTTTTTTTAAATAATAGAATTTTGTGGTTTGATCTTCACAATTTAAAAGTTTGTTTTGCTATTTTTCGTTCGCAAATACAAATTTTTGATGCATTTTAAATTTTCGAGATTTTTAAGATTTCGTTTTATAAAAGCCACCCAACCTCTCATTACTACCTGCCGAAAGCCAGTCCAGTTGCAATTTAAATCTCGGTTCGATCGGAGGTGACATTGAATTGATTGATACGGGAGAATTGCGTAAACAAAGGAAGCTGTAATCGGGGTAAGGTCCTTTTCATCCCTTTTCACCAATTGGGCAGTTTTTGATTGATTTTCCATAGGCTCAAATTATACATATGTAGCATACTGTTTATCGAGATTAAGCAGGTGCAAAATTTGTTCCCGATAATTATCAATACTAATGACTTTATTTTGGAAAATGGTCCTTTGAATAAATTCTCGCGAGTAAAGCATTGTGGAATTTATACCCGGCTTCGCCGGTAGTCGTAGTCGAGTCGTAGATTTACGACACCAACTAATTATTGGTTTGACTAAGTTCAAACTTAGCAACCTTTTTTTGTTTTTCTTGGGCATTAACTATGTTCAATAACAATTACTTCACATTTCGTTTTTGAAAAGTTTTAATTAAAAATGTGCATTGATACCATTGAAATATTAATTAATAATGATTATTAATTAGAAATAGCTGTAAAAAAGAAAAAATAAGTTTAAACATTCTAGTATTTACATAGAAGCAGATAAAACCGGGGTTAAAAAAGGGTAGTAAGTTTAGCGAAACAACGCGCTGCAGTCTAAGAACTGTTAAATCTGAGCAGAAAATATCAACGTGTTGACATTGCACACCCTGGCGCTGGGAAACAAAACACATATAAAAAAGAATACGGTATGTTCCTCGTGATACGAATTGAATTGCAGACTTGCCTATGAGGGAAAATTACAATCTCTTCTATTCACGTCTTACAGGTGATTCACATAGGACTTTGAGCAACTAATATAATAAAAATTATATTTTCATATGAAGCGGTAACTTGGTGATGTGACATTATAATTTAAAAATAGAACAATAACTTTGTTTACATCACTTTTATTTATACTTTAGCCAACCGGGTTTCGCTACTGCCGTAGCTTCTTCAGGGCAGTATACAACTAAACTATGAACTAAGATGCACATGTGTTATAGATTGATAAAAACGGGCGAGTGAAGGGCCAAGGGTGGGAGATCAGCAGGTACCTGCTGACCGGGAAGGGTGTGTACTTTGTTTATTGGGAATAATTTGAGGCTTGGACTTTTATTTAAATTTTTTGATTATTTATGAGTCTACTATTAGTGTTTTTGGCTTTCCTTATTTCTAATGCTTCTAAGTTATCTAGTCGAATGCCGGTTCCATTTTTATGAAGTAAACTAGTGCCTGTATTTTTATTGAATGTGTGGTCTGTTTCTAAGAGATGGTTAGCAAATTCGAAGAACCCATTATTATTTAGACATCTTAAGTGTTCTTTTACTCGAATATTAATATTACACGACGTTTTGCCTACATAGAACGCCGGGCAATCATTACATTGAAGTGAATAAATTCCCGAGTGGCCTAAACTGTCTTCTTTACCTAATCAAAAATTTACCTAAACTATTGTCTGTGTAAAATGCTGGTTTAATCTCTGACGGAAGGTTTTTCATGCTTTGTTGAGAAAAGTTATTGATATATAAGATTCTACGCCATTGGTACGGTTGATTATTATTATTTATTATATTATTATTAGCTGGGGTATTGTTGAACAAAAACTTTTTTGATGACATTTTTTTTAGTTTTAGCTTGTTAATGACTAAGTTTTCATGATCACCGTTATTTATTGCAATTTGTTTAATTATGGATAGTTCTAGTGAAAAAATAGCATTTGATAACTAACGATAAATAACGTGCTTTTATGAAAGAGGTATATCGACGATATTTTATGCATATGGACCGGTACGGAGCACCAAGTTAACTCCTTTCTCCTACTAATAAACTCCTTCCATAAGCAAATTAAATTCACCATGGAAATAGGAATCAACACCACTTTTTTTAGACCTCACGTTATTTATTTATTTATTTATTTATTTACGCCCTTAGGGCTTTTACATAAAACAAGTTAAAACAGTGCAATACAATTATGAACATAGAAATAATAACAATGTGCAATGGCGCAAACTTTGTGTTGAGTGAATACAATCAATAGTAAGTTTAATTATGATCAAAGCGCTGACAAACAGCTTTAATACAGTAATATTTGTACGTTGATATCCTTTCAATATTTATAGCATCGTCTAAAACATATTTATTACCAAGTACATGCAGACGATTCATTATGGAATTGAGTTCGGCGTTTGATCCTATATTGTTACAATGATAAGGTAATTTGTGGCGTACTGTTCGACCCGGTACATGGAAACATATTAATGAGAGAAGTTCAGGGGAGTTCAACAAGTTGTTAACAATTTTAAATAAATAAAATAGGTCTGAACAAATTCTTCTTTCTTTTAATGTATCGAGTCCCATTAATTGTAACAGAGAGAGGTAATTAATGCTTTCGATGGGTATTCCCAATTTAAAATTAATGTAACGTAAAAATTTATGTTGGACTCGCTCAAAGGAATTTTCATGTACGCTGTAGTAAGGATTCCAAATGTTGGAGTTAAATTCTAGTTGACTTCTAACAAGAGAAGTGTACAGTAATTTGACAGTGTTTAAATTTTTGAAATCCTTTGAAATCCGTAAGACAAATCCTAATATTTGCATTGCTTTACTGGTTATATTATTAATATGTTTAATGAATGTTATTTTAGTGTCAAAGGTTATACCAAGGTCTCTGATTTCATCAACAGATAATAAGGTGTGATTATTGAGAAAGTAAGTAAACAGCAATGGTTTTTTTTTCTGTGGAATCTCATAAGTTGGCATTTTTTTACATTAAGAGTTAATTTGTTTTTAAGACACCAGTCGTAAAGGCTGTTAAGATTAGATTGAAGCAACAGACAGTCCTCGATATTATCAATAATTCTATATATCTTCATGTCATCAGCAAACATTAAAATGAGAACACGGGTGAATATGTTTGTTACGTCGTTTATGAATAAATTAAAAAGTATGGGACCAAGATGCGAACCCTGGGGTACGCCACTGGTAGCTTCGAACGTGTGTGATGAATGATCATTGATACAGACAGTTAATTGACGCCCAAGTAAGTAACTCTCAAACCAGGATAATAGTTTCCCATTAATGCCAAGTTTCAAAAGTTTATTAATGAGAATTTTATGACAGACTTTATCAAACGCCTTACTAAAGTCTGTATATATGGAATCAACTTGTTGTTTATTGGCAAGTGCATTTGAAATGAAATTTTCATATAATGTTAGGTTAGTCAAAGTTGATCTGCCAGAGATAAAGCCATGTTGACTAGTTGCGATACAAAAGTTTACAATGAAACTGATTTTCTTAAGAATCAATTTTTCAAAAAGTTTTGGTATTGACGATTGAATACAGATAGGCCGATAATTTTCTACAAGGGATTTATCGCCACTTTTGAATATAGGAGTTAGGTAGCTAAGTTTCCATATTTGTGGAAAGTATCCAGTAGAGAGTGATTTGTTAAACAGTATATAAAGCGGGACAGATAAACTTTGGGCACAATTCTTAAGTAAAATGGAAGGAATTTTATCAGGTCCCGAGCTTGTTTTGGGTTCAAGTGATTTAATACAGGCTATAACGTCTTCAATGTCAATATGTATTTGTGATAAGTGTAGATTTATATCTGAAGTGAAGTTCGGAATTAAATCGTCTGGAATTTCTGGTTCATACACGTCCTTTAAGTAATCTGCAAACATGTTAACAATTTCTTTAATTTTATTGGAGCTGTTTTGTCTGTAACGAATATTTCCAGAAATACCAACTTCATTATTTTTCAATGATTTTGTGTATTTCCAAAAGTTTTTTACATCATGAATTATCGTGTTCTCAACTGAATTTATGTAATTATTATAACATCTTTTTGCCATTTTTTTGCAATCTTTTCTAATATTGTTGAATGCCATATAATTGGTAATTGTTCTGTTTTGTTTATATTGTTTATGTGTTTCTTTTTTAATAAAAGTTAACTGAACTAATTCTTTGCTGAACCATATAGGATACTTTCGTACTTTATGATGAATTAGAGGGATTGTGTCGGAAATGATACTATTCAGTTGAGAGTAGAATAGTTCAACGCTATCGTTGAGATCGCCTTCCGTGAGAACAGACCAATCCACTTTGTTAAGTGCATGATTAATGTTCTGGTAATTGGCAGTATTAAACTTACGACTACAATTTTTAATTAGGGGGTCACACTCTATTGTATTAGGTGTAAGTATTGTAAGTGGAGGGTGGTGCTTGTCAATTGGGACAAAGGATTCTGCTGATTCGTAGACTTTTATATCCTCTTCAGTAGAAAAAATTAAATCAAGTACCTGATTACTGCAATTTTGCACATAATTACATTGAAATAGACCTAAATAGTTCGACATGTCTAAGATTTCTCTCTCGCATGCCGTTAATGGTAAATAATCCAAGTCATTAAATTTACAATTGGGCAGGTTATAATCACCGCAAATTATAATATTGTGATTAGAGTTATTAGATTTGAGTAGCTCAACGTCTTCACAATGGTTTTTATATATTGATATATTTGAATTCGGTGGAATATATACACAACCGATAATAGTTTTCTTGGTTTTAACGTTTAACTTAACAAAAATTTGCTCAACATCACTGTTTTTATTTTTTAATAATTTTGATGATATTTTTTTATTTACTGCTATCAGGACACCTCCTCCTCTTGATTTGGAGCTGGTGTTCCCACTTCGGTCAACCCGGTAAATATGATGGTTAGTTAGGCCGAGCTCCGCCGAGTATATCGATGGTTCCAGCCAGGTCTCAGAGAGAATGATGATGTCCTGTGTGATGGTGGGTGCATTAGCTCTAACGTCGCTCAGTTTAGTCCGAAGTCCCCTGACGTTTTGATAATAGATTTTAATCTGTTATAAATTTAGTTATCAGTTATAAACAACAAAATAGATTTTAAAAATTACCGTAAACCCGCTTATACAGACATAACCATCCATAACACCTCAAATCATCCAACCTGTGGTAAGCCTAACCTGTTAACGCCAGTTTAGGTGGACGGAGAATTCTTATTCAAGACAAATATTCCCGGGGTACGAACAACCTGACAATATTTGAAAATCTCCTACTACCTCACAGTAAGTGGAAGATGTTGCTTGTGTTGTGATAGAGGACTTGGTCAGCCGAGGAATTGAACTCACAACGCCTGGGTTGGACCCAGACGCGATGCCAACTCAGCCACTGACCAGATAGTCACAAAACCAATGCTACACTGTCTGTCACGGAAACTATTTAAATTTTATTAAAATTTCTAAAAATATGGACAGAATCGCAAACCTGCTGTTGTGTCCAGGAAGATTAACCGTATGCACAAACATTGGTCATAATAATATGGTTGCACATGTGGATTTGGTATATTCTCTAGCAGGCCTGCACACGCTAGTTTGGGTCAGGAAATATTAACCAGTGCAATAATATTAAACTAAATTAACTTTTTTTTAAAGCTTCAGTATTACGTACTTCTTATATAATACACTAGCCGCTTTTTGGAAGAACAAAAAAAACCGTAATTAATTACATTTACTTGTGCCAGCGGTCTTACCAAAATATATAATTTGATAAAAACAAAGGACTATACAAAACTATACTTTGATGTTGGAAGTTGGATAATATACATTTACATTAAGGGGAGGTGCACATCAGAGCTTGATCAAGTTTCTTATTATGTAAAGAAATCTCAGGAAATATAAACAAAAACCTGCAGTTTTGTTAATTATTGTGTTTGTGAAATAACTATTCTGGCTCCCGTTAGAATGAATTTCGATTCATCGGAAAACATTGGATTTTTAAAGTATGATATATATTTCATCAACATTTATAACAGTTTTCTTCCAGAGCCCACCTTGCGGATTGTTGGTGATTGAACATGAGAGCGGTCAGTCGATAACATAATCTTATTTCTACAGAGGGATGCCTTCTAACATTGTTTTGAAACACAAGAACCGAATGCAATGCCCGGGTTTATCCATCTTAATATATGTCAAGAAGGAAAAAGGTTCTTTATTCCACAAACATTCCGCTCTCCACTCGATGATTCACCGGTTGGTTACGGTCCCGTTATCAAATGCTAACTTTTCACTAGAACTATCCATAACAAAATAATAGCACCCTGTAAGTCCCCTTTGGTAATCATGTTTCCTTATTTTTACTCTTCCCACCCTCCCCCCACAAAATCACACCCACTACCCCCAACTAACAATATCTAAGTACTTCTGTACTTGTATAATTTTTTTATTTTTTATAACTTATTGAAGTTTGTAAACCTCATTGTAATATTTAATCACTGAAGAAGATAATATTAACACATCCCAAATGAACCACGAAACCGAAAAAGAAAATAAAAAGATTTTTTTTCGGTTTCGTGGTTCATTTGGGATGTGTTAATATTACCTTCTTCAATGATTAAATATTACAACGAGGTTTACAAACTTCAATAAGTTATAAAAAAAATTGAATATTTCTTTCCAGACTTGTAAAATAATTCAATAGATGTCTCATATGAATAAAAATCGGACAGGTATACCCGAGACTCTATTCCGATTGCAATTGTGTGTGTTTGGTACCACTCTCAATGAATTGTGTTAGGGTTTGCGAATATAAACTTTAAAAATGATCATTTAGTATATAAAATCATGGACTCTTCCAAAACCTTGTTCAGGCCTTTGACTTAAATGTATATTTTAGTCTGTGCTTCATTCACGTATAATGTATGCACTGTTTTTTTCAATAGCTCTTGTTTATCTCATTTCGTCATTATTTTATCGTATATTTTGTGTAATTGAACAAATGCTTTTTTACATTAACTCCACACAGGAGGCCCTGAGGAAAATATTTTTTCTCGGGGATTATGTCATCTTTGAGGATGCTGTGTGGAGGGTCTTTTTGAAAACACAGAGACCGGCAAGTCGTTCCACAGCCTGGCTGTTGAACTCAAGAACAAGTTTTAGAAACGACCCGTTCTCGTGTGACAAATATCAACCATGTACAAATGTCGGGAACGCGTTTGGCGTGTTTCCCGACTATGCACCGGTGCCGAAGGAATCAATAACGCTAGTTCCTCAGAGCATCTTCCCACCTGACGCCTGTGCTCTAATGATAGCAATTCGTTTGTTAAGATAGGGGAATCTATCAAACTGATCGCTCGTTTCTGCAAGTTTCTGAGTCCAAAGGTTTTTATTGATGTATTTTAGGGCTCCAGACCAGAGGTGGCTACCAAATTTGACAATGGGCGTACTTGCGATTTGTACAGGGTACGCAGTTGTGTAATATTAAATGTCCGTTAATAAAAAAAAAATTAAAAATAAAAAAGCAAGGCACGCAGAGCGTCTTCACGCCCGACACACGAGAGCGGTTTCCTGTTACCATTGCTGCTGTGCGTAATAACATGATGACAAAAATAATCACGTTTTATTCTGTTACACAACCTCCGACCTTCTTATGTCCTTGCCGTGAAATATCAGTGCCACACTAGTGGTTACTGTCTCGCCGCGGACCGGACGTCCGATAGTTGTTGGCACTTCCGGTATCCGTTCGCGGCCGCTTCCGGTCCGCCGCTCGTAAGTTGAGTAAACAAACACAGCAAGGGAATATTTAACTCCAAAGGGAACGGAAGCGAAAACGATAATATCGCCCTGTCCGTTATTACATTTTTACCCTCTGCCTTTTGGCTGTGTCTGCTATGAGGCATTCTCACTTTCGGAACTTTTAAATTGCTGTTTCGTTTGTATTTTTTTAGGCCAATGTGAAATTTGCGGCAGAAATTATATATGCACAGAGGTAGGCAGAGAGAATTGACCACCACAAAACTCCGTCTTACACACATTTCTTGATTCATTTACATTCATACCTGATCTCCTGTTATTCCTAGTCTTGACATGTCCATAGGTATGGAGAAACACGAGAGTTGCGATATGGGTGTGTTTCATGATAAAGTCTTTCAATTCCGGCCATAAATTTCAAATGCAAAAAAAAATTCAACCTCATTTCGATCAAATGGAATAGCAATATACAATAGAGGGAGTGTAAGAGAGACAGCGCTGTATTGGCTGTATTTTCATTGGCTCTCTCGGGGATAGAACCAAAAGGTACTAAGTCAAAGGCGCACCGGCTTCTATTTAAATCTACGTAGAAGGCACTTTTAGTATATTCCTTATCCCTGTTTACTGTATTCTTTATTCTTTGATCGTGTCATATCTTTCACGGATATCGCTGACTTAGGCTGCCATTCATTTTCGGGTCATATATTATTTTCGGGCATATATTATTCTCCTTTTTCCAATCATTCACTATATCTATATATTCAAACCATGTAAGTGTCATTTTCTTAAGCTTGTTCATAACGCTTACATCAGGCCTAGAAAAGCGAATAACCACATTATTGTACTACATGGTTTTACCACACCTGCACCTCAGATATCTCTTTTCTAATGCAATCACAATTTGGGAGGCGTGTATGGGTACAGCCACCCCAGGAAACATTTATTGGATAACCAACACCTCTGCCATAGGTCACCCGCTGTGGTTCGCTACGTTTAGTGGGCTTAGCAAGGGTTCCCGGGTTCATGGAGTGAGATTTGTCCAGGTTTGGCGGCGGATGCTTCTACCCTCCGATTCGGTGACGGGCCTGATCGAGAGAGGCCAGTTGAGGAAGACCCATTGATCTCTCCAGCCGGACTCTCTCGAAACATCGCCTTGCACCGCAGTGGATGGATTAATACATCCATCACTCCTGGACACACTGACTCCTAGATTCCGACCCACCCCTCCTTACCTTATTTCTTACTCTTCAGTTAATGTAATTTTTTTTTTAAATCTGTTCACTTTCATCCTTCCCCTGCCAGTTCCATGCCTCATTCCCATACATTAGGGTTGGTATCAGCACATCATTGTAGTCTGCTATCCCTGTTACTTATAAGATATAAAGATTTATTTAATCATAATATTAAAGTGTAAATCTACCACACAATAGCAATTTCAAAAATTATCAACAATTTTTACTCTCTTTGCTTTTTTCTGTTGTAATTGCATTTTTATAGTTTTCTGTGTTCTTTGCATAGAAAAATAACACTTTAACAATAAGTAAAATGGGGTTGTATTAATGGCAAAACATTAATAACTTCTTATCTAAGACAAAGGGATGAGGGACGGTCCGTATCTTCACGGTTTATCGGGTTAGTTTTGGCTACAAGAGTAAAAGAATGGAACCATGATGTTCTACTCGTGGCATTGTTGGCACCAAAGCCTTTTGGCAAACCTTCTGGAAGTTCCTGGTCATGAGCCAAAATTAAAGGTACCTCTAATGGACGGCTCACAGTGCTTCACATGCATAATTATTATTCATGTTGTATGCAAATATATGTATTTTTTTATTTTTGTTATATAATTAATAAATTAATTAAATAATATACTTTGTATTCACCACTTTATTGATATACACAGATATCTACATGTTTCGAAAGCCATGCTTTTTCTTTTTCGATATAGAATACTATGTAGTATTAACACTATGCATATAGTATTCTATATACTCCTGATGAAGAAAGCGTCGCTTTCAAAACATGTAGATAATTAATAAAGCGGAGAATACGAAGTATATTATTTAATTCATTTATTAATAATACCGACACAAAAAAAAATTCCAATCATTTGAAGAAATTATAAATACATATTTTTTTCACTTTCTTAACTTAACTACATACATATTATATTAATGAACTACATATATACATATTATTCTTAACCTATTTTAATACATACTTATATTATATATCATATTACTTAATATTACATTATATTATTTATGTATTATATAAATCAGTTTATTTAAATGTTTTTATTATATTTATTAAGTTTTTTTTCATGTGCATCGTTTTTTATTGTTATTTTTATTATGTTATGTTTCTGTAAAATAACCAACCTGGCATAATAAAGGTTTGCTGTTTTATAAACACGTATATTATAAACTGTTCATGTACAACGTTATAGTAATTATAAATCTAGTGTCTTTATTACCCACCTATTGCGCTGAAACTAGCTACTTACATAGTATCTACCTTCTCACTTCTTTTATACTTATGTTATTATAATTACTATTGAAGATGTTGCGGGGCTGGCTACTTCACGCCTCGGAGAAAGGAGGGTTAGGAGAGGGCGAGGGTGCCTTTCTTGCTACTTTACTTTACTTTAAATTGGTGGCACGCCTAGCTTGCCAACTATTTTTCTAATTTTGGTTTCTTCTCCTTGCGTGTTATGGCATTTCTATGTATTATTTGCTCTATTGTCACGACTTACAAAACATTGGTTGGGAAAAAGTAGCCTAGATCGCTCACCGATGAGATGAGCTGACGATTTGAAGAGAACTGCAGGCTTCTGATGAATGAAAGCAGCCAAGGATTGGGAAATCTGGAAAAAAATGGGGAAGACCTATGACACCCGAAGGCTCAGAAAAAGAAAACCAACTACGTAACATATATAAGGGTATTTTGTATTCACAGCCTTAGTCCTCGGGAGAATATTGATATTTCAGTGATATTTATGGCGTATAAACTTCTAAATGGTGTCCTAACAATGGCTGACATCCTGTCTGAGGTAAGATTCTATGTTCCAGACAATCACGCTAAGCTACTAACACAGGTTTCTGAAACTTCCTTCGCAAACTGCAGTATCCACATACAATACTGATGCCCCTGGGAAGACTTACATACTATGTTAGTTCCTCACGTTGCCTCAGTGGAAATGTTAATATTTACCACATAACCCGTAGCAAGTATAAGTACAATCTCTCTATTTAATTGTAACTATGTGAACTATATCTACTTATTCTCTATATAGAAAATGAATGATTGTGTGTCCTCGATTTTCTCTAAAATTACTCTACCGGTTTCGATAAAAATAGCACAGTTTGTTCTTATTAGACCTGTTAGGTTTAATGAGTGATTTTATTGAAATTCAATATGTGAAATAATTGCTATAACGTTTTAAAATTATTATGAAAAACATATAACTCGCCATGTTATATTGATGTTGGCCCATAAGATACACCATTCTGGTTAGCCACAGATTACATAAAAAAATGTCAAAAGGCTGAAAAATCAATTATGGCACTCAAACAACAAGCAATAATTTACAACTTCATAAATTTATTCCAAAAACATATTCCGAGAAAGGCCAGGTACACGTCAACTGAGTAAAAACTGTTTTTGTAAAATTAAAATTAAAATAAATTTCTTGCTTCAATTGACGAAAAATATGCATAATGCACTTGTTTATTGTCTCTGTGAAGCGATCAGTAAATTTCACTAAATAGTTATATAAAATTTCCTCAGTGAAAAAATTATAAACTTACCTACGAGAAAATGAAGGTAAACGCATTGTTGGAGAAAGAACTCAAATCGGTCGACACTTAGGATCTATGATGGCATTTCATCGGGGTGATACTGAGAATTCCTCTTCCACTCAGAATCGATTAAGGAATTAATTAAAAATATGATAAATTGGCATAAATGAAATTCGCAAATTAATAACCAAATTTATTTATTTATAACAAAACTCAACTACCTACTAATAATATGACCGCCGTTTCCTTCACCACACAACTCTGTATTGGCACATCGTAGAAGAATTCTCCTCTCCCAGTTTCAACCAAGTGTCTCCAGTACCGTCCACTGACTGGATATATCCTCAGCATTCCACTTTGACCACCACCAGCTCTCCTCCGCCATATGAAGAAGATCATATTTTAGGTAATCATGATCCCAGTTTTTATTACTTTTTGGCACTTTGTATCACATCTTAATAACATAAAGTAAATTAATACCATCTATTCATACACAAGTCAAGCCGTAAGAATAAAAATAATTCGTTTCGCCACTGAAGAGATAAATAAATAGACGTGTGTTGTGGGCGTGTCCGTGTGACCGAAATAAGATCAATTTTTTCTAACTTGTTGCGAAGATGAAATTGATCTGAAATTTTCAAACATCAAAATGTTTTCTTGTATAGATCATTACTTGCATTGATTTGTCTGCGGTGTCTAATGGTCTTATATAAACTGGCGTTATCAGTGCAAATCGGTAAAATATCACAATTTTTGGGGATTATCTCTATAATGTCTGGGGTTCAATAATTTTCTAAAAATTTCAGCCAAAACAACCGACATTCACCAATAAAAAGAAGCCAAATATAATTTGAAAAGTAATGTTTCTTTTTGTATCGACAAATTTAAACAATGTCAATAATTATTATGAAGAGGCAGTTAGTTCTGAATGATAATATTTTCTAAACGAATCTCGGAAAGCGAAATAAGGTCGGTAAGCTCTGGTTTACCGTCGATCTTAAAATTATTCACAATCCTTTTAAGACAAGAATTCAACAGTTTCAGAGTCCATCGCCAAAAGGCGAATGAGAAAGGTGGTGATCTGTTTCGAAATCCTCTGCTCTGAACCCATTATCATCGTCGAAATCAGCTCCAGTACTTAAACAGTTTTCAGCATCAAAAGCTGAGTTCACTACCAAGTGATTATCTGCATCGAATTCTACCCTCATTAATCCATGTTCACTACTATCAAAGTCCACTGTTATGCCGTGAGGGTCTCCCTCAAAGTGCTCCCTCAGATCAGAGTCAGTTTCAAAAGCTGTGCCTCTCAAAGAACCGTTGTTATCAAAACTGGTTTCTCTCAAGGTCACCGTATCATCCAAATCATCAGTCAATCTCGCATCTGTTTCGCATTCAAAATCCGCCGAAAATCTTTGTATTTCAGAATCAAAGTCCGATGAATGGAGCTGGTGATCGTTGGAATCAAATTCACATTTGGATAAATGATGGTCCCCTCCGAAATCAGAGGAAACGAAATGTTCCAGATTTATACTGTTGTTGGACATTCCCTCCATGTTGCAAAAGCTGGTGCTGGGTTCTGCCAAGATGTTTGAGGATGAAGAATCTAGGAAGAAGAGATTTTCAGATTTGAGACTGAAGTTTGAATCTAGCGGAAAGCTGTTGAGGGTTCCTTCCCAATTTGTTGTATTTTCCTGGAAGTTCCTTCTCTCTGCAATAGCTGGAGTTGCCACCACGTCAAGTTGAAAACCATTACCGTCTAGGTTACGTTTTATGCTACCTAAAGTGTATTGAAGTGGCGGCGCTATGTAAGAAGAAAGATCCAAAGACGGGCCAGGTTTTGGGGAGTTGTTAAAGACAGGTGATGCTGAACATGATCCAGGTGACATCTCGACTCCGGGGGTGATATCTGCTAGGTCGCACAGGCTGACAGTCTGCGAGGGAGAGGCTGAGCTGGTGATGAGGTCCAGGTGGAGGCCGTGTGATCTTAGAACTCCCTGGGAGTGGGGCCCACAGGGGGCTCCAGGTGGACACTGGACACCGCCGGCCTTCTGTTGCTTTCGCCATTTTGCACGACGGTTCTGGAACCACACCTGGAATTTATAGAAGACTGGTTATTGAAGTACTAAACAATTAACTTTAAATTCGAGAAAGCCCGAGGAAAAAAAAATACTGCAAAAAGATCACTTCCTAAAAGAATCTAAAGCAAATGTAAACGTCATTAATAACAATGAAAGGGAAAGGCAGTGAAAAGAAGAAATGAAAATGGTGAAGTCGTAGACGCCCGAGGATGACATAGCACGTGGAGTCGTGTCAAGAGTGAAAATTACAGAAAAGTGTATAAAAGACAATGTATGAATGTGAGATGGCCCGACAAATAGTTAGTTACTTAAATTGGCCATAGACGACATATGGTGCCAACAACGCACTGAACGAAAACCCGAAAAAACGAAACAGCGACAAAACTGTTCACGATAAAAGGTTAGGTTCGATTGGGTTAGTTTAGGTTAGGTTATGTTAGGTTAAGTCTGTTGTTTATTTGTTATTTTTCTTCGCTTTTATTAATTTTCCTTCTATCTTTTGTCATTGAACTGACCTGAACCCTGGCCTCCGTCAAGTCGATCCTCAGGGCCAGCTCCTCGCGGAAGAAGACGTCCGGGTAGTGCGTCTTATGGAAGGCTGACTCCAACTCCTCGAGCTGAAGGTTGGAGAAGGTGGTCCTGCAAACAATATAAACGGTTTCATGTCAAAACAGAACAGTTACTGAATAATTTATTAAATTCACAATTCGAATAGCAGTAGCCAGCGTGAGTTAAACTGAATTGTGACTCGTGATGTCACGGGTATACATTTTCCCAAGTTCGTTTTGAAAGGTCATAACTTTAATTTGGGAGGCGGGTATGGAAGTTACTGAATAATTTATTAAATTCACAATTCGAATAGCAGTAGCCAGCGTGAGTTAAACTGAATTGTGACTCGTGATGTCACGGGTATACATTTTCCCAAGTTCGTTTTGAAAGGTCATAACTTTAATTTGGGAGGCGGGTATGGGTACCGCCGCCCCGGGAACCATTTTTTGGATGACCAACACCTCTGCCATAGGTCATCCCAAGTGGTTCGCTACGTTTGGTGACTTAGCAGGGGTGCCCGGGTTCATGGGGTAAGGTTTGTCCAGGTCTTGGCAGCGGATGCGTTGGCCTACCTACTGCGTGGTGGGTCGGATCGGGAGAGAATGGTTGAGGGAGACCCTTTACAACTGGCTACCGTTGTCCAGGCCGCTCGATAGTACAGGGGCCCGACCCTCAGGCTCACGACTGAGGGTGGGCTGCCCCACCAGCGAGTGTAAAAACCCCGCCGCTGCTGTTGTGCCGATTCGTGACCGGAGGGGACCCAGCAGTAGCGTTTGGGGCGCATTGGGAGCCCTTCCCAGCCAGACTCTCCCAACCATAGCCTTGCACCGCAGTCGGTGGGATGGATTCATACGTCCGTCAGTCCTGGATACCCTGACCCCCAGCTTCCTACCCACCCTTTATACCTAATCCTTCCCTTGCTTTCCTTTTCTTATAAAACCCCCAACAATAATTTAAAAACATGGAATCACAAAACTTAAACAATAATAACATCATTACAACGGCGAGTAGTAGGCGTCCCCGGTGCAGGCCAAAAATGTTGGTAAATTTTACCAACATTCGAGGCCTGCACAAAAATTTAAATTCTGTCCATCATCACCTTCAATCCCAACGCCCAAACCTTTTATTCCTCTCCGAAACGCAGATAGCTGAGCCTCCAGACGCCTCCTATCTGGACTGCCCGGGCTTCACCCTCGTAGGCAAGTTCAGACCACCTAAAGTGTTTGTATAGCCGAGCTGACGTCAACTGTGTGCGACTGTTGAGTCTGGAAAATTCCAGATTTGACGTAATGTGGGTGCGCGTCAGTCTTGCCAGTACGGTAAGATTTTATGCGTGTTTGTACCGCTCACCAAACCTCAGCGAATCAGACTCATCCGAGCTATTTAAACATTTGAGCGAAACTATTGATGACCTCTTACCCCGCTACCCTTCGGCCGAGTTTGTTGTTCTGGGGGACTTCAATGTTCATAATGAACCATGGTTGAAGTTCTCATGTTCAACAAACTCGGCTGGCCGACAGGCGGAATTCTTTGCCCTTTGCCATGGGTTGGAGCAACTGGTTCAGGAGCCTACGAGGGTTCCTGATGTCCAGACTCACCGCTCCAATCTGTTAGACCTATTTTTAACCACCGAGCCACGTGGTTATGGGATTGATGTCGCAGCGCCTTTAGGATCGTCCGACCATTGCCTGGTGACGACATCAATCCCTATTAACTTCAGACCCCCAATTGAGAGGCTGAAGAGAAAAATGTGGCACTATAGGTCAGCAGATTGGTTCGGTCTGCGGGCGCATTTTAATGCTTTCCCATGGTCAGCTGTCTGTTTTCAGACTTCGAATCCGTCCAGATGTGCCCAGGAAATTAGTGAAGTCATCACATCTGCGATGGATGGCTTCATTCAATCAACCATTAAAGAAACTGGCGTAGGTTCAAAGCCGTGGTTCAGTCGACAATGCTCCGAAGCAGTTCGACGAAAAAACGCGGCTTACCGAGCCTACAACACATCTCGAACGTCAGAAAACAGATCAGCATATAACAAATTGGCAAAGGACAGTAAGAGAATCATCAATAGGTCAAAATTTGAGCACGACCTACAGATCAGTAAAAAGCTAGCTGCCTGCCCGCATGGCAGCAGGGCGTTCTGGTCGCTAGCGGGCTCCATAGGTCGCAATTTCTGCAAATCCAGTCTGCCGCCTCTTACCAGACCTGACGGTTCACTAGCAAACACTGCTACCGAAAAGGCCAACCTTTTAGGGAAAATGTTTGCAGAAAACTCGGCCCTCGACGACCGGGGTGCCATCCCGCCGTCGGTTCCTCACTGCGGCTTCTATATGAAAAAGCTGAGGATACGGCATCGGGATGTACTCCTTGTCTTACGGGGGCTCGATGTTAATAAAGCTAGTGGGCCTGACGGAATACCTGCCCTGGTATTGCAGAGGTGTGCTGCAGAAATCGCTCCAGTTTTAACAAAGCTCTTTAAAATGTCCCTGAAATGTGGCTCTGTGCCCTCTGGTTGGAAAAAGCGGTCATTCATCCTATACCTAAGCGCTCCAACCCGGCCAACTACACATCACATCAGTTCTGTCCAAGGTGATGGAACGTGTGATCAACGACAAACTGCTTACATACCTCGAGAAGAACAAAATCATTAACGACCGCCAGTACGGATTCCGGCGGAACCGCTCGTGCGGTGATCTTCTCGCGTATGTGACGCATGTTTGGGGACGGTGCCTGGAACGTTATGGTGAGATTCAAACGGTCTCACTGGACATTTCTAAGGCCTTTGACCGGGTTTGGCACCGAGGACTTGTCAACAAACTGCCTTCTTACGGACTTCCCGTTTCCTTGTGTACGTGGATTGCCGACTTTTTGAGGGAGAGATCGATTCAGACGGTTGCTGATGGTTTCATCTCTTCCTCGCATTCAATAAATGCTGGCGTCCCACAAGGATCGGTTCTGTCTCCGACATTGTTTTTGTTGCACATCAATGACCTCTTGACATGTGCACCAATCCATTGTTACGCGGATGACAGTACAGTCCATGATTGCTTTTTGTTTGACAAGCCCCCAAAGGGCACACAAACTCCAACGGCTCGGAGGGCTTTGAAACAGAGAATGGACGGTTACCTTGAGAGGGTCTCCTCTTGGGGTAAGAATAACCTCGTCGAATTTAATGTTTCAAAGACCCAATCATGTCTGATTACGTCTAAAAGGGATCGAAATGACAATCTAGTCTCCTTTAATGGAAGCAATCTTCCCAACAAGCCCTCCATTGATATGCTTGGTGTAACCTTAAGTGATCAGCTCAGGTATGGGGTCTCCATCGAAACCCGAGTAAAGTTAGCCTCTCAGAAGCTGGGCGTATTGTACAGAGCCCGCAGATACTTTAATAGTACACAACTGCTGACCCTGTACAAATCGCAAGTGCGCCCCATTGTAGAATTTGGCAGCCACCTCTGGTCGGGAGTCCCAAAATATCTGAAAAAAAACCTTGACTCTGTGCAGAAACGGGCGGTCCGTTTGATAGATTCGCCTATCTTAACAAATGGGTTGCAATCTTTGGAGCACAGACGTCGGGTGGGAATGCTGTCCTTGTTCTACCGGTATTTTAATGGAAGATGCTCCGAGGAACTAGCGTCATTGATCCCTTCGGCACCGGTGCATAGTCGGGAAACACGCCAAACGCGCCCCAACATTTGCACACGGTTGACATTTGTCACATGAGAACGGGTCGCTTCTACGACTCGTTCTTGTGTTCAACAGCTCGGCTGTGGAATGATCTGCCGGCCTCTGTGTTTCCTCCATCCTATAACATGGGTCTCTTCAAGACCCAAGTTCACTCCTTCCTATCCTCTAAAAGATCCTCCACACAGCATCCCCAAAGATGATATAGGCCTTGAGGGAAATTATTTCCTCCTTGGTCTCCTGTGTGGAGTTACTGTAAAAAAAAAAAAAAACTTGGTCATTTTTGGAGATATCGAAAACGTGATTTTACTGTCGTTAAAGTATTTAAATATAATACATTTTCATCGAAATGTTAAAATTCTCTTTGAGAATGCCATCCTCCCACTGCCTTCATACCTAACTACAAACCTACAACTAAAACAATTTTTGGAAAAATAAATTTGCAATATTTCTCTATAAAAGTATTTAACATCCTCCCTCTAGCAATAAAAACCATTACAAAATTAGCCGACTTCAAAAGAAGTATTAAGATATGGATTATGGACACGGGAAGGAAGATTATAGACACGATGTTGCAACCGAACGGAATTTAACGGTCACGATATGTTTTTCTCCCAGATTTTCCTCTAGTTGTATTTTAACATAATTACGAAAACCTACTTAGAAAATAAACAATCTTACAAAAAACTTCCCTTATTTATAATCCATACATAAAACCATGTACAGTGTGACTTAAAACGGGGAACGCAGAATGGTCACATTTTTTGAGACTTTTGTAAAACATTGTGAAATAAATATATATAATAATAATAATTGGATGATTTGTATAGCGCCGTTTTTGTGAAAAATCACCTCAAGGGCGCACATATTTGTTGACATTAGTTTTTCTTAAAATCGGTATAAATCACCTTTCTAGAAATTATCCCGTCAGTGGTTAACCCATACAAAACATACATTTGTGTACTTTTCTCTTGCTAAGAACGAACCTAATTTATAGTACGAAAACAGCGTAAGTATCAATTTAATTTAAATTACGCTATAAATGTCCGTTGTGACAGAGTGCGGCCCGATTAAGGCTGTGTTTAGGACAATTAACAAATACCTCGTGGGTGTTTATGAAGACATTCTCCTAAGTAGAGTTTCATAAGATTACATCTACGAAACAAGATGGCAAAAAACGCCCTTCAACTACCCTCCACACATTCAGGTAAAAGTGTTTTAGGAGGAGTCTTGAATAAACGTTTTTTTTCTTTTCTTTTATTTTCTGTACTTTTTTTTATAATAAATTCTCAATCACAATTTCTTCAAAAGATTGATATTTACTATGTGGCGTCATTATTAATAAATGAATTAAAAATTACTTTGTATTCACCACTTTATTAATATACACATATATCAATATGTTCCGAAAGCGATGCTTTCTTCATCAGAAATAGAAAGAATATTAAAAAATAATAATGTCAAGTATAGACAAATGATAAACATAGAACACAATAATGTAAATATAGACAAAGAATTAACAAAATTTGATGGAAGTAGGTAAGCAATTAATCAAAAATGTAAATAAAAATTTATTGTAAAACATTAAATAACTAATTTATATTAGAAATTTAAAAAAAATATTTTTTTTTGTTAATATTAATATGAAAAGAAATTTAGGAGATTTAAAAAAAAATTGGTTATTAATTATATTTAATTCACTATTAATGCTTTTTCTGATTTCTGAAATTTCAAATTTATCTAATTGTAAAGCGGTTGTATCAAATTCGCAATTGTTTATTCTTTTGTGTCTTAAAACCGCTTAAAGAGTCCCAACTGTCGGAACCCAGTGAGACTATGGCAATCTCAAAGGGGTATGTTGTGAGGCTGAAGAGAGTGCGTAAGGGAAGAGGATGGGAAAGAGGAAGGTTGGAAAATACATGGATATTCAGATCTGCAACATTTCAAACAATGTTTCGATTCTGAATAACGGAAGCGGTAAGCTAATTTTAAAACTTTTAATTTATATTTATTTATTTATTCCGCCACATGTACGATCTTTTTTACCTATATCTTCTTTGCTTTCGTTTCGGAATGTCTCCGCACCCTCTAGAATCTGAAAAAGATAAATAAAAAAATTAATTAGTTTTGACATTAGATTAGATAATTTATAATAGTAATATTTTTAATAATCAACTAATCCAATATTAGATGTATTTCCCGTTAACTTAAAATTACCCACTTCCTCTTAATCCCTCCCTCCTTTGGACATTCTGTCGCTTTCTTTTTTATGTGTTGTCCCATCGTATTAAGTATCTCTGTCTCACTGTTACATTGTTTCATTTTAAATGTATATATATATAAAGAAGAATGTTAATAAACTGGTGGTAGTATGAGGTGAGTAGATATCTCAAGTTATATATGACATATAAGAAGAGGAAGCGTCGATAGGGGAACTGTATCGCCGCCAGTTTGGGCAACGTTGTGAGGCGACTCAAGAAGGAACGACATGCCATTCTTACTTGCTGGTAAGAGTGTATTTCACTTGTCTATGACTTGATTAGGTACTCTACATTCCCAACAATATATATTTTATAGAATGTGGCAAAAAATAGCAAATTGGTTAAATAACATATGTTTTAATGAATGTTAGTCGGAAACCAAGAGAAGGTTTTTGGCCGAGTCAAAAATCGGGCCAAGTTATTTGCAAAAAAAGTATGAAAAAGTGTGAAAAATAATGTCAGTATGTTTTAGTAAAATATGCAAGGCGCTGTGAGAGGAGATATTTCATACTAACGGGTAACTGTTATACTCTTCGATGATGCAAAAACCATTCGGGATAACTAACTGGAAAAAATAGCTGATTATAAATAAAAATGATAAATACATTTATAGAAATAATTATAATATGAAAGTCGTTAGTTACCTGAAGTTGTGAGAACCTAACATAACCTAACCTAACCTAACCTAACCTAACCTAACCTTACCTAACCTAACCAAAACCTAACCTAACGTTTTTATAACCTAACGCCAGACGAAGAAAAAAATATGCCTTTGTACACATAATAATTGGAAAAATATTCGGACGTTCGCTAGAAAACTGATCACACAGAATAAGGAACTTATTAACTAGCTGAAGTACCCGGCATTACCCGGGGCTATTAATAGTTTAGAGCGAAATTTTATAATCCTTTACCCTACAATTACTCCTTCCCCTACACCTACTCTTACTCCTACTCCTACTCCCTATCCTACCCAGTAATTCTCCTCTTATTTTTAATCAAATTTTCGTCAAAATGTACCAAAATTTGGCTTTAATGGTGGGAAAGGGGGATGGGGGTGGTTTTATGAAAATTTTCCTCTTATTTTGAAGGTCAAGTGCTCAAAATTTCAAATCAAGCTCAGAATAAAACTATACATTTGTATACAAAACAAACACACACCGCCCGGGACATTTTTCTTGTTCTCTGACGTCTTAATTAGTTAGTACCAGTGAATGGCAGTTTTTTTCTTTATTTCTTAAAGTTATTTTTCATATCAGAAATACCTTTAGTGCCAATTTCTCAAATCTCGCTAAAATGCACGAAATCTATGACCGGTCACTTTTGAGGGTAAAATGTCAAATGTCTAAATATAAGGATGAGCTTTAACCATCTATAATTTTATATTCTATTCATAGAAAACCATAACTAAACACAAATAATAAAAGTATGTACCTATTTAGAAACTTTAACTCCAAGAATAATAATAATAATACCTCTTATTTCTTTCAATAATGATTTTTTTTATATTTAGAACAACAATAATATAGCTTAAGGTCACACAAATTAAATTTAAATTTCACCAAAGCTAAAAAAAATAAACATTTAAAATACAAAACAAAATCGAAAAATAAAAATGTCCATACTAATCCAAAAACAGAATACGCACGAGACGTCAGATGTTCCAAATACAATGGTACCAATCTGACAAGGTGGTTTTATGAGACGATTATTTACTCACTTTTAAATAACGATTTATAAATTATATATAATAAAACTTATATTTTCAAAATCGGCGTTTGCTGATATGTATATATAAATATATATTTTTGGCTATATTATTTTTCACTGGATTTCCATATTATGAATCGAATATCTAATATAAATAGTAGTCCACGTTCCTTGTAAAATCAGAGTAAATTATTATTCCCTCGGGTGAAGTAGGAAGCGAGGTGAAGCGGCTGTCGATATCGCCCGAATCCTTCCGACCGCGACCGAACTCAAGCGGCGGTCTAGATCATTTAAGTTACCGGCGTGCCAACTTCAACTACTTCTTGAGTTTTTAAACATTAAATAAGCCAATTTTCGTGAATATTGATTGTAATAAAACCGTTGAAAGGTTACACTATCGCATTTTCTATATTTTACAGAACGACGTATTCAGTCATGTAGGCATTTTGAAGTCATCATTCGAGATCCATACCCGTCGAGCGCTTGTAATCGACTGAAGCCCGTGTTATCTCTATGATGCAAATTTACCTCATATTCCATTTGTATACCACAATAAATTTCAATTAATTTACTTTTTGTTTGAAATTACTTTTTTTTATTTTTTATTATTCCATTATTGGACGGTTTATATTTTTTTTTATTTCTTTGTAATTTTGAAGTCATAAATAAATCTTCACCTTGCAGGCTGCAGCCCGGAGCTACTCGGTGGAACTACATTCCTGCCAATTATGTAGATTACGAAACCATGAAACCATCTTGGTAAGTAAATATTACGATGTGATAGTTTCGTATCGAAGTCGCATCCTATTGCCTACGTGTATATAATCTTAGATTCTGCCTGCAATCTCCTACAATGGGGAGGAAAGTAATTTATAAGACTTTGCAAGTTGTCCCTGAGAAGAAAGTTTCCGCAACGACTCACAGATGGTGCTAGTGTGCGTTCGCGAGGAACATCCGAAAAACTCTCAGACCCTTAATATTTTTTAATCTTATATATAATTTTGGATATATGTACATTTCATCAAAATATTGGTATAAAAAGGAGAATTTTACTAACGCTTGGTTTGCTGTCCAGAATGCAGAACACTTCAACCCTAACCGTAAAAAGGAGGACTACATTAAATTTTACTTACTTCACATAAGACCTTTCGACTCCTAGGCCCCAGATAGTCCAATTAAATTGAACACTATATGTTCAAAAAAGAGTTTAGATATCTGTAAAGTTTGATCGTCAGATGAAGTAGGGGAAAATTGATCTTACTTCTACTATATTAGACATACCCACGACATACTTCTATGTACTTATCGATCAGTTACTCATTATTATTATATATTAGCTGAAAAGTACCCGGCGTTACCCGGGGTTATGAATGGTTTGGAGTAAAGTTTTAAGGTTGTGATTTGTTACTACTACCTCTACCCCTACCCCTACCATACTAATATCAAATCTGCGAAATTTCATCAATAAGTACCTAAATTCTCCTTTAAGGGGTGGAAAAGAGAGATGGGGGTGGTTTTTAGCGATCTCGTATAGATAGTCACCTTCCTGTTGTTTTGAAAGTCAAGTGTGTACAATATCGGAATAAAACTGTAAATTTACATACAAAAAAAAAAAAACAAACAAACAAACACATTCATTCTTCTTTATCTTCTAATATATTGATATAAAATTGCCCAGAAACATTCACACCAACACTTCTCCGAACAACTGCACTACAGACGCTACCTCTTAATAATGTAATTAGCTGGCAGATTATTTCAGTATCACCCTGGTGAAAGACCACAAATCAGGATCGATAGGTTGCTTGATGTAGTCGTTTTTAGTGACTTTGTCTGAAGAGCCAGATACTTCCGAACCTTCCTTTTACCCTCTCCTCCTTCCCTTTCGAACTCCATTTTGCCTCACAACATACGACTCCGGACAGTTGGGACTATGGTATTGGATTTTATTGTGAATTTTGCACAAAAGCATTAACTGCTCCCAACTGTTTGAAGCCGGTGGGAGTATGGCATCCCCAATTAGCCTACTTGAGGGGGCTGAAGAAGTAGGGAAGGGAAGGAGACGGGGAAGAAAATGGTCGGGAAGTGTGATGACTGGCTGCGCCAAATGTGATGATTACGCCAAGGTACTATTGCGTGTAATCTCCAATAATATCGGAGTTTGTGTGGTAATTAACGAACCTGGTGTGCTGCTGGTAGGTTGGTATAATTATAACTATCGAAATGTTACAAGATGTGAAGAAGGACGAGACAACCATTCATTCGCTTATATTCGCTCGGGCTGGAACACCCAAATACTTGATAAACCTGCTTGATTCTCTACAAAGGAAGGTGGGTCGTCTGATCGAAAATCAATAGACCGACTGTTATCTCTAATGCATATGCAATGTAGGTCTGTTCTACAGATATTTCAATGTAGCCTGCTCTAAAGAGCTAGCACCGTTGATCCCTCTGCGTCGATGCATGTGCGTGAAACTCGACGGACGCGAGCGGAACATCCGTTCACAGTTTATGTTGGGTTCATGAGAACGGGTCGTTTCGCAGACTCATTTTGTGTAAATTGGCCCGTATGTGAAACGAGCTACCGGCATCTGTTTTTCCTCCCTTCAATACCCGCATTAATAAATCTCTTCCTACAGTCTCCCTTAACCCGCCTCACAACTGGGTAGCGATATAGTTTCCCTATATGTGCTCTGTACATACAAGGGCGCTCTTGTGAGGTGTAAACATTAAAAAAATTAAAATAAAGATATGTGTATTTACTTCTATAAGTCATTCAGTCTTTTTCATATTCGATTGTTCTTTTCATACTCTTGGACACACATACCTGACTATTCCGATCTGGTCACCCAAACACCGCTTAGGCCATTTCAAGCAACGTGTCGATTCTGAATGCGGTCTTTTACCAGAGCGATACTGAGAGTATCTCTACCAAGTGGTTGTACAGCATCCATATAAGAAACAAATAAACTTTGCAACGATGCAGGTATGCTCAGCTGGCGGAATCTCTCACAGAATAATGAAGACAACCATTTGAACATTCCTCAACATATCACTCGCGATAACGCCTAACAAATTGCCGGCTTGGGAGGAAGAATCAGGGAGAGGAAAGAAAGGAAGGGTGAAGGGGTGGATGTAGAAATCTGTGGAGCAAGTGAGAGTAATAGATATGTTCATTCCGCCATGTTCCTTCTACATAATAATATAAAGTTCTACCTACCTCGTTATGGAATAGCTTTAAAATTAAAGGCATTTCAAGAATGACTGCAAAACATGAATATTTTCAGTTTCTAAAGCGCATATTTTATAACTAGGAATCGTGTCCTTTCGCTACCGTTATTTCAATAGAAGATGCACTGAAGAAGGCAACGGTGTACAGTCGGGGAACACGCCAAACACCCGCCCAACATAATTTGTGTACCGTTGACATTTGCCACATGAGAACACGTTGCTTCTAAGACTCGGCCTCTGTGTTTTCAAGATCCAGGTCCACTCCTTTCTTTTCTCAAGAAGGCCTTCCATACAGCATCCTCAAAGATGACATAAGCACTGAGCAAAATGATAATTTTCTCTGTGCACATTTGACCATTGTGTTTTTTAAACTTAATAATCTTCCTATGAACCCCCTCGGTGTTGTCATTTAAAACTATCGTAGTGCCCCGACTTTTGGAGAAAAAAAAAGTTTTTGTATGAAATTTTATTCCAAAGCTCTATAGTTCATGATTACATTACGAACTAAAAACAATTGGCATTGACCTAAAAATTCTGATCAAAAAAGCCGTGCAAATTCTTCCAAGTAATAAAAATAAATAGTGAGGCAGTCTATCCTCTTTTCTACTCACTTGTCTTGGGTGAAGAGTCTCCGTCGTCTAAGTAGGACCCCCCCAGATGGAAGGAGCCTTCAGAATTCATGACCTCTCACTTCTTCTTGTAATGAATGACCTCGAACAAACTCACACCCATCCATGGTGGTTCAATACGCTCAACATGTTTACTTCGGCAATTCCTGAAATTCATAATAATATATCAATGTTTATAGAACTGTTCAAAAACAATTTATAACTGGATAACTTGGTTATTTATAAAGATATTCCGGTATTTAAAGGACACCAATTTCCAAAATTAATTTCAAAACTGCTATAAAAAATAAGTAAGCTAAAAAAATAAAATAAAGGTTTTTTTTTTATTGTGTAGTATTAATTAACTTGTACCAGCTAAGCCACTGCAAGCAGCTTGTCAGAAGGAGTTTAGTTCAACAATATTATATAATACAACAATAAATAACAATCATCATACAAATGTAGCGCAATAATACAGGTGCATGCATGTTGTGATCAATGTACACGAGTTATTGAAAAACTATTTTTTAAAATATGAAAACCGCATAACAGTTTTGTTATAGAGATACTATACTTCGAAGTATTAAACAAATTGATAAATAAAATTTAAAAAAACAGTAGTACAGTTTTGTTACAGTGGGGATAGACTTAATATAATAGTAGAATTTAAATAATTTGAAAGATACCCGCAGCTATCAGGATGATATACAATCAAGAAGACCATTGTATTTGTTCAATAGACAATGTAAGAAAGAGCATAATAGCGTAAATACAACAGTTAAAAATAGCAATAAATAGATTAGTTATTAAAAATACCTAATAAATAGAAGACATACGAGATTATATTGCGACCGAAAATTATATAATTATATCATTGAAGTGAAAATTAATAAGTTATAGAGGGGAGGAACATCAGAGAGGGATTATTAATTAATTCGAAATAATGATAATAGCGATGTCGCGGGTTCAAATCCCAGCCTGCGCAACTAAATTATATTTAATGAAATTGTCTTATTTCACAATTTATTCATTTATAAATTAAATGTAGTATAATTGCAGCCCGTTTCAGAGTGGTAAATACTTTCAGTATCGCCTGGTGAAAGATTGCCATTTAGAATCGAATCGTTACTTGAAATGGCTTTAGCCGTGTTTGGTGATCAGATCTGAATAGCCAAGTATTACCCCACCTTTCTTCTTCCCCATCTCCTTCCCTTCCTCAATACATTCAGCCTCATAACATACTTCAAATGAGGATGCCATAATCTCACTGGCTCCAGACGGTTGGGAGCAGCTGGAACTCTTGTGTGGTACTCACATTAAAAAAATAATTATAAAGACATAATTTTACATTACTTCGCCTTAATAAGAAAAATGTTTTTTATATATTTTTTTTAATTACATAGGCTTAGCATTTATCAAAATCTATCATTTTACAAAATATTTCAAATTATTGAATACCCAAAAAAAATCCTTAAGGGTTTTTCTTTAAAACACCAAGAAAATATTTTTTTTTAAAAATGGGGTCTGGTTTCATTTTTTCATGAACAATACATACATTTTTTTTATTGCGGTTTGCGACACTTTGGTTAAGTTTATTTAAAAAACCATACCGAGAAAGGATTCATACCACATTATTTATATATTTTTAATATTTTGTATAGGACTGACAGAAAAGGGCATATTTCTGATTTGATTTTCATAAATGGCTAATCCTATGTAAATTAATAAAATGTGTAATAAATATTTTTCTTTAACAACATTATGTTTATCGTATTGCGTAATAATATTATCATTATTTCTAATGAATTAATAATCCCCCTCCCCCTTGACTCTGATTTAATGCAGGCAAGTGTTTTTAATTTTAATTTATCTGTGGTGTAATAATACATACATTCCTAAATATTATAATCCAGCATTTTGTGACCTTTCTGTTAGTTTAAAATCAACTTATTTCAGTCTCAACAAAAAACTACTAATTTATTACTAGTGGTACTTTATTTAGGTACTAGCGTTAAACGATTTTTTTCTACTTTTTTAAGTGACAGCAGTTCCGCTTTCCGAAAGCATTTACAAATAGTATATAAATGTTTTTTTTTCGAATCTGTATAGAATAAAACAAATGTAAAAACTGAGTGTAAGTTTGCTCTGCTGCGGTAATCGAACTCACAAACACCCGGATCAAAATCAGATGATTAAACATTAAAAAACAGAAGCTTTTTACGAGATGTATTCATACTCAATGCATTCATGTAATATTTCAGGCCATTTAACATAAATTTTGCCACCTTTATTGATAAAGCTATGATAGCAAACATCTCAAACCATAAAATTAATCGAAGAAAGAAAAACGCCGCCATCTTGTTTGCGCGCCATCTTTGTTTCCCGCGGCGGTAAATTTAATTAAGATGAGTTGGTCGCTGATAAAACTGTTAATTCAATAATTGAATTTCGAGCAACGACCCCCGCCAAGTAATTGGACAATTGAATTACGGCCGTAATGCCGGCTATGGGGAATTATAGATGGCTAATAACACAACACACGGCGGCCGGCCCGCGGCGGTAGACATCTTGTTTCGTGAAAAGGCGGGAAAAGTGACAGCACGAATATAACAATAATTGCTTAAAATGGCGGTTTTTATTTTGTTTGTGGTTTAATAAGTCAAATCGATAGTTTTATCATAAAATGTATGCCGAAAAGTGATAGGAAATATTAGAATTTGGGTAAAACAGGTCCAAAAATCTAATATTTTATTAATCTTTTAAGTTAAATCATTATAAATAATTAGTTTCAGTAAAAATAAACGCCGGACAGAGTAACAGGACACCATGAAAATAACAGTTATTGATTGAAATGGCATTGTTTTGTAGATATGTATTTTTTTTTAAAGTACATCATCTGTGGTAATGATAGGTTATTTAATGTTGTTTTATTATTCGGTTGACAGGTAAGAAAAGTGTTAACATCAATATAACAATTGTTTTAAAATGTTTTTTTTTACGTTATAAATTAGCAGTATTCAATCAAATAAACGCTGAAAACCTGGCAAAAATGTAATAAATACTTGACGGAAACGTTAATAACTGAAAAAAACTGACAGGTCACCGCTAAAATAATAAATATTATAGCTTTAAAGGCAATTGTTATACTTTTTGTATGATAAATTATTAGTTTTAAGTCAAATAAACGCGGGAAAAGTGACAACACGAATATAATATCTGTTTGGAAGATCAATTTACTTCTTTGAAGCCAAATTATCGTGTTAATTTGATGTGGTTTTACAAAGAAAACGTCGTTTGTGTTTTTTATGTTATTACGTTAATAGTATTTAGTTTAAAAAAAGCGGGACGTGACGGGAAACCGTTAAAATAACAATTTTCGCAATTGCAACGTTATTTTATCTGTGGTGATATAGAAAACGTATAAATTAAGTGCTGTGAAGTGAAATATGTGTTTAAATTAGCAACATGACATCATTATTCTGTGATCTTTATGAAGGAAAATGTTGTTCTTTTAAATCAAATAATGACAAATAATTGAATAAATGTCACGTCTTATTTCGTGAAAAGGCGGGAAAAGGGACGGCACAATCAAAACATTTGCTTAAAATAGCAGACAGGTATATTGCTTTGATATGTGGTTTTTAGTTAATAAAACGTAATCTGTTCTATTTATAGATTACTAGCTGATGTGTACCCGGCCTTGCTCGGTAACATATTTTTGTTTTAATAAACTTATGAAGTTGTGAATTCCTGTTTGTCATTTGGGTGGCATAACTGATTTGACAGCGAAAGTAATGCCTTGTGACGACTATTACTATCACTAAACAAAAACATTTTGAAATTTTTATTTCATTCCAAACATTTATTTTTTCAAAACATGTCTAAACAATAAAGTTTTTTAAGTATTTACCTACTTGTGTTTTCCATTTTGAAAATATTCTACCCAAACAAACCTTCTTTTAATATGTAATCTGTGGCCAACCAGAGTGGTATATCTATGGGCTAACCTCAAAACAACATGGATATAATGATATTATAGATATAATGTTGATTTATTAATTGTTTTTGTGTTTAATTCGTAGAACTCCATTTAATTTTTTTTTAATTTAATGTAAATCAAATTTAATAATGTTATTATTAAGTTCTGCAATATACTTGGAAAATTAATAATAAGATTATTAAATTTGATTTACATTAAATTTAAAAATAAATAAATATATCAAAAAATAAATAAATAAATAAAATAAAATAAAAAATAATGGTGATTATTTATTATATTTTATTAAAATAAGCGGGAAAATTGACAATCTATATCACACTTCTAACTAACTAACTAACCTTCATAGGTATCAGTAGACAGATAGGAAGGACCGCAAAACAACTCGATCTTGGCACATACTTCTTGCTTCATTCACATTCATACATCGTCTCATACATTTTCTTCTATTATTCCGACCTCTGACATGGCCTGACTCAAGTATTTGATTCACATGATCGTGTCATGTCTTCCTCGGGCGTCCCCTGCTTCTTCTTCCATTCACATTCGCGTCATATATTATTCTTACACTCCTTTCTTCGTTCATTCGCTCTACATGCCCAAACCATCTATCCCTTTCTCCTTCTTAATCTCTCCTTCTTAATCTCTCCTTCTTAGCGTCCCTTTCTTAATCTTACTCATTACGCCTTACATCAGCCTTGCATTCTTTGCAAATCTCAATATTGTTCACACGATCATACATGGTTTTACCACACATTCGCCTCAGAGATCTCATTTATACGGCATTCAGTTTACTTTCATCTTTCCTCTGCCAGTTTCATGCCTTTTGTGAGGTACAGTAAGACCCAAATATTAATTGAGGATAATATTGGCAATGTTTAAATTGAAGTGAAAATAATTAGGTCTCATTAGCTCAGTGGTTAGACGAGGATCTTGGATTCGATTCTCAGATGTGACCGATACCTTTTCGTTTTTTGTATATTTTTCTGTTTCTTGTTTCATTTGAAATTTGTTAATATTGTCTTCTTCAATGATTAAATATTACAATGAAGTTTAAGAGCTTCAATATTTTATTCCAATAAATTGAGCGTTTAAATTTGATAAGAGCCATAAAATTAAATGGATTATTTGCGTATAAAATTAGAAAATGTTTCAAGATATAAATGAAGGTTCCTTAATTCAGGAATAAACAACACTTAATTTAAGTAAATTTGTTATATTTATCAATATTAGATTGGCATTATGAATTAAATGTAATTAGAAAACTGACGTACCTAATAGCTTTTTTTATAACGAGATATTTTCACAGGGGCGAAAAGTGACGTTAAAACGACTCTAAAAGGTGAATATTTACGACAAAATTCTTTGACTTTTCACGTTCAACACGATTATTATTTTTATTGCATCACTTTTAAGGGAGAGGGTGACGTCAGAGAGAGATTATTTATAAATTCTAAATAATATTTTTTTTTATATGAACACCGGACAAGAGTCCCAACTGCTCCCACTCGTCTGGAGCCAGGGAGACTAAGGCATCCCCAATTGGGGAATGTTGTGAGACTGAAGGTATTGATAAGGGGAAGGATAAGAGGAAGAAGAAGGTGGGGAAAATACCTGGCTATTCATATCTGGTTACCAAACACTACTAAAACCCATTTCAAGCAACGTTTAAATTCTGAAGGTTAAATTCTGTGGTCTTTCACCAGGGCGATACTGAGAGTATCTTCCGCTCTGGAACGTGTATTATTAATATACTATGTATTATTTTTAAATGAATTAATTGTGTAACAGCACAAATTAATTAAACAAAATTTACATGCGCACGCCGGGATTTGAACTCGCGACCTTCGGATTCGTAGTCGAGAGCTTTACCCCTCGACCATGTAGGCCGTCAAGTACTATTATTACGCAATACGATAAACATTATGTTTTAATAGGAAAATATTTCGTTACATATATTTTAAATGTACATAGGCAGCCTTTATTAAATGTACATATTGTTTAATAAATATTTTTCTTTTTAAATAATTATTTTTTTCGTATTGCGTAATAATATTGTCATTATTTCTAATTAAGAAATAATACCTCTCCGCAAAAAAATAGACACTTTTTATAACATACTGTAATGTTCTCGTTGATCTAATGTTCAAAGGAACTATGCGGCTCTGTGCAGAAACGGGCGGTCCGTTTGATAGATTCGTATCTTGACTTACGGATTGCAATCTTTGGAGCACAGACGTCAGGTGGGAATGCTGTCCTTGTTCTATCGGTACTTTAATGGAGGGTGCTCTGAGGAACTAGCGTCATTCTGTACTATTCTAGGAGGAATTGAAAAAATTGTTTTTTTTTCCTTTTAATCGAATTCCGAGAAAAATGTCCCAGACACAGATGTGGGAAAAGCAACTCCAGAGACTGTGCAAGGAGAGGCTGAACCTACTATGGATGGATGCCGTTAACGTAGCACAGAACAGGGACGCCTGGGGGCACCTTGGAGAAGTGATGGGTCCCAAATCCGAGTAGGACAAGAGGAAAAAGATGTAACTATCTAACCATCGTGCTGTTTCTCCGCAGAGGTAGACAGAGAGGACGGAGCGCAAAACAACTCGATCTTTAAATACACTTCTTGCTTCATTCGCATCCATACATCGTCTCATACATTCTCTTCTGTTTTTCTGACTTCTGATATGATCCGACTCAAGTATTTGATTCAACTAATTGTGCCATGTTCTTCATTCTCCTTATTCTCCTTTCTTCGTTTATTCGCTCTAATACCCAAACCATATATGCGTCCCTTTCTTAATCTTACTCATTACGCTTTACATCAATCAGCCTTGCATTCTTTGCGAATCTCAACATTTTTCACATGATCATACATGGTTTTAGCGCCCTTGCGGTGATTTTCCCACGAAAACGGTGCTATAGAAGTAATCCATTAATTATTATTATTATTATTCGCCTCAGAGACCTCATTTGCACAGGATTCAGTCTACTTTTATCTTTCCTCTGCCGGTTTCATGCCTTATTTCCATGCATCAGGGTTGGTATCAGCACTCAATTGTGGACTGCTAGCTTCGCTTCTTTGGACAAATTTGGTTAGCGCTAACCGCGTTCAGTCTTCCGTTAATGGTGTTTCCCGTATTCACCCTTCTTTCAATATCCCTATCAGTCTTTCTATTTCTCGTAAACATACTTCCCAAAAATACAAACTCGTCGACCTGCTCATCATTCACAGCTATATGTATTGCACCAACCAAGAAGTGTGATCTATACAGATTTAAAAGAAAACTGATGTTGCCAATTTGCATAACACCAATCGATTCCTAGGCCCCAGACAAGTCAAAGAAATTAATTGACTCTTAATCTGTTGAAGCCACAACGCACTGTGGAGTCGATTCGGAATGGAGGTTTTTAGTCGATACAATCTTAATGTAATAAAAGGGTTATGGTTCTGTACCTGTCTCACTAGGAGAACCTATGTTGAGAGCAAGCAAAGTTTACAGTTTACAAAGCTTACAAATTTTACGAAAGTTACAAAGTTAACAATGTATATAATGTCATTTACAATTACAATTTGTACAATGTTTCTATTTTTGAAACTGATAATACATGATGGAATTCCATTATAATGATATAATAACACACATATGAAACTTATTTCCACTTTTATTTTATTTCTCCGTGACCGGTTTCAACTTGTTATAGCCATCAGTCCAGTCCATCAACCAGTCTGAAGATGGCTTTAACAATCTGAAACCGGTCACGGAGAAATAAAATAAAAGTGGAAATAAGTTTCATATGTGTGTTATTATATCATTGTATAATGTTATGGTAAAAAGTTTGAAGCGTCAATTGAACATTGTATCTTACTTATTAGGGATGTTGTTTTTTTTTTTTTAATTATTGAATTTTGATCTGTCTCGGCTAGTGGTTCAAATACTAGTTCCCAATTTATATTTACCGTAATTTGTGTTCAGTCTAATGGCCAGTGGAAGTACATTATTTAGCTTTGTTGCGAAGTATCTAAAATTTCTTTGGCCAAATACTGTTTTAGCGAAAGGGATAATTACGAGATATTCCGTTCCAACTATAGCTTGCATTCTCCAATTTAACGCATACACAGTCTCGGTAACAAATACTTAAATGAAATGGATGTATTTGACTATAATCTAAACTTGACAAAATTCAAAAAAAATATAAACGAATTATTTCTACCTAGTTTATAAATTATTGTTAAATGCACCTTTTTACATTATTTATTTATTTGTTATTAATGTTTATATTGTCTTTTTGGATATTGTATTATTTATTTTTTTCTGTTCCTGTGTATTTTTAGCTTTGTGCACTTTTTTTCTCTTATTTCAAGTGCAATTAACTTCTGTGCATATTTTCTATTTTTATTTTTATGTGATTTAAAAATCATGTATTTGTATGTAAAAGCCCTTTGGGCGTTTAAATAATAAAAAATAAATAAATGAAAAAATAGATTATGCCATTATATTTAGTAAACTCGAGCAGTTTTGACATTAAATCGGGTTTGTATTTTTAGTCTGTTTCTGTGTAGTTCTCAAAAAATTTTGAACCTCGCATATGTTTGTAGAAACTTAAATAAATTTTATTCGATTACCAAATTAATGAAATTCTACTACGTTAAAAATATTCTCGCTTTTCACACGCCAGAAAAAATATTAATCTCCCGTCACCGCTATAAATATTTCCGTTTTTCAAATTCATTACTGTACTTATTTACGGGAAAACCTCGTACTATTTTAATTGTATTATGTGGGATACTTAAACACTTCAAAAATATGTTCTTATTTCTTTTTTTTGGGACATGACTAAATATATGTAGTTATTCAGGAGAAACTACTTATGCTACCTACATAAAAGTATTAACACCTAAAAATATTATCTGGTAAGATGGTATAATTTAATATACTCAGCTGGCGCACGGCGAGACAACCGCACCAAACGCTCCGGTTTTATGGCGATTTCTCTGCCGAAAATCCCGACTTTAAAAAGGTTACAAAGTTTCGATATTTTAACACTTTTGATCAATTTCGCGAGAAGTTAAGAATAATTCAGCTTATTCTAGGCACACAAACACGCTCACAACACGTTTCTATCTGGTTTATAACTACAACGAAAAGAAAAGAAAATAGAACAAGTGTACCCAGGTCAAAGAGTGATTTGTTTCTTCCCTGCCTGGCCCTGCGGGACCTGCCCCTGCGAGACCTGGCCCCACAGTTAGTAAATACCGAACTAATTGCGAATTAGATGCCCCTGGCACTCATAAAAATAACTTACCTACCCTTCCTTATTTCGAATAATTTTATTTTAATTTATACCTTGAAATATTTCATAAGGTAAATCATTTACACCGAATTTGTACCAAGGTTCCGATTCAGGTGAATTTAGAACTGAATTTAAAATGGCCAATTTTTCTATAGCGCCGTTTAGTGACTAAAATCACCTCAAGGACTCTGTACATATTGTTAAAGCTTGAAGCCCCTTTTAAATAGATATGATTTTAGACTTTTCGTAAAGGTTTCGAAATTACTTTCTGACCTCAAACCAAATGAAAGGTAATTCCAAGAATTTAGACACGGTAGAATGAAAGCTCTGTCCCCAAATTTAACTGCATTCGTACGAGAGGATTCAACCAGTCTGTTCGACGCATCATACTTGGCCTACCTGAGCGTGAGTTACCTCTGAGTAAACTTGTCCTTCACGCAGAGATCTTAGCCTTATATACTATAAGACAAATTTTAAACTGTACGCTTTCTGTGACTCGAAGCCAGTATAGGCAATCACATGGAAGATGAGTGAAGATCTGCTATATTAAACAATGCCCTTCCTCTGTTCAAATGTACATTAGGCCGACCAGCTCGCAAACTATTGGAATAGTCTAATCTGGAGATTGCAAGAGCTTTTACCAAAGTCTTAGCAAAATGTGTTGGGAGAAATCTTCTCTTGAATTTCAATTGTCTTAGAAAAAATACACTAGATTTTAACTAAAGGCTGTAGACTCAAATTAGTGAAACATTTTAACAAAAAGCATCAACATTTTTATTTTCATATGTGGTTTTGACATTATATAAAAATAAAATATTCTGTTCTCTTCCTTTTTGTATCCTGTATCACTCAATAGTTTTCTGTGCTTATATGGTATGTAACGGGTAACTCTGTTTTTTAATGTGATTATCACACAAAAATTCCAGCTGCATGAGCCAGCAAGTCTATGGCAACCCCGATTGGGGTATGTTGCGAGGATGAAGGGCGTGAGAAGCAAAGAAGATGGGGAGAAGAAGAAGTTTGGGTAGTACGTGGCTATTGAGATCCAGTCACTAAATACGGCTAATGCCATTTTAAACGAATCGATTCTAAATGGTGGTATTTCACCGGGGCGAAACTGAGAGTATCTATAACTCTGAAACGTGTCGCAAATACCACATACCTTCCTCTTCTCTATCTCCTTCCCTTCCTCTAATACCTTCAGCCTCACAACATACCGCAATTGATGATGCCATAGTCGCACTGGCTCCAGGTGGTTAGGAGTAGCTGGGACTCTTGTGTGGTATCACATAAAAATAAAAACAAATTATTTTGTTTTAACAATACTCAATTCCTAAACTAAATTTAATTTAATTTCCGCTTCAATTAAGGAGAAATCACATTGCGGCATCATTTTCACTTATTGTTAATTTTTGTCTATTTTTACGCTTATGTCATAATTTTTTTGTATACTTTGTATCCTGACGAGGAAACAAGTGATTTCGAAACACTTTGATATTTATTTATTAAATAGTGGTTTAGATAAAATATATCTTAATCATTTAAATAAGTTAAACTTATTTGCTCACGCCGTGTCCAAACCTGTAATCTTTAATTCTGGACCCAAGAAACCTACCCGCTCGGCCGCAGATGTCTTCAGAACAGTTTAGCTGAATCGGGAGCCGGGCCTCGAGAGGAACATTTTAAAAGACGTTATCATCTCTCTTATTATAATAAAGAGAATGAAAAATACGTTTTCTGCTATTTTCGTGATATTCTCGAAAAACGTGAAATTCGTGAAAACGTCGAGAAAAATACCTTCCCCACACCTGCCGGCCGCTTGTCGAGATAAGTAACTGTGACATTTTTACGTTCTGTGGTTTTATTTATCCGTTCGGTGGTCGCTATCCCCCTTCTCCCCTCTGCCCCTTCCCCCTTTCCAGTTCACCACTTTCCCCTTGCATCTTGTTTGCTAATAGTCCCAAAATACTGAGGACACTTTTCTTTAATTTCGCACGGAACTGCTTTGCGGACTCGCCTGATTTATTGCTCTAATGGCCGTAGCTACATGTCACTTAAATTCTGTTTTATTTCAATTCAGTTCTTTTGATTTGTAATGATGGCGAGTTTTTCGAATTTGAGAAGGCTGATAGGGATAATGGAAGATGTGTGAATGCAGGAAATAGGGGACTGAACGCGGGAGTCGCTAATATAAAGTTGTTCAAAGAAGCGAGGCTATCAGTCCATCGAAGTGTATGTATACCCTGTCGTATGGCAGTGAGGCCTGGAACTGGTAAAGGAAGGATGAAAGTGGACTGGATACTGTTGAAATCTGAGGAGTGATGGTTAGTTAGTCAGTTAATTAGTTTTGTTTTTTTTTGCAAGTGTTAAACAAAGGGGCTAGCACGATCTTTTTAAATTGTCACAAAAGACATGAAAATGTTTTTTATCGATATTATCGGTGATTAGTCGCCCTTCGCTGGCATATTCGTAAATCGCCAATGACGTTTGACAGTTATAATAGATCAAAAAGCTGGTTATTTTATCGATCCCGTCAGCTCTCTAGATAAAGTTTTGTACTTGACAAGAATTTCGCGCGGAAATCAAAGTATTATATATTTATTAATATTAAACCCATCTTTGGGGATGCTGAGTGGAGATTAATTTTAAGGAAAGGAAAGAGAGGAAGATTCTGAGAAGACGAAGGGTATGAGGGGTGGTAATAATCAGGGGGTCAGTGTCCAGGAGTGACGGACGTATTAATCCATCCCCCCCACTGCGGTGAAAGGTCGATGAGTCGAGAGAATCCTGCTGAAGAGGTCCCTTAACCGGACTCTCCCGATCAGGCCACGCAATTGGTGGGCAGACGAACCCGTCGCCAAGACTGGGATAAATCCCACCCCATGAACCCTGGCACCCCTGCTAAGTCACCTACCGTTGCGAACTACTTGGGTGACCTATGGCGGAGGTGTTGGTTATCAAATGAATAGTTTTACCGTGGGGGCGGTATTTTTCTCAGGAGGCCATAAGGAATATGATTTCCCTCGAAGCCTATGTTATCTTTGAGGATGCTGTGTGGAAAGTTTTTAGGGAGAGGAAAGTGTGAATATGAGTCATGTGTTGTAGGAGAGAGGAAATACAGAGACCGGCAAAACGTTCCAAAGCCGGGCTGTTCAACCCAATAACTAGGCGTAGAAACGACCCGTTTCCCATGTGACCATGTACAAATATTGGGCACGCGTTTGGCGTGTCTTCCGACTGTACACCAGTGTTCCTCAGAGTATCTTCTATTGAAATACCAGTAGAACAAGGACAGGACGCCTGTGCTCTAAAGATTGCAATCCGTTTGTTAATATAGGAGAATCTACCAAACGTACCACCCGTCACTGCAGAGTCATGGGTTTTTTTAAGGTATTTTGGGGCTCCAGACCAGAGGTGGTTGCCAAATTCAACGATGGAGCGCACTTGCGATTTGTACAGGGTCAGCAGTTGTGTACTATTCAATTACCTGCAGGCCCTGTACAGTACGCCCAGCTTCTGAGAGGGTAACTTTACTCTGGCTTCGATGGAGCCCCCATATCTGAGTTGGTCACTTAAAATTACACCAAGCACATCAATGGAAGGCATGTTGGGAAGATTGCTTCGATTGAAGGAGCCTAGATTGATTTAATTTTAGTAGAAACAATTAGATTAGATATTATGTCATATGCACAATATTACCTATCACCTTCACTGTGTATTTTTTTCTTATTTCACAACGATTTTGATACTATGTTTTGTGCAACAACAAAAAAAGCGCATGTGTCAAAGTTTTTATTGAACTCAATTTATTTATGTAAGCAATGACATCTATCGAAGAAAATTAAACCCTCTTTCCATTTTCATCGGGGAACCGAACCATTCACAATAAACATTTTAAAAGGCTTTTATTGTAAGTCTACATAGTTTTATATTTACGTGATAAGACCTACTCTAAAAAATAACAATAAATTAACAGTTTAAAATAAATTTCAATAAGTTCATAACCTGTTGAAGAAGATAACACATTTGAATTAAGTCATACCTTTTTTAAGTCCATTTTATCCACAAGAAACGCAGTTCATAAACGTATTTTCACATTTTTTTAATAATAAAAACACTTTTATTTAAAACTATTATTACGTAGTTAGATATTTTGTTACAAGTTTGACAGCAAAATTCAAATAAAATTTTCGAACACCTTAATGTGCGTTTTTTTACTTTTCGCCTTTATGTTTTATTTTACATTTCGTTCCAAATATTTTAGTACAAAAATTAAGTCTTGTTTTTAAAAGTTTTATTATTTTTGTTAAAGATATATTGTTTGTTTGAGTTGAAATCACAGTACAAGCGCGTTGAACATATGCGTTGAGGGAGGTTTGCTTTGGATGACGGTTGGTTTTGGGTGGGGATGAGAAGGGGACGGGTAGAGGAGTGCGGGGTGATTATATATATGTGTGTTAAGTTATCAGGGGTAGGAATTTTTTTTTTAATATTCATTATTTGTTTTAATGTTTACTTTTAAAGGGTATTAGGTTAGATAATAGATGGCTAATAATTTAAAAGTGAAGAACGAATAGGACAAGAAGAAGAAGTTGAGATGAGTTGAGATTTTCTGTAAATATTATTTTACTTCAAAATACACTACGACCGAAATGCTCATAATATTTTACGATTTATGTACAGAAAATGTGTAATTTTATTACGATCAATGCATTTTTTTTTTATTCTTTTAAATGTGTATTCCGCACAAGAGTCTCAACTAGAGAGGGGAGAGTAAGAGGAAGGTTGGTAAATAACTGGATATTCAGATCAGGTCAACAAACAAATACGCCAAAAGAATTTCTAAGGCTTCACGGGTTCAATAGCTAAGCAAGTCCTGTATCATTTCGCGAGCAATGTTTTTTCCACCGTAATGATGGGAGTTGGTAGTTTACAAATATTTAAAAGTTATTTGAAACCTGTGAATGTTTATCTTTCTTTTAAAAAATTCAATAAAACTTTTAGGTAAATACTAAGCGCCTGGATCATAGGCAAACTACACATCATATGATAGAAGAAGAGAATTGGAATATGACTGATGCGAGTGGTGACCGGATAAATCAACATACTTTTAAAGTGATTTAAAGTCATTAAAAGTTTTAAAAAATCCTAACCTAATAAATGTTTTTTTTAATAAAAGGTTTGCGGGCTAGTTTTTTTCGTATTTTTTTAAGAAGATGGGTAAGGAAGGTTGGGAAGTACCTCGACATTTAGATCTTGCAACTAAACACGGCTGAAGCAATTTCAAGCAACGTTTTGATCCTGAAAGGTGATCTTTCGCCAGGGCGATATTGAGAGTATCTGCCACTTTGAAACTTGCCACAATATTTAACAAGTTTTATGTAATCTCTATATATAAAAATTAATGTTTATCTACGTGTCGTCGATTTTCTCAAAAATTACTTGACCGGTTTCGCTGAAAAAATCACTGTTTGCTCTTATTAGTGCCGGGAAGGTTTAGAGAGTAGTTTGAATGAAATCGAATATGTAAAAGTGTTGATATAACGTTTTAAAATTAGTAAGAAAAACATTGAACCCGCTCTCTTGTATTGAGGTTAACCCATAGATATACCACTCTGGTTAGCCACAGATTAAATATTCAAAAGAAGAATGTTTGTTTGGGTAGAATATTTAAAAAATGGAAAACACAAGTAGGTACCTACTTAAGAAATTTATTATTTACATATATTTTGAAAAAATAAATGTTTTTGAAGGAAATAATCGTCACAAAGCATTACTTCCGCTGTCAAATCACAACTTCATAACGTTATTCCAAAAAAATGTATATATATATATATATCACAGCAGGGCCGGGTACACATCAGCTAGTATTATAAAAACTGAACTTAATTTCGCAAAGTTTCGAGCCCGCGATCTCTGCATCCGGAAAGTGAAGTAAAAATCGTCATATAAATGTATGTAATTTCACAAATAATGTATCTCTACTTTTGTGTTAAGTGTAAACAATTAAGTTGTCTTAGATGCCTGGTAATCACGTTTTTTTTACAAATCTATTTGTTTGCAATGCATAGTGTATTAAGTGTTAAAAAAATAATATCTAAAGGTATGTGGATATATCTCGTATTACAAGCTCACGTGGCGCAGTATTAGCGCACGTGTGTTGGTGTAGGACTATACTCTCAGTGGCGTAAAGCAGCCCGGACAGGGTGGGCTGCTACTGTATATTATGTAATGTTTCAGGAAAAGACTGGAAATCGCCGGTACTTTCTGTTTCACGTTTTGCCTATTCAGTCGTGTAGTTTTATCAACTCTCTCTCTCATTCGCACAATGAAATAGAAAATCTTCTAGCGTATGTGACGCATGTTTGGGAGCGGTGCCTGGAACATCACGGTGAAACTCAAACGGTCGCCCTGGACATTTCCAAGGCCTTTGACCGGGTTTGGCAGAAGAATTGTCAACAAACTGCCTTCTTACGGACTTCCCGTATCCTTGTGCACGTGCACAGACGGTTGCTGACGGTTTCATCTCTTCCTCGCATTCAATAAATACTGGCATCCCACAAGGATCGGTTCTGTCTCCGATATTGTTTTTGTTGCACATCAATGACCTCTTGATATGTGCACCAATCCATTGTTACGCGGATGACAGTGCAGTCCATGATAGCTTTTTTGTTTGACAAGCCCCCAAAGGGCACACAAACTCCAACGGCTCGGAGGGCTTTGAAGTAGAGAATGGACGGTTACCTAGAGAGGGTTTATTATTGGGATAAGAATAACATCGTCGAATTTAATGTTTCAAAGACTCAATCATGTCTGATTAGATCTAAAAGGGATCGAAATTACAATCTAGTCTCCTCTAATGGAAGCAATCTTCCCAACAAGCCCTTCATTGACATGCTCGGTGTAACTTTAAGTGACCAGCTCAGGTATGGGGGCTCTATCGAAGTCAGAGTTAAGTTAGCCTCTCAAAAGCTGGGCGTACTGTACAGGGCCCGCAGATACTTTAATAGTATACAACTGCTGACCCACTGTAGAATTTGGCAGCCACGTCTGGTTGGAAGCCCCCAAATATCTGAAAAAACCCTTGACTGTGCAGAAACGGACGGTCCGTTTGATAGATTCGCCTATCTTAACAAATGGATTTCAATTTTGTGAACACAAACGCCAAGGGGGTATGCTATCCTTGTTCAATCGGTATTTCAATGGAAGATGCTCTGAAGAACTAGCGTCATTGATCCCTTCGGCACCGGTCGGGAAAAATACCAAACGCGCGCCCAATATTTGTACACGGTTCCGATACCGTTCGAAATCGTTTTTATTTTGTTATTGTTAACAGTCCCATAATGAGTCAAATTGATAACTCGCGGGAGTGCATCATCGTTATGTGTCTTATTTGAAATATTTGTCATACCTGCCCTAATAATTCGTTTTTATATTGATTTTTATGTTGTAATTTCTATTTTGTGTTCTTTAAATACCTTATAATGGACAGGTGAACACTCTCTACCTACCTCTCAAAGCCGACTGTAAGATATTATTTAGTTAATATAAATTAGAAATTAAAACTTGGAAGTCGATAGAAAAATGTTATGGCAGAAATGAGTTAGTCTTCGAATGAATCTCAGAGTTCAGAACGACTCTACAGTGATTTATTGTCTAAATTATCTAACGGTTTTGGAAGAACCATTTTCATGATAAAGTTATATTCCGAAACTGGTTAACATTTTTCATAAATGTCATGGTCGTCCGTTCGTGTCTGGGTGAAATTAAAGAGAATTTAATTACACGTGCTCAAATTATAGAAAAAATTACTCTTGGAGGAAATTACACGTGGGGATTTTTTTTTTAATCTTTTCTACCAGAGTCCCAGTCGCTCCCAACCGTCTGGAGCAAGTGAGACCATAGCATCCCCAATTGGAGTATGTTGTAAGAGATGGGTAGACGAAGGTGAGGAAGTTCATGGGTATTCAGATCTGGTCACCAAAACACGGCTAAATCCATTTCAAGCAAAAGAATGTTGGTCTTTCGCCAGGGCGATACTGAAAGTATCTACCACTCTGGAACGTGCCGCAAATATACTATATATTTAATTAATTAATTGTGAAATAACACAAATTAGTCAAATAAATTTTAATTGCGCACGCCGGGATTTGAATCCGCGACCTCCGGATTCGTAGCCAAGGATCGTAACCGTCGTTAAGTGGTTACAATACTTACGTTATACTTATTGAAAATATGTTTATTTAAAATTTATTTTTTGTAAGGTTTCATTTTTACTGTTATTTTTTTTTTTAAATAAATTGGTAAGTTTTATATAAAAATAAAAATAAATGATTTAACAAATATCATTGTAGGTAATATTTGAATTAATAGGCGAGCCCCAGAACCGCAGCTTGGCGGCCCGGGGTCCTAGAAATATGTTAGTACGACACTGAAGACAGCACCGTGAAGCGCAGTAGTGTTGAAAGGCCTAGTGGTGAGCGGCGGAAGGAGGTTGAACTGCCCTGTCGGTGTGTGGAAAATGCAATGTGTCGACAGGGAAGCCCGCTAACAGCTAGCCTACGACAGGGGTACTTCATCTTTTTCCTATTACTGAATAAATATTCAACAAATACCGTGGACTGATAAACTAACTAATATTTAATCATCGCTTCGTTTCTCCGCAGGGGTAGGCAGAGAAGATAGACCGCCACACAACTCTGTCTTGGCATACACTCCTTGCTTTATTCACATTCATACATAGGTACTGTTCTGTTATTCTGACTCTGTACTAATAGGGAAATCAATTTAGATGGTTTCATGGAATGACCAATAATGGTGAAATTGTACTTTTCTCAATACCGTACAAGAGTCCCAACAGTTTGGAGCCAGTGGGACTATGGCATCCCCAAATGTGGTAGGTTTTGAGACTGAAGGAAGTGGAGGGAAGGGAAGGGATATGAGTAAGATAAGGGTTAAAAAGTACCGGGTTATTCAGATTTGATCACCAAACATGGCTAAAGCCATTTCGAGCAACGTTTTGATTCTGAATGGTGGTGTTTCACCAAGGCGATATCTGATAACTATCCATAAATAGAATAAAAAAATCCATTATATTGGTCATATTATGAGAAAGACTACGCGACTGGTACGAGTACAGTTCCGCAGATTGCCCTGATAGCCAACATCCGATGGGTAGAAGGCAACAGAAGAAGAAAAAATATTATGTATATCGACGAACGGCGAGACAGGGCGGTAAGCTCCTTAACTCTGGCACATAGGTCGCCGTACGACATAAAACCCTAATCAAATACCGAAAAAATGTAATTTTCATGTATGGTATTTCTCCATTTAGTTGAATGATTTATTAATTAATCATCATTAGCTTAAGTCTATCCACTGATGGATAAAAGCTTCCCTTAACATATATGTAGTTGGTCTCCATTTTCATCAAACTTTTATTCATATTTTTATTAACTCCATACAGGGAAATAATTTCTTTCAGGGCCTATATCATCTTTGAGAATACTGTGTGCAGGGTCTTTTTAAGGAAAAAAATTCAGGTATGAGGGTTAGATTCTGGGGTCAGTGTGTCCAGGAGTGTCGGACGTATTAATCCATCCATCCTTTTTTTATATGAATACCGCACAAGAGTCCCACCTGCTCCCAACCGTCTAAAGCCAGTGAGCCTATGGTATCCCCAATTGGGGAATGTTGTGAGGCTGAAGGTATTGGGGAGCGGAAGAGGAATGTGAGGAAATACCTGGCTATTCAGATCTGGTCATCAAACACGGCTAAAAGACATTTCATGAAACGTTTCGATCCTACTGGAGTGCAAGACGAGAGTCTGACTAGAGAGGTCAAGGGATCTCCCTCAACTGGGCTCTCGTAATCCGGTCCGCCACGCAGTTGGTGGGCAGATGCATCCGCCACCAAGACCTAAACAAACCTCACTCTATGCGCCCGGGCACCCCTGCTGAGTCACCTGCTGTAGCAAACCACTCGGGGTCACCTATGGCAGATGTGTTGGTTATCCAATGAATCGTTCCCGGAGTGGCGGTACCCAGACCCGCCTCCCAAATTGCTATATCTTAACGATTGGAGCACAGATGTCGAGTGGGAAGGTTGTTTGATTCTACCAGTGTTTCACTGAAATAGAAGGCACCAGCCTAGAGCCGGGAAACAAGCCAAACGCTTCCCCAACATTTATACTTGGCTGACATTCACCACAATGAGAACGGGTCGCTTCTACAATATGTTCTTGTGTTCAACAGCTAGGCTGTGGAACGATTTGCTGGCCTCTGTGTTTCCACCCTCCTACAATATGAATCTCTTCAAGAACCAGGTTCACTCCTTCCTTCCCTCAAAAAAATCTTACGCACAGCCACCCCAAAGATGACATAGATCCTGATGGAAATTATTTCCTTATTCATTAAAATTGAGTTCACTTCGGCACACAGACGCACTCCCACAATGCACTTAGGCGGGTTTATCTCTTCAGTAATCTGGGTTGAGATAGATTCCTGGTTTCCGTCAGTGAATCCTTGAAAGGGTGTAAATAAATAAAAACATAACATTGTTCATAATCAGCTGAAGTTGCTTTATTAATCATTTCAGTGTTACTTTTTATACATAGTTTATCCACTCTCGGTATTCTAGTAAATATTATATAAATGTACGCTATATAATACAATTCTGTTATATCCGTAATTACTATTACTTCTATTTTAGTAGTGCTTCCTATTCGTGGTAATATTTTAAGGTAATTCAATTATTTATTTTAAAAATATATTGTTGAAAAGAGAATAAAAAGTTTATGTTAAATATAGGTAGAACTTTCTTTGCAAACCATTAATCCTTTCACGCTTTAAAGTGGGTTTTCTTTTACAGAACAAATTGGTAAAAATACACTTTTTTATAAAAAGGGAATCAACATTTGACTAGTTTCAGCTACAGTGGACAAAGTAGCGAACTTTTTTTTTTACATAAAAACACTTTTATCAAATAATGAAACGTTTCGTAATGGTTTTTGTTGAAAAAATAGCTTTTATAAATAGAAATAAAACTTTAGTAAAAAATGATTAAAAGTTATTAATGAATCAACAAATATGAAAAAAATTTCCATTAAAAAAGCGAGAAATTCCCAGATTAAAAAAGAGAGAAGTTCTCAACTTTCCCTTTATAAAAAGGGGAACATCTCTACTTTCCCTTTATAAAAAGGGGAACATCTCAACTTACCCTTTATAAAAAGGGGAACATCTCAACTCACCATTATAAAACAGACAAGTTCTCAACTTTCCCATTTAAAAAGTGAGAAGATCTCAACTTCCCATTATAAAACTGAGAAATTCTCTACTTTCCCACTAAAAAAAAGGGAGAAAAACTCAACTTTCCTGATAAAAAATAGAAAAGTTCTCAACATTCCCATTAAAAAAGAAACAAGTTCTCAACTTTCCCATATTATCTTTGGTTAGTGTGGTAATGTTTCAAAAACACATTTAAAAAATTCTATTTATAATCAATATTTACATTATTTTGGGACTCGGTAAAGGAAGAAAAAAATGTATACATGTAAAATAGCAAACAATTAAAATATTGTAGACATTTATGTATTATACCTTGAATTTGGTGCTGCATTTACCATAGAAATTTAACATTATAAAGTTTGCAATATATTACTTAAAAAATGACAAACTAGGTAAGGAAAAAGCTTTTGAAGAATGGACCTTAAATTTTTAAACTATTTAAAAACAACAAAAAAAATTCTAAACCAGCAAAAAACAATAAATGTTATTATTTCAGTTTTATGGTTTTGGGGTGAATTAAATATAATCATATTCTTCTTTAATTTATTCATAGACAATTTATAGCTACTATGAATGATGACAGCCATGTTAGATGTTGGACAAAATCTTTAGTACAAGCATGCTGATGGAAATACTCAAAAACAGTGTTGACATTCGTAATATTCGTTAAGACAGCAGTTAAGTGACAATTAAGGGGTCTATCAACAATATAGAAAACAAATATTAAAAAAAAACTTTTTTGTGTACGAGGGGAAGGAGAAGAGCAAGAGGAGGGTCGGGAAGTACCTGAATGTTCAAATCTGGTCACCCAATATAGCTGGAATGAGGTGGAAAAATACAATATTATGTCATATTTAAATTCAACATGTGAAATAACTAATAAATGTAATATAAATTCAACTTTGTTTTATTTGCCAAAATTCAAGATTGCTGTGTTCAGAGCCAAAAAGTTTACCGCTCTGCCACGAAGGCCATTTGTCTTTCTAATTGAATTTGATAGACCTTTCAAAACTGACTGTACAGCTGTCGCAAAAGAAATTTGAAAAAGTTGTGAATTTCCATATTTTGAGATAGATAAGTATTAACCCGTCGACAGTCGACACGCATCAATGAATAATGGATAAATAATATGTTATCGATTAATGTCCACTTCATCGAGACATTACATTTGTTACCATATTTACATATAAACATATTAAAAACTAAACATGAATATTATATATTAAAAATAAAATTATAATTTGATGCTGAAATTCAACACGGCATCACTTCACACACTCAGATCCAAGATATTGTACGAGAATTCAAAATTTAAGAATGTCATCTTCCCAATATTGGTTAAACGAGACAAAAAAAACAGTAATTAAAAAAACATGTACATAATTTAAAATTGGTACAATTTTTAAATATTCTACTGAAATGTTTTTTTCATAATAAGTAGTAAATTTATATATTATATTTATTTATGTTTTAATTTTAACCCATTGCGTACACTGACATGTTTGGGCTTTTAATGTCTACCCGTTATTTATACAGAAAGTTCCCATTCTGACTATATTTACAAATATGTCAGGTGGGAATTCTTTGTTTATTCTACCTGTATTTCAATGGAAGATGCTCCGAAGAACTAGGATTAGTGAGCCCTTTGGCACCGGTGCAGAGACAAGAGACACTCGATAATGTACTGTGGAATGATTCGCCAGGTTTAGTGTTTCCCCCTTCTTCAAGACACGGGTACGCTCAATCCTTTCCTTAACCTTTCCTTTACGGTGCTAGAAAATTCCGCGAGCTCCGGTGCTGTGCACTCAGTGTACAGTGTACACATTTAAAATTTTGTGATTATAAGATGAAAAAAAAATATTGTTTCGTTAATAATTTTTTTACTGGTACATAACTCTCTCTCTTCCTCGGGAGACGTGGACCTCATTAAACCGCATCCGGTCCAGTGGCAACCGTTGTGCGTATATGATGCACAAATGGGGCCTAAAGGATTCCGAACTACAGAACACATCGTAGAAGAATGTCCCCTTCATCAGTTTCCCTATGGCACATCTGTGCCGTCGACTGGCTGGATAACCTCAGCATCCCACTACGACCTCCACCAACTCTCCTCCAACATACGAAGAAGAAGAACTGGTACCTATGCACAAATGTATATATGTACATTGTACATAAATAAATTGTTGTGTAAAAAACATACGATACGTCCATTACAGCCGGCAGCATGCCAGTTGCTACTGACGGCCGCGATTGCGTTCAGCAAACTAAACCCCGCATCTCTATCGCTCACTACTCCAACCCTCGGCAAGTTAGCAATACACGCAGACATGCATATATTTTGATAAATTTTTTCTAGACTTTTCAACAATTTTTTTTTCTAATACATAAATACATTGCGGAGGAATCCCTAAAATATGAACTCTGCATTTAGTATATTTACAGAGATATTGAAATAATTGGAGACATGTAAACTCAGTTGACAGCACCGACAAGGAAAGGTTAAAAATACCTTAAACGCAGCATCCCCAAAGATGATCTCCAATGTGCAGGAGTTAAGAAAAAAAATAAGAATTAAGTCATCTATAGAACTTAACTTTGCCGATTGTACATAACAAAACTTTAAATTTACAAATTTGCCTGTTAGATATTACAAAAACAGTGGAAGGTATGCAATGGGTTAAATACACATTTTTTTTAAAGTTGAATTTTGGAACCCAAATTGGGAAAAAATTTGTTCCTAACTAATTTCTAAAGCATGAAAAACATTTATTTTTAAATAATTAAAATGAGATGGTAATGTCGTAGTGTGGGAAATACTTAAACTAATAATTTTTAACCAAGATGGCTTTGATAATGGCTAACTTAAGCAATATGGTCTCTACCTCATATTGTCATTGACCCATTAATTATATATTTCTCATTGAAAATCACTATTTATGTATTTACTAATCATTTACATGCGTGTTGGAAACTTATGTACGTACTTTGTCGGTCAGACAAATCAATATTTTAAAAAATTATCATTAAAAATGTTTAGAAATGTTGCCATTATCGAAATACATAATATATATTGCTATATACAGGGTGTCACACCACGTACCCGACAAACTTCAATCAGCGATTCCTGGGCATATTTTAGAGTAAAAAATGTAGATGGGATGTTGGGATCCGGTAAAAAAAAATTTTCACCTAAAAATATTCAAAAACAGTAGGTTTTGGACAGTTAGGGATGGGGTCTGGGGTTAGGCGTTTACTGGGCTAAGTGACCAGTCACTTGACAAATGTTGCCAGTGGTTTAATTCCATAATCACAGTTCCTACAACATAAAAATGTTGTTTAGTTTTTTACTCCAAATGTGCTCAGGAACCACTGGTTAAAGTCTGTCGGGTACATGTTGTTACACCCTGTACTATTATTATTAATGACAAAAACTATGCAAATTTGATAAATGATTTGGCCAAAAGCTTCTATGTTGCAAATGTTGCCAAATTTATAAAATTTATATAAGTGATGCAATTTTCAAAAAAAAATAATAATAAGCTAATGAAAACTAAAAATTGTGACCAAATAGGCAACAAAAGAAGCAAAAAAAATAACACAAATTCAAAATATGTAGGCAACAAATGAAGCCCATTAAGATAAATAGGCAGCAAATGAAGTTAAATAGACAAAATGTTGACAAATAGGCAACAATAGAAGCCAACAAACCCAACAAATGAAATAGGCATCAAATAAAAACAAGCAGATAAAAATGTTGACAAACAGGCAACAAATTAACCCAATTATAAAATCTTGACAAAAGGGCAACAAATGAAGCCAAATGGACTAAAATGTTGACAAACAGTAAATAAATGAAGCCAAATAGACCAAAATGTTGACAAAAGATAGTAAACAAATTAAGTATATAATGCTGACAACAAATGAAGCCAAGCATAAAATGTTTACAAATAGGAAACAAAATGAAGAAATCGTCATTGCGCAGGTAATAACTCCGGAAGTGACAGCGTTTACAAAACATTCTTTTTTCCCTGAATAAATTATTGAAAAAATTGCAAAATCCAGTAGTTTCTTTTATGCGCTACTATTATACTAAGTTCTTTTTCCTTTTTGTAATAAAAAAAAATTAACGTTAAAAAAGTTGAAAGAGATGACATTTTTTTTTATTATCTCCTGAATAATTAAAAAAATGTTACTCAACAGATCTGATAATACCCGCGCAACGTCGATTTATAATAAAATTGTAGAAAATATTGACAAGTAAATAAACCTATAAATGTATATATTTAAAAGTGACTTTCAATATCTACAATGAAAATGTTATAATAACTTATTCGAAAAATATCAACAATGTTAATAAACCTAAGCAATAAATTACTTATTGTTAATATTTCAATCATAACTCCATATTTACATGACTCAAGTATTGTTACATGTCTGTTTCTATAATTATTATATTATGTACATTGCTTAAAAACTATAATATTTATAAATTTTTTCATTAGAGCAATATTTTTTCAATGAATTCCGCACAAGGCGGCCTCTACCTATCTATAAAGAAGTATTTTATCACCATCGATATAAAATAAACAAGGGGAGGCGTTCATCCGACATTCCACAGAGAATGACTGATGATGATGGTGACAAGAGATGGGTCCAACATTACGAACCTCCTAAAATGACCACAAAACTGTCGAAGTAATTAGCTGTATGGTGCAGCCAGCGAGGTGATGATTGTCCTGAGGTTAGTAAAACTCATAGCAGAAAACATAAGGCTATTGAGATGTTATGATAAAAGCCACGAGATGTTCACCTAAACAATAAAGTGACGGAAATTAAGCAACATTTTTGCTATTACAGTACAATCTCACTAATCCGGCGCCAATGCGGGCACAAGAATGCCAAATTAGAGGAAAATTCGGATTACATGATTGTATATAAATGTATGTACGACGACGTATTCTTTAGCAAACTTGCACATGTTTTCACCCTTATCTAACCTCTTTAAAATGTCCATCTTCTCCCGCAAATCTCCTGTACTACTCGAAGACATATATTCTGAATAGGGATATGAAACCACAAGTAAACAATAATTAATGTGACAGTTACGTAATGTACTTTTAGTGCGTGCGTAAATGAAGATGCCCCCAAGCTCATTGACTGATTGAAAGGGAGATGGAATGAAATGGAATCGTATGTGCGTCCCTTGTTTTAGTGACGGATTACTAGACATGCTGGTATAGTGAAGTGCCAGATTAGTGAGATTATACTGTATTTCTAATTTTAATACTGATAATTAATTTGTGGTGGAACACCATTATAATGATTTATTTAAACGATTTTAAAACTTTTTCCACTTTTTATTTTTGACCTGACCGGTTTCAGTCTATCACGGCCATCTTCAGACTGGTGTATATATATATATACAATTTAAGGGGTACCGGGGATGGTAAACCATGATTATGATATAACATAGCAACTAAGATGGGACAACCCAATAGTAAACTCATAATAAATTCAGAATTCTTTACATTGATAAAAATTCAATGTAACCAATCTTTATTATTTTTTCAAAACCATAGGTATATAAAGTTAAATCTTAAATCGTATGTAAAATAAGGATATAGCAACACCGATTAATAAAACTTACATAAAATCATAGTTTACAACCCCTGACATCCAAAAATTGTATATACACCATAGTTTAAGGAAAAATTGTACCAGTCTGAAGATGGCCGTGATAGGCTGCAACCGGTCAGGTCAAAAATAAAAAGTAAAAAAAGTTTAAAAATCATTTAATAAATAATTTTTTTGATTAAATAAAAGACACTTTTTAGCTTTATTCCAATTTATTTTTGACTGTGACCGGTTTCAGATCTTCAGATAACCGTCTCTGTCAGTCAATAGCCATCACAGGCGGAAACCGGTGACGATCAAAAATAAAAGTGGAATAAAGTTAAAAAGTGGCTTATATTTAATCATTAAGCGCACTTGAAGTGAAATAACACAAAACTGCGCTATATAAATGCTTTGTTATTATTATTATTATTATTATTATTATTATTACAATGGAATTCCACCATGTATTAACGGTTGCGAAAATAGAAATATTAAATAATTTTTTGTTTTGCCAAAGAGATACAGAGGAAGACTGTAGGAATTATTACATCATAAAATGGCATCTTAGGTTGGGGAAAGAGAGGCAGAGGTCACCCACAAATGGGATGGGATGATGACCTAAATAAAAAAAATCAGCAAAAATAGACAAATTTGAGGGAGGCCAGCCAATGTGAAAAGCTGGATTCCAAAGGCTCATATGAAGAAAAATACATCAGGATATAATTAAAATTTGGTTTTGGTTGATAGGCCTCACCTGGTATACTTTAAATCGATGATATGAACCCTCAATACAACATTTTTCCCGAAATTCAGTTTTTCCGCAATACATATTAATACTAAAAAAGACAAATCTGTACAAAGACATGATCTAATAATAAATTTTATTATTCTTTTACTTGGCAGACGACATTAACGATATATTATTTTGTTATACTGAAGACAGAAAGGTTTTAATGTGTTTTTCTGTGTTCATTTTAATATCTACGAGATTCCTTAGATAGATTCTGTTTTCCAACAACAAAATGACAATCAATTATTATTCATAAATATTAAGGCAAATGTTTTCGTAATTTTAAACATAAATTCGATCGTTTTTTAATGAATTTATTCGGCTGCCAGAAAATAATGCGCATTAAAAAAATGTCCCCTTTTGATGGCAACAATAAAAATATATTATAATAATATTTGCATAACACCATTTTAATGAAAAATCACAATCAATCGGGCGCTGTACAAATATCTTATAGTTCTCTAGAGCTGGTAACATAATAAAAGATTTCCTAATTTAGGGTGCCAAAGTCCCACTGGCTCCGGGCTGCAGTACGCTTGTGTAGTGTTCAAACTAAAAATAAAATAAATATATATATATCTCTATAGATCTATAAAATTTTCTTAAAAATCCAGACAATTTTCTCTTCATAACCTTTCTACAAATAGCCACCTTTTTATCTCAGACTGGTCAGTATGATTAATAGAGACCTTTTTACGGAATGCTTCAACCCGTTTAATTTTAAACCAAGGGTTATTTCATTACCTCCGAGTAAACTAGTCGATTAGCACTACTCGTAGAGTAACCTATATTATCTGTTTCTCCACCGCTCAGCAACACTACTCATCAAGTAAATATATGTTTTTGCAGCCATGTTAACCCTATTACTTAATTGACGAGTAGTTACCCAGAGGTGGTGAAATACCCCCATAATTGCCTTTAATGCTGCACACTTGTTTTTGTAAAAACTGAATTTATATTAAAAGAACTAAATAAAATAACTGCAAATATATTTAAAAATCTTTTGTTACCAGTTTTATCATTGTAAGATTACTTAAACTTTTTTCATTTTACAATAAATCTCTATGTAAAAAATGTTATCATATTACCAAGAACGTAGCAAAATAACATCAAGCGGTTCAATCAAATGACATCTTATCAAAGTTTGGAAACTTTTCAAAGTGTGCCAATTAAAGGATAAACACTAGGAATCATCCTAACTAACAGAATGTCAAAAAACTTTTGGAATATTGACATATTGAGGTGTGAAAGGTTAGATAATTTAAAGCAGTTATATCAAACGACACTTCAAACTCCCGCCATTCTTATCATTCTGCCTTACCGAGCGAAAAAACATGTTGAACCAGGTATATTAAATCACACTTCTGTCCTCCAGAGCTGAACAAAGATGTCGAAACAATTACATTAAACGACACAAGCCACGGACACACTTCAAACTTCCTGCATTTTCCCTACATTCTGTTCTCCCGCGCTGAACAATAATAACGAAGTTGAACCAATCACATTAAACGACACTTCAAACTTCCGTCATCTTGCCGCCATTCTTATCGTTACCACCGACGCTGCCGCCGCGCTCCCTCCTGACCCTCGGAGCCCCGAGGTACACGGCGTTAGGCGGAGCTGCGTTCCTTAGCACACCGTTGGCCTTACCGCCCATGTTGCCGGCCATGCTGGCGCCGCTGACAGGCATGTTGTGCTGGGGGGTGGAGGCGATAGGGTGGGGGTGCCCGGGATGTGGGTGACGCGGGTTGGGGTGCAGGGCGCGCGCCGACGGAGAATGGTGGAACGACACGGACATACCGCTGTCGAGGGAACCCACGGAGCCGCGGCGCTGCAGTCTTTCTTGTGCCAAGGCCACTGTCAAAAAAAAAACTCAAATTAGTAACATTCTTAAATCGCCTTTTTTAACAAGGTAAAACACAGAACCAATATTGGGGAATGTTGTAAGCTATTCACTTGGGGTCACTAATATCACGGGACTACATCCCAGATCGAGATTTAACCTCCTCCGCAAATATTCTCTACCAGTTCAAATGTACCTGGATCGTTGATGTCCACCAGAGAGTTGCTAAGCACATTCCTCTTGATGACCATACCGGGAGCGTGAGGGTGCGCAGAGCTGTGGGAAGGGTGCGGGGGGTAGGTCTGCGGGTACTGCATGCCCACTGTCACCTCGCTGCAACAAATAACACATAATTACATCAGTCTACTACTCTCTAACAGTCTATTATTGACTAGACAGGAAGTTATCATTACCATAAAATTACAGCCACGAGTGCTTTTCTCAACATCATGGGACAATATGGGACTAGGTTAAGTTTTCTATTTTTCTGTCACACTCTCTAACCAATAGGATGCATGAGATCTGGGCAACAACTTTTGAAGTATTATTGATATATTTGCCGACTCCATTTATAAAGTAAAGAGTCATTTATACCAGTACTTTGATGAATCCTAGAATTAATTATTGTATTTTGGATTAGCGATGTGTCGTTTATGAATGATCCATTCATTGTGCCGGCTCATTTTCATGAGCGGTGAGTGTACGACCCCTGGTAAACCGCACCATGACTCAATTGAACTCTGACTCTTTTTGACAAACCTTGGAAACACTTAAGAAAGATTGTTTATTTATCTAAAAAGATAAACATGTCTCGGATGTTCAATAGTATTCTTACACATTTCTACGACGATGCATCTTTAAATAAGGTCCTTTGTTCTAATTTGTTGATATAAAATCAGGCATAAGAATAATTACCGCATTTACACGTGTGTAGGAACTGTACAATACGTGAATGGCGCCTGACAGTCTGGTATCTGAACATTATGTACCTACACCTATAATAATAATAATAATAACAAAGCATTTATATAGCGCAGTTTTGTGTTGTTTCACTTCAAGTGCGCTTTACTATAAATAAACTTTAAAATGATTAAATAACTCCATTCAGTGGTACCCTACAGTGCTACTTTTACATTCTATTTATATATTCTTAACATATTACATACATTCCTGCTTATTCTTAATACTACTCCTATAGTACTCCTTAGGTGCATATTCATAAAAAAATTACAAAATATTATACAGTATACATATGGCTATACAAAAATAACACATTCACAATATTACTACTATACACTGGGAGCTGGGGCTGGGAGTCGTCTGAACTGAGGTATGAGCTCATGAACTGGGAGTTGGCTCCCAATATGTGCCAGTTCTTAAATGAGTCGTTGTTCAATTGAGTCGTATGAAAATATTGAGCTAGTACCGTATTATGACCCACCACTAGTTTGAATAATGTAGCGTTAAAGATTTGTGTTATATTATTGTTTTAGTTTTCTATTTGATGTTACTGTTGAACGTTAAAAAAAAACTGTTTGTTATTTTATGGTTTAATAATTATTCATATTTGTATAGCACCGTTTTTGTGAAAAACCACCTCAAGGGTGAATCTCTAGGTACTTATAATTTTTGACAACTCATTATATTCGGCCAAGTCCGTATTTGCACGCACCATATGCAAGGGGACATTCCATCCGAACTGCGGCGGATTGGCGGAGAGCTCTTACCGTTGCCTCAGTAAAGAGCGGCGCGCACAAATAAAATGTAAACAGTGCCTAACTATAACGCCTGCTACCAATACTAACAGTAGTAGGTCACCGAATAGTGAACTACTTTGGAAACAGAATGCAATTCTCGAACAAAATACCCGAATTCTCGCCACAGTCTCGGTAATGAGTAAACAATATGAGGATATTCTACTTCATGTCTGCGATCTAGAGGACACAAATAGTCTGTTCTAAAAATCCATGTAAAAACCCAGGTGAGCAAATAATCAATTATTATCTGGTTACAATGGAGCTCTCTGAGGCCGGACCATATTATAATGTCATTCGCTATCCACTCACCCCAGAGCGTGATCGTGCGGCTGTTCCAGCTCCACGTCCACCCCGCTATCCCGGTTCTCGGGTAGCGTGCGCTGAGACGGACCGCCGGCATTGCGCGCCTTGTTCCCACCTCGTCCCGCCATCTCCGTCTCGATGCGGATGGCCTCCATCTCGTCCATCTCGGCGGCGGACTCGCGCAGGTCCTCGGCGAACTTGGCGCGGTCGTGTTCGTTGCGCGCGTTGAATGCCACCAGCGAGCGCCCGTCCACGCGGTGCGTCAGCCGGATGCCAAATGGATAGTCTGGAATACAAGCGGGCAAATTAATTTTCGCAGTTTGCTTCAATCGAATTACTCATACATTCTACTCTCCCACTTAGACACCTTTTGAACACATCTTAAATTCTATAACCATCAATGTTGTCTTGTCGCAACTTTTACATGCACAATATAAACACTTGCAGAAACAGTCAGGTGTGATAGATTTCCCTATTTAAAATGCATTCTTTGTAGCGCAGACGTCAAGTAGGAATGCTGTCCTTGTTCTAGCAGATGGAAGATGCTCCGAAGAACTAGTGGCATTGATCCCTTTGGGACCGGTTCAATAGGGTAACAAACCATCATTCGCACATGGTTGACATTTGTCACATGAGAACAGGCCACTTCTACGACTCGTTCCTGTTTTCAAAGGCGGCTATGAAATGATTTCCCTCGGGGCCTCCTACGCGAAGTTCTTTACTTACGAGGAACAGAGAATAGTGAGACGTTCATTCCGCAAAGCGGGAAACTCTGCCGGAAGGTGTAGGTCACCGAGGACTTCTTTTTACTGAAAATCTTGGTCACCACCAGCAGGTCGTTGAAGAGGAATACCTATAAGAGAAACAGACCAAAATAATTAATATATTATTCAAATACAACATCAGAATGTTCAGACACTTATTGCACCAAAGAGCAGTAACCAAGTTTAGCTGGGATATTCCAGGCGAACATTGCCCTGATGTTAACTAACCTCTGATATTAATTTTTCATAGTCGCCATACAATAGTTGTACACCAATAGATATCAGAAATCTCAAGGAGAAAAGGTGTAATAATAGATACTCTCAGTATCACCCTAGTGAAAGACCTCCATTCAGTATAGAAATGGCTTTAGCCGCATTTCTCTTCAGATTCACAATATACCCCAATAGGCTATTTTCATTATTTAATTTTATCACCGGAAAAAATAAGAAAAAATTATGATAATGATGCAATTTTTACGTTTACAAATAAATTTTTAATTTTAAAACGTGCGAGTGGTCTTTTCTGGATGCAAAGCTAGCCCGAGTTAACTCGGGTTAAAATACGCACACCCGAGTTAACTCGGGTGTGCGTATTTTTGCACATAATAGCCGCCCGAGTATACTCGGGCGTGGTCCTTAAGTGGTTAAAAAAATAACGTTTTTTCAGGTCAATATTTTAAATAATGTATGGCAAATTTGTGTTTCAACGTAGATTGGTTGTTTTTAATTTAATGTAAAGTCCACCATAATGCTTATTTTAATATTTAAAAAAAAAAATGTATATTTCATTATGTTTTTAAAGTAGACGGGGCAAAACTTTTTTTAAATCACCGAAAAATTGCGAAAAATCAATTTCTTTCTCAATTCTCAATGCCTATATTTCATAATGTAAAACAAAAAGAAATAAATTACTTCTAATCCATAATAGATATTTACTATACTTTTTGATGAAAAAAAAGATCATTAGGTTTAGGTGAGTATTTTGGCCTCAAATACAAAATTAAGTTTTGTATGAAACAGGCCGCGCAGCCGTTCCTCTTAATGGCATCCATACTTTGTGAAAATATCCTATTAGGGTTGCCATGGTCCCACTAGCTCCAGATGGTTGGAAGCAGTTGGAACTCCTGTGACTCTTGTTGACTTCACTTTATTAAATTGTGTAGTACATTTAATCATGAATGTATTTATACCTCTCTCTGGTGAACCCCCGGTCTCTCCTTCTTGTTGATGTCCGGGATCTCATAGAGGCGGCAGTAACAGACCAACCGGCGGTGCGGCAAGGCCAGTTGGGGCTTCTTGCCCACTATGGTGGCTTGGACCTTCAGAACCTGGGAGAGTTAACCATTTGTGTTAGTTAACTTATGTTGATTCGCTTTCACACAAAAAGGTATTTAGGAAAAATAAATCAGAAATTAGAACCGGTAGAGAAATGTATGTAGGGTTGCGTTTTCGATATACGGAGATTTATAGTTTATATCTTCAATTGAATCATAGATTGAGCAAAACTTTTATAAGACATTTTGTTTGAAGAGTTTTGATCACTATGTACTTTTGTTACTTAATTTTATTAGTGCGCTACCGGTTTCGACACACTAGTGTCACACGGAAACCGGTAGCGCACTAATAAAATTAAGTAACAAAAGTACATAGTGATTAAAACTCTTCACACAAAATGTCTAGAAATTGTTGCATAGTTAATGCACAAGAAATACAAAAAATTGTGAACTTTTATAAGAATTTACAATCGTTCTTTCCAACTTTTCCATTGTCAATCTGAGGCACCGATAAGCCGATATTTTTTTTTTGAGCAAGGCTCTTTTCACCAGTTTCCCAGCATTTTTTATCATTATCATCGTTACTTGATGGAGAGTTGCGTTGGGAAGAGCGTAGTAGTGCATTTGAACAGTGTTGAGGCTAAATATCAGGCCAACAGTTGCTCAGTAGGATTGGGAAGAACGGCTGTTAGTAATTTAGTGTGGAGGGTTGTCAAATAAAATGAGCACCCTCAATAAATAGCACTTAGCAATCAAACAAATTATCTAGATAAGAAATATAAATAACCGGTTAACAGATGAGTGGTCAAAAGCTATGGGTTCTCACTGCGGCATGGTGGATGTAACCCTCTATTAACATGATGGAAGTGGAAAGAATTCAGATATTGTCACGTTTTTCATATCCCGGGAATGTCTGTCTCAGGCTTCAGGCTCCAAGAGATAGATATATAGTAGGTACCTGCGTGACGTGATCGCTGGCCGGCTTGAACTCGCTGGCCTTGACGCGCTCGTAGATGCCCACCAGAAGGTCGCGCTCGATGTCCCCGCAGTCGTCAATGCCGCGCAGGTTCTTGATGAAGTCCTCCAGGGACATGCGCGACTCGGGCTTCAGGCTCGGCGTGTGCAGGTCCGTGTTCAGCATGATAATGGCAAACGCCAGCACGAATATCTGTAACAACAAATAATAATAATAATAATTGAATGATTTGTATAGCGCCGTTTTTGTGAAAAATCACCTCAAGGTCACCACCAAATATTATATTACAGTGACTTCTCAAATCAATCACTCAAATTAACACCAAATATTATATTACAGTGACTTCTGTGGCCGAACTCCATCAGGCCATCTCTTTTCCTCCCCATTTCTTTCAGTCTCACAACATTTTGTTTTTTATTTGCATGTTGGTACCGCACAAGAGTCCCAACAACTCCCAACCGTCTGGAGTCAGTGAGATTATGGCATCCCCAATTTATAGTATGTTGTAAGGCTGAAGGTTGTGGGGAGGTGGGAAGGAGATGGGGAGAAGAAGGTGGGAATAACCTGGCTGTTCAGATCTTGTTACCAAACATGGTTTAAGCCATTTCTAGCAATGTTTCGATTCCGAATGGTGGTCTTTCACCAGAGCGATACTGAAAGTATCTATCACTCTGTAACGTGCCGCAAATATACTATATATTATATTTAATTAATAAATTGTGATATAACACAAATTAGACAAACAAAATTTACTTGCGCACGCCGGGATTTGAACCCGTGACCTTCGGATTCGTAGCCGAGGATCGTAACCACTCAACCACGGAGGCCATCAAACATACCCAAAATGGGGATGGCATAGCCCCACTTGCTCCAGGCAGTTGGGATTCTTGGGCGGTTTTCACATAAAAAGACTTACCGTGTCATGCGTCCTAAGTCGCTGCACAAGGTCGGGATTGCAGAGGCAGTAGCGCCGGCTAAAAACCTCCACCAGGCGCTCTATTTTCTGCGCCTCTCCGGGCAGGCGGAAGTAGGCCTGGAACTTTCGAAGGGCCACGTCCACTTGCATGCCCGACAGGTCCAGCTCGCTGACGAAGCACCTGGAAACAAACGAGATTTTAGTTTGTGGGACGGGTTATTAACATAGAAACTAATCATGAAGGTCAACGAATGCATGATCAATAATGTTGCTCAGAATGGAACATCTATTCAAATCCACTCAAAAAGATCACCTTTCTAATTGGTGAGCAGATCTGAAAGAATCGAGATGGTCCAGGCCCAAGCGAGTCAGGTAACTACTCAATATATATAGGAACTTGCTGAGGGAACTAGTGGACCAGAGGCAGCTCTAGGGGTCCAATGATATGTAACATCTATATTTATTTGTAGGTATGTCATGAATCCGGAATCCATTTTACATATTTTAATATAGCCAATTAGAAATCACTACACAATTCATGTACTTAACCTGTTAACCGAACGTGACGTATTTACACGTCATTTGTAAACAGTATCGAGTACGGGTAGTACGTGTAAAAACGTCTTCGAAATATACGTTGTACCCTTGACCGGGCAGGACTTAGTTTTAAGTTTTACGAATGTGTGAGTCATCAGTACATGCATCGACATCAATTTAAGACACACAGCAAATCAGTTGCGCTTCGCTGTTGGTGACGGGTACGTATTTATACTTCATACTTTCATGTCATATTTTGTTTATTTTTATATACCTTTTATATACCTTTTATTGCCATTCGCAACATTTCTAATTGTTTATAAAATACACAATTTTTTTAAATATATTTCGTAAATATTTTATCAATTCAATGTTTCCATTTTCTTTTTGTACTTTACTTATTTTTTGTGATTGTTTATTTTTCTGTACATTTTTATATAAATAAACGAAGAAATATAAGTTTCATTGTCTGTTAGTTAATTCTAAGCATTAATAAAAAAAAAAATAACCATGAATTACGCCACGCGGACGTGACCCGAAAATATGTTATTGTGAAAAAGTGGGCGCCCGCTGTATGTTAGGTAATTAAAAAGGACAGTCCCCAGTTAACAGGTTAATTAAACAATAAATGTATTTATTGAATCTGCTGTTATTTAGGTACAAAACAATTTTTTTTTAAAGTAAAAACGACGACAAAAATTATTTTATTTCGAGCCGTTTTTCCGAGAAATTATCTACTTCTTATATGACACCAGTTGAATTTGAAAATTTCTATTCATCCTAAATTACATTGATAACAACAGAAAGAATATTCCAAATCTTTTCCAAACCGTTCAATTTAAAAACAATCATTGTTTCACACACAACAAGCGTGCAATATGCAATACCGACCTACGTTTGTCACACCATTTCTTTAAAACATGTGATATTTTCATTGTTCTGTCTCCCTCACAGCCATGATCAAGGCTTTATTGAGTATGCGAGAAAATTTTTAATTAGGACATTGTACCATCTCGTTTATTGTATGGCGCGTATAGGGACAGAAGATGTCAGCCGTGATCATTTTATAATTTGACCCAGTGAGTACATGGGAATGGGAGCTTCTATTTTAGATGTTAGATGTCACTACTCGCCACTCGCCGCTGCCGCTATTTAGGGCAGTACATTTCAAATAAATTAAGAATAAGGTCAGTTGTTTAGATTTTGTATATTACATGAACTATTGTTATCTTATAATTTTGGATGATCAAAGACCATTTTTCCAGTCTTGATAGGAAGAAGTCTCTTATATAACTGGGGAGCCACTTTGTGGTATCAAGAGAAGTGGCCAAACACCTCATGACAACCCTGGTACACTTTACTAACAAATTCATATTTATCATCTGACTTGCGCCGGACATCAAACAGTGTAAAACCTCTCTTCAGGTGGGTAATTTTGTTAACAAGCGAATATGATTCATTTAAATTTCTACCAAAGTAAAGTTTGAAAGTTTAAAAAATACCCCATGAAAAAGTATTACTGGATGCCGTATCCTCAAGGAAATGCCAACACACGACGGGTACAAATCTTGAGTATCTGATAGGTTATGCTGGCACACCAACAGTAAACTTTTAGTACACCGAAATTGCCCATCGGATACGCAAAATTTGTATCTGTTGAAAGCCGGCGTATCCAATCGGCAATGTCAAAAAATCATTCTGAATATTTTAGCTATCCTGGGAGAACTACTTATGATAGATATATACAATGTTTATAAATATATTAACACATTATTTGGTAAGACGGCACAATTTACAAAAACATAAGTTATTACAAAAATAGATTCAAGCGGGGGCGTATGCAAATTTATCCTCTGCACACTACGGAAGTATTAGATCACGGACGCTCAGCATTCCAAATTTAAGTAAGGTCTATACCAAAACATGTGGTATATGGCCTTCCATCTCTATGAAGGAATAATGTTATTGGACTCACTCAAGAACCGCCATGTTGAAGGCGCCCTGCAGATTACCAAGGTATTCCCCGATCATCTGCTTGGACAGCCCTTTGCGCGTGATGAGGAACCGCGCAACGCCGCGCGGACTGTTCTCCAGGAAGCCTCTACGGATGAGGTAGCCGATCCCTCGCTCCGGCTTCTTGTTGAAGAGGTTTAGGCCCACGCGGTATTGGCGCTTGCGGACCGTCTCTGAAACCTGCAAGAAGAGCGATTTAACGATTATTGACAATGCAAAAGGTTTCATTGATGATAAGTACACACTACTTGGAAACATAAATAAAAACCTTGAGTAAGTAGTTAACTAAAAATGAGGCCTAATTCCAATGCTTAACCCAATAAGAACGTTGAATAATCATCAATCTTGCATATTTCATTCTAGTCAATTCTCTATTTCCTGTTTAAGACCTCACTCAACAGCTAACTAACTAGCTAACCATCACGCCGTTTCTCCGCAGGGGTAGGCAGACCTTGGCATACACTTCTTTCTTCATTCACATTCATACAACGCCTCATACATTCTCTTCTATTATTCCGACTTCTGACATGGCCCGACTCGAGTATTTGATTCACTTGATCGTGCCATGTCTTCCTCGGGCGTCCCCGGCTTCTTCTTCCATTCACATTCGCGTCATATATTCTCCTTACACTCCTCTCTTCGTTCATTCGCTCTACATGCCCAAACCATCGAAGCTTCCCTTTCTTAATCTTGCTCACTACACTTGCATCAGCCTTGCATTCTTTACGAATCCCAACATTTTTCACTCGACATACATGGTTTTACCACACATACGTCTCAGAGATCTCATTTCTACAGCATTCAGTCTATTTTCATCCTTTCTCTGCCAGTTCCATGCCTCACTGCCATACATCAGGGTTGGTATCAGCACTCCATTGTGGACCGCTAGCTTCGCTTCTTTGGGCAACTTTTTGTTTGCGCCAACCGCGTTCAGTCCTCCGTTAATGGAGTTTCCTGCATTCACCCTTCTTTCAATATCCCTATCAGTCTTTCCATCTCTCGTAAACATACTTCCCAAATACACAAACTCATCGACCTGCTCCAAGTATTCATCATTCACAACTATATTGCACACTGTTTTCGTACTCTCTCTTTCAAACACCATGACTTTGGACTTATTTACATTCATCATTAGCTAATTCTTCATACATACTTCGTTCATCTTAGATACGAGGGACTTTAGATCTTCCATACTGTTAACAATCAGCACCGCATCATCAGCATACAGCAGGCAACATACTTGCAGACTACTTATTTTAGCGCCCAAGCCCACCTCTTTCAATTCTTGCATACAATTATCCATGTGTAGATTGAATAACCACGGTGACATTACGCAGCCTTGCTTAACACCTTTTGTGATGTCAAACCACCCCGTAAAATCACCGTTTTGCCCTAACACATGCAATGCTTCCCTCGTACAGAGATGCGATTGCCTGTATAAGATTTGTATTCACACCATACTTAGACAACACCTTCCATAACTTTTTTCTGTCAACTCTGTTGTATGCGTTTTGTAGATCTACAAAAGCACAGAAAAGTTTTTTTTCCAGAAACTTCTCTGTGAGCATACACAACGAGAAAATCTGATCCATCCACCCCCTTCCACTCATAAATGCACCTTGCACATCCCATATTTTATCCTTTGTTTTCATTTGTACCCTTTCAATCAATATCCTACCATACAGCTTTCCAGCTGAACTTAGCAGGCTAATAGCCCTGTGATTTCCACATTCCATGCGTGACCCTTTACCTTTGTATAAAGGCATGATCACAGCCCTTCTCCAATCTAATGGTGTGTAACCCTCCTCGAAACACTGATTAAAAAGTTTGCATTTGCAATGTGAGAATTATACGGCTATTTCCTTTAAAGTATTCAGCAGCAATATTGTCGAAACCAACAGCCTTACCATTCTTCCTACATTTAATTGATCTTTAAATTTCATCCGTGCTAATTTTGGGAACATTCACCCCATCGTCATTCATACCTGACTCGCCACTGGAATCACTATCACTCGGGTTGCTTTCGAAGACTTCTTCAAAGTATTTCATCCATCTCTCTTTTATTTCTTTCTCATTTGTCAACATTTTTCCATCTTTCGATTTTATCACTTTCACACATCACTTTCTAGACCATTCCGGGACCTTTTGACCTCCTTCCAAAACAGTTTAATGTTTTCTTGGAAGTGGTTTGTCATTTTGATCCCCTCTTCCTCTTCCAGGCGTTTCTTTCGATCTTTCACTCCATCACATACTCTTTTCTTGCATCCCTTGTAAACTTCTTTCGCTCTATCCCTCTCTTCGCTACAAGCACTGCCAGTCGCTATCAGACATAACCACGCTTTCTTCTTCTCTGAGACAAGTGCTTTAATCTCATCATCCCACCATGCATCACCTTTCTTCCTACCTTGCGTACTTATTCCACATACCTCTCTAGCAGATTCACAGAGGCTCACTTTTATGTGGTCCCATGTTTTGTCTATGCTTAGACCGTTCATTACCTTATCATTCAATCTCATCTCTACACAATTTTCATACTTACTTCTTACATTATCGTTTTGTAGTTTTTCTATTTTGACTCTAGTTGGGGTCGACACCTTTTCACTTTAGAGCGCCAGCCGCGGGCTTTTCATTATTTTACAAATGTATAGCTGACTGTATTTCCTGGTGAAGGAAGGTATTAAAACGACGTATTAATAAGGGCTAATTTATGAAATACAATACACTTTCTAATGTAAATTATAAGATATCAAAAAGATGCGGTGCTACGATACGGATGGAAGATGTTGAACGGAGTGACGGCAGGAAGCGAATGTAAAGCACCCGGATCTGCAAGCAGGGAGCAGGACTGCGGGCACGTTGTCTTGGTGTTACCATAGCTCAAAAATAATGGGAATTCGGAACCGCCACAATCTACTAAAAACCTCCTTCATATAAATTGATAAAACCAGAAATAGAACAGGTACCAAATGGAAACCTTGAGGTAACCTAATTGTTCCTTGATTTGTTAATGTATCAAAAGATTATTGCCAAGAAAGAGAAAGTATAGAAATTTTATATTATTGAGTTTATAATCAATAAATAAAATTATTTAACTTCTAATGTGCCTTTTCTTGCCTTTTTTGGAATCAACTACTTATATCAAAAATATTGAAAAATCTGACAACGAAATAAACATGCTGAAATATTTGCATCCACAACAAGCGTATTGATACTGCAGACTGAGTCAGTATAAAATGAACAATTGCTTAGTGTTGCTATACAAATTGCATATTTTGACACATGTATAAGCAGAATTTTTGCGAATTTCATAAATGTAAATACATGAGCGTAAAGTCGTAATTCAAGGGTCTACCGTAGTACTCTGGTGTTGTTCTTTCGGTAACCGAACTAAGGATTACCTTAAGAGCTTGGGCCTGCATGTGTTCTTGAGGTTCTCCCTGTGGTATATAGTACTCTCTTGCCACTGCTCCGGGCTGTTGGCGTTTCCATACTGCGGCACTGCAGTATCTGAAATACCAACAAATTTTCAAAATTACTGTCACACCTAATAATTAACTCAGACAAAGGGGAGTGAGAATTTTTAGTTGGAAAAGTGGTAAATGATGTTTTCACTGACTATAAAAAAGAAAAAACAGCTTAAAGTGGCGAATAAACATTTACTAAAGAAAATTGCGATGAGTTACACAAAGTTATTTTAATTTAACATTTTAAGATTTCTGGACAAAAATGAATTAAGTAATAAAATAACCCACTACTCATTTATTGAACTACTTGTGGGTATGGTTTATGTTCACTTCGAAGGTATAGGTGTAAAATTAACGGTTACTAATGTTGAGTTGTTCAAAGGGTCAACACAAAGAAATTAGCAGTAATTACCTGTCGGGGTTCAATTCGTAGTTCTGATGTGCGGCGGCTCGGTGGTGTTCCACAGAGCTGGAGTCGGAGCCCGAGGACTGTACCGAGCTCATGGAGCCGTGCTGATTGCCTCCAAGACCCGGGGGACCTCTGCAGAAGGGAATAGACAAGTTAGTGACAGTAATAGAAAAGAAAACTGCAGCAATTTAAAGTTGTAATGTTCATGGATAAAAAAAATTTAACATTGCTTGAAGTGACTTTCATACTTAGAACCTTGCTGAATACCTCCGAGACCTGGGAGACCTCTGGACAAGTTAGTGACCAGTTAGTAGCTAAGTGAACAAATGCGTCAAACACGAATGAAAATGAAAAGCATTTAACATGGGACATAACTGAAGGCATTGTGTCCGTTTACTGGTTCAACTATGGCCTCTAGAGAGGGGAATAAAGAAGCTAGTAAAAATATTGAAAGGAAAAGAGTTTATTGTGGAACATAAACGTAGCAGATTATAACATTACAACCGTGTTATGGACATGTAAAACCTTAAGTAGGTACGACTAAGTGTGGGGTAAAACTAAACAGCCAGAAAGTCACTCTTCGCGGGGTATAATTGAACATAAAGAAGTCAACAGCAAAGTTTGAACCTTGCTGCAATATGTTGGACTGGCGACAATGACTTCTTCTTTCATATGGTGGGGGATCAAAGGGGAACATCCAGGTGAACCCTGTGAAGAGCAATGTCGGAACCATGCTACAACATGACAGTAAGAGTGACATACCCCAGCGTGATGCTGCTGGTCCTCTTGGGAACCTCGGGGGGCACGCGCCGGCTGTGCTGCTGCATGGCAGCCATCTGCTGCTGCTGACGCAGGCTGGGCGAGCTCAGCGGCTTGCCACCGCTGGACAGCAAGTTGCCATATATGGGACCTACATACACAAACACCAGAATCAGAAGTGGACCCAACAAGACATTCCGTAACTTAAAGCTCAACTATAGTCTGACCGAAAACAAAAGACCACTCCCAGGTGTTGTCGGGAATGAAGGGAGGTGCAGGCAGCCAGCGCGGTGTGGCAAGCCACCAACGGGCACTGTCGAACTACTAATAAACCATGCCCTTTTTGAGCATGGCAAGAGACACGCGTTTGCGCATCTACTTATGCTTGTGGTCTAGCTATAATATTATTATTATTGTGTTTATGCAGTTTTTTAGGAATTTTCTGCAGACTTTAAATAGTAAGGTTTAATAAATAAAATAAGGCTTTTTTCAAACTTAGCCATGGGCTATACAGTATATATAAAAACAACCATTGTCGTTGCTTACAAATTGACCCTTTGGAGCACAAAGGTGCAAAGTCACTGGAGATGTATTGTGCATAAGAGCAATTTTAAAGTTTGAGCAGCTTTGATTATTGTAGAATTGGAATAAAAATATGGACTTTTGACTAGTTTTCCTTAAAGAATGGAGGAAAACACATTGGATACCATAAAAAAGGTCATTTTTACATTTTGGTGGACTTTTTTGTTCCAAAGGGTCGAAATGCAAATTTCAAAATTAATATATTACAAGATTTACTTTCTGCCACTATTTTTAAAAATACCCCAACCTAGTATTATATTAATACATTTTTATTACATTATGAGTTATGACAAAATGGAGAGAAGCTAATATTATACGTACAATCCTTTGCGAATGAGTTAATGTTAAATTTTGTTAGTTAGCAAAATGGATGAAATTGTTAATACACTAATCTCCACCTTACTATGGTTTTGGCAATTTGAGCCCTGGCAAAAGTGGACGTGGAAGCAGTAGCGTGTGTTTGGTGGTAATGGATGAACCTAATATGTCCAGTAAGCAATGTTATGATTGTAATGAGTGGCCAGGAAATTGTATGCAATTTCGAAAAAATTTCAAAATATATATTTTTAATGTGATTTTTGTAGATTCTTTACGACTTGAATTCTTCAATTGGGAGAAGTTACAAAATATTTGACACATCACTGATTTTTTTAAACATCTTTGTACCAATAGTAGGTCCTTTGGAAGATTTTGTTTAAATTTAAAAGAATATCACTGAAAAAAATATGATTTTGTAATTCCAAACTTTTCATACCTTAAAATGTAATTAATTACATATTAGAAAATTCACTGAATTTGTTTTTATTCTACATTAATTTTCAAGTTGATCTCTCAACTTCAGAAAATACAATCACAGATAAATAAAATAAAATGTATATTGTTTCGGCTGTTAATCTAATCATAACATTCTGATTGAAAAAAATATTTGATTCCAAGAATTTTATAGCGAAATTTGTTTACTAAGCTTACAACTTGTTCACAACCTTTTGGAACCATTCTGTTTAATGCAGCTCTGCTACCCATCATGTAAACACATTACAGTATGTCTGAATATTGAAACAGCGTTGAAACCTTATTTATGCTCAATATAATCATTATTATTTACATACTATTTACTTATTATTACGTACTTATTACTATTTACTTATTATTATTTACTTAATGTTATTATTTTTTACCTACCTATTATTATTTACTTATTGCTTATTATTATTTACATATTTTTATTTACGTATTATTATTTACCTATTTTTTTATTATTATATACTTAATACTATTTACTTATGAATATTTACTTATTACTATTTACTGATTATTATTTACTGATTATTATTAACTTATTATTATTTACCTATTATTATATTTCCTCACTACTTCTTGTTAACAAAAATATGGTCACCCTATGATAGTGGTTAATTGGAGCACAGATACTTTACGATAGTTATTTAGGTTACAATGAAATTACTATTGTTGTAATCTATAAATGTACGACCCAACTTAAAGATTTACTGTAGTTTTTATAGTTGTTTATAGTTTGAAAAACTTTGGCATTATTTTTAAAAGTTTTTTTATAATATACCATTTCACTAAATTTGTAAAGCCGCTCATCTCAACACAGGACTGTCCTAGTGAGATGAGTGGCTAATGTTTTTGTTTTGTTTTTAAATTAATTTTTTTTTTTTAAATAAATAAATACGTGCCTAATTTATATTTACTCAATGCCTACATTAATTTTTGCCTAATTCAGTCGGCTAAGATATTCATTACAAACCTTTCAAGGTATTTAACGAATATAAATAGATATTAAAGCATGAGTATACATATACAGGGTTATTCAAAATGATGGACTCAATATCATACCACCATATTTCCTGAATTATACGTTATATGTGAATGATCCACATAGCAATTGAAAGAGCACGTATAAACATTTTGAATCCCACCGATAGATCGCTCATAGTTGCGCAAACAACCGCTAGAGTTCTCGCGCCACCAAGCAGCCAATTTGCGTCAGTTGTGAGTAAAATGGCTATTATGCACCACAAGGTTTTCAGTAAAACTGAGTCAGTAACTGCAGTGCAGCGTACCTTTGGTGTCCATTTTAACATTGAACCTCCAACTAGAAAGAGCATTTGTCGTTGGTATCAACAATTTGAGCAAACTAGATGTATCCAGGAAAAAGCCTGGAAATTCCATTAAACTGATGCAAAGTGGCTGCTTGGCGGCGTGATTACTCTAGTGGTCGTTTGCGCAACTATGAGTGATCTAGCAGTGGGATTCGAAACTTCCGGACCTCCTCTTTCAATATAGCGGTACAAAATTAAGTCCATCATTTTGAATAACCCTGTATAGAAAAATGTAATTATGTTAAGGTAGCAGATGTACATTTTGGAAAGCCTTCGATAAATCATAACTTCGACAATATTTTTACATAAATTCAGTTGATAGTATGAATACAGATAATATGAAAGTAAATAGATTGTCATAATATTGTGTAAAATATCAATCAGATTCAAGAAATTTTTTTTTAAAAAGATTCAAAAAATTCAAAAAATTTCTTTGGGACTTTAAGGACTATTCTTTTTCTAGCCTGTAATCAGTTTAACTTTTTACTACAGCAATAAAGTATAATAATATATTAAAAGTTGTTATTTTGTTTCACAAACAAATATTCAAAATTCCAAAACCATGAAATGATTTCTGAAGTCTGCGTAAATACCATTAAAATTTTTCATTTCTTGTATAAATGTTTTTTTTTCATTGCCTACACTAGTCATACGGCTACCAAGTTACAGATTATAATTAATTTACTTCATCTAGCACATATTTAACTACATATATGTATTTAGAATTTTGCTTGACACTGCCATCAATATTATATGTATTTATTTTGCGGTTTAAATGCAGCCACAGGATGTTAACCTAGGAATAAAGTAAGGTTACGTTAGGTGGGGTAGGTTCGTCTAGATCGGTAAGGTAAGGAAATATAGGTAAAATTAAGTTATGTAAGGTTAGGTTAGGTTTCTTCTTCAACAATCTTCAGTTTCAACTATAATACATAATAATATAAGATAAAAATTAAAAAAACAAAACAAAAACAGCTGGGTAAAGACAGTGTGATGATGAGGGATGGCAGCCAAGAATCTGTAATGCTAGCGGCACTTGAATAGTGGAAAGTTCATGGAGATGAGTGTGACTTATCATTAAGCTATAGAAATGAGTGCCAATTATCATTATTTAGCCATAGAAATGAGTAAAACTTAGGAAATGAGTGTCAGTTATCATTATTTAGCCATGAATGAGTAAAACTTAGGAAATAAGTGCAAGCTATCATTATTTAGCCATAGGAATGAGTAAAACTTAGAAAATGAGTGCTGTTCTTAGCCATCGGGATCACGGAAATGAGTTTTAGAACTATGGAAATGTGTGTTGGCTATAAAAGGAGTTTTGGATATAATTATTTAGCAATGAAAATGAGGGCCAGTTTTCATTATTTAGCATTATGAACAAGTGTCTGTAATCATTCAGCTCCAAGTGAGTGCTTATTATCTTTATGTAGTCATTGAAAAAAATGTCATTTATCATTCAGCCATGGAAATGAGTGCCAGCTGTCATAATTTAACCATGTAAATAAGTATCAGTAATCATTTAGTTAATGAGTCCCGATTGTCATTATTTTGCAATGGAAATGAGTTTTGTTCATGATGAAGCCATCGGGATCATGGAAATACGTTTTATAACAATGTAAATGGGTGTTGGTAATGACTTGGCTGTAAAAAGGAGTTCTGTTATCATTGTTTAGTGATGGATATTAGATCCATTTATCATTCAGCCATTGCAAATTAATGAGCGTCCTTAAATTTGTCATTAAGCTATGGGGAAATGAGTGCTTGTTATCAATACTTTGTCCTGGAAAAGAGTATCATTTATCTCTCAATTATGTAAATGAGTGTCAGGATCATGAAAGTGGCTGTTAGAGTCATGGTAATGGGTAGCAGGATCACGTAACTAGCTTTTAGAACCATCGGTGCCAGGTCATTAGCCGGGGTAATCATTGGGCCATAGAACTGCCAGAATCAGAGAAATGGGTGTCGGAAATCATTCAGAAGAGTGCTGGTCCTCATACAGCGTGGAAATCAGTGACGACATTACAAAGGGGTGGGTGACATGGTCACAGATGCAGGGTTTGGAACCATGGAACACGCCATCAGGTAGAAGTGACAAACACGCTTAGAAGCACGGAAGCAGTTCTGCAGTACCTCGGTCGATGCAGTACGCCGAGGAGACGCTGCCGCTGGGCGAGTAGCCCACCTGGTTGTAGCAGCTGTCCACACTGATGCTGTGCGGCCACATCAGCAGGGACGGGTTGGGGCTCGAGTGCAACGAGCCTGCGCCCGCCGCAAAAAATAAATAAAAAACAAAATAAAAAAAACACAAAAAAATAATAAATGTATTAATTTTATATCTGTGTGTAAAAAACTTTGAGAAACTTGGTTGTGTATTGAATTTTTGTGTTGGCGCTGGTTGCTGTTCTCTTATTCTTGTAAAAACAATAAGAAATAAAGTAATCAAATGCAAAATGTTATTATTTGTTTGAAAACAATAAATACATGTGGAAATTATGAAAACACTGTAAATAAAATACGTAAACAAAGAAAATAACATTCATAAAAACACTTGCTAATAAAAGAAATAAACAAATCCTCCAGATATGGTTTTCTAGTTATCACTTTAATTTATGCTGTTGTCAAATAACAAAATAATAAAAGGCTAAAGATTCCCGGTAACCGGACAATTCGGCACAGTGATAAATCGGAACACTTCTGAAAAGTGACAAGTCACAAAAAAATAAATAACTTTTAGATTAGGTTTTTGGATAGTTTTTTTTTTCGTGCTTTTAATGACTTTATGTCACTTTATAAAAGTGTGCTGATTTATCACTATGCTGAATTGTCATGGAACCAGATTTCCATATGACAACGCACAGATTGCATATTTGGAACGCAGACGATGGGAACGCTGTGTTTCTTCTGCCGGTATTTTAATAAAAGGTTCTCTAAAGAACAATTTATTCTTTCTTTCGGCACCGATTCAATCATAAATATCACAATACTTTTACCGGAATTTCCCCATGTCATTATCCCCAAATATACACCCAACCAACCAAGTTGACAAATTCAAATTCCTCTGCTAGCTAAGTCCTCCATCATTGCACAAGCAACATGTTCCCACTATAATGATGGAAGTAGGAGGAATTCAAATATTGTCAGCTTATTCATGGTCCTGAAACGTTTGTCTTTCTTTTAAAATTAATAAAATAAAGTTGTATTTGACGTATACATAGAATGTGTTTGTGTTGTTACCTGAATTGTTGAGGTGGTGGTGGTTCATCATGGAGTCATTCTGCAGCGAGGAGCTGGAGATGTTGGTCACGGAGCCACTGACGGAACAGTTGCACACCTGCGGAGGAAACTGGTTTCATTAGGCTAGCACTAGCCGATAGCGATATCCTCGGATAGACCGGCACAGCACAGAGGTAATTAGTAGAGGAGCAGGTGTGAAACGTGGAAGGCTGTGATATGTCATCACAGGATCAAATTAATTAGCGCTAGTATAATTAATCAACCACTGAAGGGATAAACCGTTGACTCGTCTGTGTGCACGAAATAAGATTAATTTTATTCTACTTTGACTGAAATCGATCACATTTTTAAATATCGAAATATCTTCTTTAACCCAAAATCAATTGCATTGACCTAATAATGTTTTCCGGCAAATCGACTTCTAGAGATTTTCTATTCAGTGGTATAAGGGCATTTTCGCCAAAGTTTGTACATGTTTTTAAATTATTCACGGTAACGGAATGGAAAAATATAATAAAAATTATATAAATATATTTTTTTCACATTTTGCTGAAATATTGCTCTCACTAACTACTAATAGAATGAGGAATCTGCTGGCTATATAAATTATTTAATGCACTCTTTCATTTCAGGGATAAAATATTATTACCAAAATTTCAAACATGCACAAACTTTCATACAAATATTTAATGTTTAAAATTATGGTAATGTTATTTTTTTAACGGAAAGTAAGAGTTTTTTTTTTATAAACCCAGCAGATTCCTTATTCTATTAGTGAGTTAACTAGGGCAACATTTTAGCAAAATATTGATTAATAAAACATTTATATCATGAACTCAAACATAATAATTTTCCATCCCAAATATATAATATTTTCCAAAAATATATAACGTAAACTATTTAAAATACAATAAATTTAATCTTACACACTCAAAATTTATTAGAAAAACAGATTTTGTTTAATTGAATGTAGAAGTGGGACATGGTAAATACACCCTACTTTTCAATGTAAATAATTTATTAACACATATAATATGCAGTTATATTTAATTGACTAAATAAATTTGCCTGTCAAAAGTATACAACTTTTCAATACTCTATAATACATAACAATTAAAAAATCAATCTAAATTGTGGGACATGGCAAAAACGCAATATACAAACGTTGACAAAAATGTCCATAAGTAGATATAAGCTCTATAGTGTAGTGGTATGCACACATGATGTCAAGTCAGGGGAAAAGATTGATATATATTCTTATAAAATGTTATTCAAATGAATGAATGTAGTACAGCTTACACAAACTGCAAAGTTAACTGTGACAGTGGATCATTTGAGAACTTATACAATACTCTCGACTCTCTCGACTCTCTCGACTCGCTCGACTCGCTCGACTCGCTCGACTCACTCCACTCACTCCACTCACTCCACTCACTCCACTCACTCCGCTCACTCCACTCACTCCACTCACTCCACTCACTCCACTCACTCGACTCACTCGACTCACTCAGCAGTCGAAAAAATCAATAATTGAACTCACTCCACTGTCCCCGTCGCTCCTGTTGGACGAGGGTGGGGTCTCCTTGTGCCCCGCGGTGAGCCCCATCATATTGAGCTGCTGTGCTGATTGTTGCACACGAGCGGCCATCGCGTCTATCTCGTTCTGGTTCGGAGATTGAACCCTGGACCTGAGCATGAATTAAATGAATTATATGTTCGATGGAACAATGAACTGGAACACTAATAATATTAAAGTTGTGGTTTTGCTCCACTCTATAATACAAAATAAGGTTATTCGACCCCATCCTGACACACAATATATAATGCATCAATTTTGAAATGGTCAATCTTTACTTATTTATTGAATTGTGTGAAATTCAACAAACATAGAAATACTAAAAATGGTGTGCAGTGGTTGTAAATGGCAAATTAATGCCATTAAGTTCTGCACAAATATTTAAAAAAAATTATAATTTAAAGTAAATCAAATTTAATAATGTTATTATTAAGTTCTGCAAGTAATTCAGTTTTTTTTTATTATTGCAACAGCTGTTTCGGCATTCAAAGTTTGAAAATGACTTTGAACATCTAAATAGCTGTCACAATAATAAAATACTTGCAGAACTTAACACATCGTTTGCGGGGGTTTTTTAATTAATCCACGCCATAAAGCGGGCAATTTTGTAAGATTCGCGCGCCAAATTACGTTTCACGTAAAACAGCTATAACTACTGAACTATTGATCATATTTAAATAAAATTTTGAGTACTTTACCTTAAATGAAATATTCTATTATTATCTGGTCACAAATGTTTATATTTTTGGATAAAAAATTATAATATTCAAGGTTAAATATAAACATTGGAACACTTTTGTCGTATTGTTGATTTAGTCATTTTATGCACGGCCAACATAATATATATTTTGTAAAATACAAAACAATAAACACTAATATTGTTTCACCCTTTATGTAATGGTACAGCACAAAATTTACACATATACCGGGTTTCGCTACGCACTTTGTGGACCGCGCACACACGACATCGTCTTCGTAGATTCTTATTTTTGCCGTTGCCTTCAATCTTTTCCAATGTATGTTTTCTCCAAAAACTTCTTCATGTCTTGTATTGTAATGTCTTTCCATTTGAGAGATTTCTTGTATATTTTAAATTTGTGCATATTTTGATAATAATATCTGTTAGATTCTTGTACAAGGAGTGTAAAAAAATCCTCTCCTATGAATAAATTTGTTGCTTCCGTTAGACTATTCGGAGCATTATCGGTATTTATACCTGGGCGACCTAAAAACTCTTCCAGTACTGGTGTATTATCTGCCGATGACCATTCTTCTTCTTCATATTCATCTGAGTCTGAATCCGAACTGCTTTCAATTGTTCGACGGAAAAAAGTCTGAGGACGCGCTGTAACTTCATCATCATTAAATTCAAATTCATCATCTGTATGTTTCTCAACGTCACTATCACAAGAATAATTTGATAAATTATCAGCACACAATTCTCCGTCACTCTCATCACTAACGTAGTCCATTGTTATTAGGTATTTTTTTTATAAAAAATATGTAACAAATAACTTCAAACACAACAGCGATCGATTACGAATATATCATACAATGATAGGTATTTTATACGAAATTCTTAAAGCGGAATGTAGACAGAAACGAAAATGGAGAACGTCTTGAACGAAACAGTATCACTATAACACTGAAGAAATGTAAAGACAAAAACGAAATGTTTATCTTACAGCTTTCAAGTGAATGTTTTATGACCACAGTCGGCCAACCGACCCTAATTCCACGAATTGCCGGGTTTACGTACCCGGTACAGGTATTACACGCCTCAAAGGAGCTGGCGCCTAATTTTTAGTTCAGAGAGTAACCAAGAATCACACGTTTCTCGTAATATGTTGTAACTCTAAGTGTCAACGCGTTAAGGCGTCTCCCGCGCTCTATCACTAGTATACAAATACAAAAAACGCTTTTAAGCGTTTCCCGCTCTCTACCAACAGTATGGAAAAGACGCCTTTAAGCGTCTCCCGCAAACGATGTGTTAATAACAACATTATTAAATATGATTTACTTTAAAAAAAATGAATTATGCTTGTTGTCTTATTCCCTTTACAATTCCTCCAACAATCTTTATCATTTAATTTACAATTTTTATTTCATAAAATATTAAATATGCAAGTACAAAAGGAAAATTGTACTCACATTCCGTTGACATCATCGTGCCTCTCCCTCAGTGACATGGATCGCATGGGACGAGAGAGGGACAGCTTCTCCCCATTGCCGTTGTTCTGGCATTTTGAGTAGATGTCGTCTGGAAGAAGAAAATAAAGATAGAAGAGGAAACTTCACATTCGGCTCAAACTAAAATCAATAAAAACTCAACCTTTCGCTTGTTCTATATTCAACCTGATCCAAATGAAGAATACTCACTCTGACCATCCCCGGGAATGGTGACCTTGGTGCTGCTCCGTTTCTCCGCTTTGGCCATGGCCGTGATGGCGGAGAACTTCTTCAGCAGCGTGTACCTCCGGAACGCCCGTTGGACCACCAGAGCCGCCTTGCGCGCCCGCAGACCCCCATACTTCCGCTCCAGGATCTCAATCTGCTTATCCAGGAGATCCTGGGACATCTCATATCTGGAAGAAGTACCACTATTAATATACTAACATACGGTCACCACATCTGGATGATGAACGAGAGAATGTGTTCCAGGGTTTAAGCTGCCCAAATGAGATCTTTAGGAGTTATAAAGTGGAATCGAATAAAAACCTCGACAATTTGGAACGGGCTTAAGATCGAACCCCTCTACTCTTCATTAAAAAGTGGCAATTGAGAGGTCACATATTAAGAATGCCAGAAGACCGAATTCCACGGAAAATACTGAGTGCAATTTCAGAGGGACGACCTCCAGTGGGTCGCCCAAGCAAAGTTGGAAGAAGCAACTCCAGAGGCCGAGCCCGCTATGGATGGTGGCCGTTGAAGTAAGGCAGGAGAGGTAAGCCTGGAAACGGCCTGTCGAGACGATGAGTCCTCAACCAGTATAGCACAAGGGGAAGAAGATTGTTTCCGGGGAAGTCTTCTGGCATTCTTATTACGTGACCAAGCCGCCTCAATTGCGTCTTACATCAATTAATACAACAACACATAGTATAAATTATAAAATTTTGATTATTCCCGGATAATTAGAACACTGGGCCATAATTCACAATAAGGAACTCCAGTCCATTTAAAGTTACTTTTCATAATTAAAATTATTCAATTTTTCAAAGCCCGCCCAAATGCTCCAAATCTATGGCCGGCCGGTTTTGAGGTTAGAATGTCAAAATTCAAAACAAGGATGATCATTTTATATTTTATTCATAGTAAACCATAAATAAACATAAGTAATACGATTATGTACCTTTTAAGAAACTGTTTAAAATACAAAACAAAATCAATAAATAAAAAATTTCATACAAATCCAAAACCAAAACACACACGCCGTGATGTCAAATGTTCGGAATGCATTAGTACCAACATAACAGGGTGTTTTAATGAGATGATTTTTATTAACTTTTAAATAATGATTTATAAATTCTACGTATAAATTACATATAATTTTTTTTAAGGTGTAATATTTTTCACTGGAGTTCCTTATTGTAAGTGCACCGATTAAATAATAAATTCTGAACAACTTATTGTCCCATGGTATAAGGTGCAAAATAATGTATCAATAATAAAATACTTCATAAATACACTCCTACAGTGGCGGCTCGTGACTTTTGAGTGAGCTAGAGTGCTAAGATTGAAAAATACGATATTATTGATGTTCTTGAAGCCGAAAATGACTTTTTTTTTCTAATTTCAATTTTTGTATGGAGATTTAGATGGTAGGTAGGGCACTCCCCTACTTACTATCTAAATCTCCATACAAAAAATTGAAATTTTGAAAAAAAATAAAAGTCATTTTCGGCTTCAAGAACATCAATAACGTCGTATTTTTCAATCTTAGCACTCTAGCTCACTCAAAAGTTACGAGCCGCCACTGCACTCCTATCATACAAAAAATGCTGTGTCTTACGAACTTATTGTAAAGTTTGACTCAGTATTGAGCCGCTGCTGACACGGATCATTATTTATATGTTAAGACTGTCCCCATAAACAACAAAATAAAAGCCACAAACAAATTTGCAAGCCCAAATAGCTTAGATTACTTCAACAGAAACATTGTAACTTGGGTATTTGAAACAATAATAATGTGATGACAACAAAGCAGACTTTACTTTACCTTGGCAAACTCAAAGTTAGCAGAAGTACAACTAAATGTAAACTGGCTTTGAATAAATAAACTGAACTGATTTAATGAATTAAATAATTATGGACCTATGTATTTTTTTTATTGACGGACCATTATCCAATTACACAAAATACATAACATAAAATTAAATAAACAAGAGCTACAGAAAAAGAACAGCACATACGTAATACATGAATGAGGCTATGACGAAAATATACATTTGAGAGAACATTCAAGTCAAAGCCAGAACAAGGTTTTGGTAGAGTCCGTGATTTTAGACATTCTAAATGATAGTCTTTGAGGTTTAATTTTGTAAAGCTAGACATAGACTGGTACCAAAAATTTCAAGGCCCTGGCTTGAGTTAACAAGTCTCGACATTCTGGATAGTGGAGAATGGTACCCATAATTAGTAGTGTTGATTAAAGAAAAGCATTTGATTGTTTCTGAGTCTACGGCAATATTGTACAGTTAAGCAGACATACTAAATAACGATCATGTGATTTCACTGCAGCGATAGGCAGAGTGGATGCAATGCCACACAAATCTGTCTTCCACCCACTCATTGTTTAATTTACATTTACACCTCTTCTGTTGACTTGTAACGTGTCTTCCTGGGGCATCACCAATTTCTTCTTTCATACACTAATGCGTCAAATATTCTCCTAACACTCCTATCTCCGTCCACCCACTCTACATCTCCAAATCATCGAAGCGTTTCTGATTTTTCTTGATTATTGAGCTTACGTCACCCTTGTACTCTCTTTCAAACTTCTCATTCACGCTTCCGTTTCTCATGATTCACCTCATAGACACACTAGACAGTATCCCAGTCCCTTTAATTAAGGCTGCGCCCCCTGGTTCCACAGCATGTATTCAACTCCCTAGATATAAGAACCTTCTTCCCATCGAAGTGATAGACACGATAAATGTGTATTTCGTCATCCTCTTCACATTTCCTACAGCTGTTAGCGCTTTCCACCCCAACAATTGCAGGCGTCTCCTGAGGTGACTTAGGACTTACTTACTTATGTAGCCACCGGCTTCTACCTGCTGAACTGATCACTAAGTTTGACTATTTCGACAGCCGTCAAACAAGGCGACACTAGTGACATCTCTACATTTCATGTTGAGATGTCACTAGTGTCGCCGTTTACATGTTTGGCTACATTAGACTATCTCTCTTTGTTCCGTGTTCAACTGATATTACTTGTTATTTCATTCCTATTTATATTATGTAAATTTAGTGATAAGCTTTTATTACCACTATACAAATAAATCAACTCCTGTTAACCATTGGTGAGTCGCTTCATTCAACACAGATCCTAACACAAGCTCCTTTGATTAATGCATAACATTAAATATAAATGCACTCAACTTATAGGAATCCATCAACACATGCGAGGTGTGATAAAAAAATAAGGTGAATAATTTAATTACGAACAAAGAATGTAATAAAATCACATCAAATTTGAAATAATCTCCTTCAAAGTAGTCTTCTTGGCTAGCGATGCACTTATCCCAAAGTTGATTCCATGATTGGAAGCATTTCTGAAAGGCTTCTCTTTCGGAAGGGCCTTCAGCTGCTCCATCGTGGCCCTCTCGATGTGGGGAATGGTAAAACATTTTCCTTTTTGCCCGTTTTTTACATTTGGGAAGAGCTAGAAGTCGCATGGTGCTAAATCCGGAGAGCAAGGCGGATGTGGACAGACAAGAATCTTTTTTTCAGCCAAAAACTGACGGATCAGAAGCAAAATGTGGCAGGGCGCGTTGTCGTGATGGAGCCATTGACACATTTCTCCGGTGGCTTTTTCTGTACATTGTCTCGCAAATTTTACAGTAAGCCCTTGTAATTTGGAGCTTGCAGTTGTTCCCTCGGAACAAACTCTGATATACCCTCACTATAAAAAAAAACAATGAGTATGACCTTTCCATTCGACTTTGACTGACGTGCCTTCTTAGGGCAACGAGAGCCACTTGTTTTCCATTGGGAATCCTGAATTTTCATCTCAGGGTCATGTCCATACACCCAACTTTCATCTCCAGTTATAATTCTAGCCATGAAGTCCGGATCTGCTTTAAGACGGTCCTTCAATTCCATGCAAACTGACACACGATTTTCCTTCTGTTCATAGTCAAAAATCTGGGAACAAATTTCCTACTCACTCGTCTCGTTTGCAAATTATCAGTTAAAATGCTTTGCACGGACCCGTACGAGATGTTCAGTTCTTCTTTAAATTCTCGAATAGTCAATCGCCTGTTTGAAAGAATCATTTTTGCCACTTTTTGCACGGTTTCATCTGGTTTTGAGGTTGAAGGACGTCCCAACCATTGCTCGTCTTCAAACTCATTTCCGCTTTTAAGTCGCTCATACCACTTGTAAATAGTCTTCAGAGTCACCACAGTATCGCCAAATACTGGTTTTAATATTTCTTGAGCTTCTTTGGCACTTTTTTGCCACTTAAAACAAAACTTAATTTTAAAGCGCTGTTCAAAATCCACGATGTTCGACAGACAACGTAAACACAACCTCACTCTTCCGGCTCTGGAAGTCGGATGACAACTCAAAACATCTTCAAAGTTGACACTAACCATCTCAAAAGATCAGGCTATCGGACTTATTACTTCAAATGGATCTAATGCCAGCAGTTGCTGCCATAAAAATTCATTCACTGTATTTTTTGATCACACCTAGTAATTCCTAAATAATAGATTCCTAAACATTCATCATTAAATCATTCTGCACCGTAAACAAGAGAGACAACAGACTTCTATACAGTTACATATATCTTAAAATGGTGAGAAAAGTGATTGCTGCATACACATTATATCGAATAGGTTGTATTTTTGTATTTTATGTGCTTTCTACTCCCAACACGAGGAGGCGTTGGACTTCTTACATTCATAGAGACAACAAATCTTCCATACAATACATAGAATCAAAACAAAAGCCAAAGCATGTAGTAAGTTAGTAAGGGTAATGATGTGGCGGTTGTGCAGTGAACTCCCAACGACAAACTACAGCGAACAAGACTCACTTGGATTTTAATATTACTAACAGCGCGCCATGACTCCATAGTAAAAAAATCTACCAATAAAAAACAGCACGATCTGAATCCCGGAACGCACATATGAAGCTAAAACCCTATGGGATATTTCAGACAAAATACATACTGTTTCGAATGATAACGGAACGCGCATCAAAGCCGAAATTCGCTATTTCAGTGTGCAGCGATAAGGCAATTTTTTAAAAAATTTTATTTTTTATTTTATTTTGTGAATGCTACAATTTATTGAAATAACTTATTGAAGATTATATACCTCATTGTAATATTTAATCCAACCACTATTTTAACACGACTGATACCTTTTTTTAATATTGTTTCTGTATTTAAAAGTTTTTGTTATTTCTAATTTTGACACGGTTAATTCGTGATGGAATTCAATTTTAATAAAGTTTTTTGGGTTTTTAATACAAATGATCATATTAAAAGTTTTAGCATTATAAGAAAAATATCTTTTTGAATGTTATCAGCTTTTTTAGTTATTTTTGTAGCAATATTAATCCTGTCACAAAAAAGAATGAATGCTTCTTCTCCTATTACCAATACTTGTGGGTCTTAAAAATAGTATTTTTTTAAATATTTAATACCTACCTCTCCACAGAAACTTTTGAAATGAGGTGACTCCATAATATATAATATTCGATGGAGAATAAAATCTACCAATAGAAAGCCGATATTCTCTCCTTTTAATGTAGAACTCCCAATGATTTAGACCACGAACCGCCACTGGATTTAATGTTTGTTATTGTTACCCGGAGCACATAAGTCATAAGATGGTGAGTGATAAAAATAAGAGTGATTGCTACATACACATTGTACGGAGTATGTTGTAGATGTGGTATGAACCTGTTGTGCATATTGAGTCCCGTCTGACCGCCGAAGTTCTCCTGGGGTGCCATGTACTGCAGCTGGCGGGAGCTGTCTCCGCAGCCCACCGTCACATTGGTGGAACACGACGAGTTGGAGTGCGTGAGGCCTGGAAGAAGAAGAAGACGATAGATGGTTAAGGCATTACAAAACCACTGCTACAAGTCGAGCCGCCCAGAATCATGCGGCACTCACGATATTGTAAAAAGGTGTCTGGTGGAAGGAAATCGGGGAGAATAATAAAAAGGATCATAATAATTTATCCTAGGCAATAATCTTGACTTCTTTGACTGCCATAGGTGTCTTTAATGTAGCTCTGCCGCTCTGCTCTAAGTCATATTCAACTTAAGTAGAAGATTGATGGAATGTCGGCACAGTGTTGGTAATATGTACTACTTATGCATTTATAATTTGGGAGGCGGGTATGAGTACCCCCGCCCCGGGAACTATTCATTGGATAACCAACACATCTGCCATAGGTGACCCCAAGTGATTAAGCTGGGATTATCAAATCATTTCTGCTACAGCTTTTGGTTCGATACTTGTGTTAGATTTTAATAGTATCTTCTTCTATTATATAAAAAAGAATGTCCCGAGCGGGCAGTGTGTGTTTGTTTGTATACTAATCTAGTTTTATTCCGAGTTTGATGAAATTTTGCAAACTTGATCTTCGAGATAAGAGGAAGGTCACTGTCTATGTGAGATTTCGAAAACCACCCCCATCCCCTTTTCCTACCCCTTAAAGCAGAATGTTGGTATTTCTTAATGAAATTTTGCCAACTTGACGTTCAAAATAAGAGGAAAATTACTGAGTAGGGGTAGGTAGAGGTAGGTTTAACACATCATCAAAATTTTACTCCAAACCGTACATGACCCCGGGCAACGCCGGGTACTTCAGCTAGTATTCTATATTTTTGTGTACATTTGTAATTACCTTTTTAGTGAAACTTAGTCGCATAATACTGACCTCAGATTCCTACTCACCCCTCATACCTTTTTCCTTCCCAGAACTTCCTCACCTTCCTTTTCTTAAAAAAACCTCCACACAGCATCCCCAAAGATGATATAGGCCATTAGGGAAATTGTTTGCCATTGGGCCTCATGTGTGGTATAAAAAATGTTAAAAATGCATGAACATGTTCTCTGTGTATTGATGAGTGCAGGCATTGATACTCGTGCCTTCAGTACGAGTTGAACTATATAGAATATAGTACCTGTGGTGAGGTGAGCGTGTCCCCCGCACGAGACAGCCGCCACGTGGTCGCTAACGTAGCGGTTGCCCTCGATGTAGCTCTGTTCTCTGTGTATTGATGAGTGCAGGCATTGATACTCGTGCCTTCAGTACGAGTTGAACTATATAGAATATAGTACCTGTGGTGAGGTGAGCGTGTCCCCCGCACGAGACAGCCGCCACGTGGTCGCTAACGTAGCGGTTGCCCTCGATGTAGCTCTGTTCTCTGTGTATTGATGAGTGCAGGCATTGATACTCGTGCCTTCAGTACGAGTTGAACTATATAGAATATAGTACCTGTGGTGAGGTGAGCGTGTCCCCCGCACGAGACAGCCGCCACGTGGTCGCTAACGTAGCGGTTGCCCTCGATGTAGCTCTGTTCTCTGTGTATTGATGAGTGCAGGCATACTAGGATACTCGTGCCTTCAGTACGAGTTGAACTATATAGAATATAGTACCTGTGGTGAGGTGAGCGTGTCCCCCGCACGAGACAGCCGCCACGTGGTCGCTAACGTAGCGGTTGCCCTCGATGTAGCTCTGTTCTCTGTGTATTGATGAGTGCAGGCATACTAGGATACTCGTGCCTTCAGTACGAGTTGAACTATATAGAATATAGTACCTGTGGTGAGGTGAGCGTGTCCCCCGCACGAGACAGCCGCCACGTGGTCGCTAACGTAGCGGTTGCCCTCGATGTAGCTCTGCTGCTCGAAGTCGCGCTCCTCCAGCTGCTGGGACAGGTCCATGCCGGGGGGCGCGCGGCGCGGGGGCGGCGGCGCTGGGGGCGCGGGCGGGCAGGCGTCCTGCGCCTGCAGCTGGTAGTGCAGCAGCAGGGGGTGGAGACCGCGCGAGAGGGCGCGCGGCCCGTAGAGGTCGGACGGGTCGGAACCCTTCTGGAAGCTAAATAAATCAAAAACAGTTTATTAGCAAGGTTCTTCATCAAATGGAATAGAGTTTTTGAGGAGTGACAATAATTACAAACTTCTGCAAAGAAAAGGCTTCAATATCTTGTTAACACGTTAACACGTCATGTGGGGCGACAAATACAAGATTGCCCATATAATAATCCAGGGGGAAATTAAGTGGAACGGCTGCACGCCCTGTTTCATACAAAACTTAATTTTGGATTTAAGGCCAAAAAACCCCCCCAAACTGAAAAATATAATTTTTAAATTAAAGGTATAGTAAATATCTAGTGCGGATTAGAAGTGTTTTTGTTTTAGATTATGAAATATAGGCCATTAAATAAATCAATTTATCATAATTTTAGAGGCAACTTTGAAAATTATTTAGGGGTGTGTTTAAGGTAATTTTCTTATTTGCTATGTTAATGTGAAATGAAAACAAAACATCTTTAAAAAAAAAGGTTTTTTCGGGTCGATATTTTAAATTATGAGCGACAAATCTGTGTTCCAGCGTAAGTAGGTCGTTTTTAATTCAAATTTTAGTCCATCATGATGCTAATTTTAACACATTTTTATTTAAAAATTTATATTTCACTATATTTTCATAGTAAACGGGGTAATTTTTTTTTAAATCGCCATCTGCCCCCAAATAATTACTAAATTTGCCTCCAATCGCAAAAATTCGACATCTTGAATGGCTATTTTGTAAGTTCAAAAAAAAATGAATACTTCCCACGCGTACTAGATATTTGCTATACCTTTTGATGAAAAAAAGATCAATGGGTTTAGGTAAGTATTTTGGCCTAAAATACGAAATTAAGTTTTGTATGTAATAAAAGAAAAGAAATATTGATTTCCAAACGCATTTTTCTTTTCAATGTATGATTCATTAATATTAGAATCAATTATAATTATGGCGAGTGAACCATAAAAATTGAAATAAAAATTAAATCAAACACATCCTAACTAGGCTAGTTTACGGATTATTACAATCTTGCGGCTGCGGCGATTGGTCGGCGAGAGCAACACTCTCGCTATTTCCTTTCCCCCCTCCGTGAAGATCAGAATATTCCGTTACCTATGACGTTTAGAATCCTTATTTGTTTTCCAAATGCTGATATCTCAAAGAAAATCTTTCAAGTAAATTACTAGTATACTACGTCTTTCAAAATGATATATTAAATTGCATCTGCCCTGAATAATGTTATGTTGAACTGGAGTTGTTGAATATTGAAAGAGCGAGTTAAGTATTTCTTAAATATCCACTAAATCAACACTGGCCATGACAACGACTGGAAAGTTAACCGTGTCAAGCTGTATTTGTATGTTTGTTAGATAAAATCAATAATTTCTATCGCTCTTCCGGTCCATTTCCCGCAGATTTCGTCCATAAGTCGGTCAGACAGAATAGGAACAGGAAATCGTGCAATACCAAATGGAACCATTCACCTCTCCAACAGATCTCTGCTCGTTGGAATCTTGAAGAAGATAACATATAAAGATAACGTAAGATCGAAAGAATAATATGATTAATATCTACACATACATTGATTGCATTGTATTGCTAAAAACTTTAAAAGTTGGCTTCGTGTCTAACCCTTTTATAAATACTGTTTGACAATAAAATGTTGAAATTTATTGTTGAAAGATGGAAATACAATCTTATAGTATTAACGTCCTAGAGTCCTATGTTAATAGCCATGTAGACTATATGTAGAATATTAGAAATGATAATTTCCCCTCATACGCAAAAAAATCTAAAAAGTCTACAATTCAATTCGTACCACGATGAACATACTGTGTACTTATTACAAAACTGTTATGTTTTACCGACACCCTCGCGTTGGTGCAATGTCAAAAATGCAGAAAAAACCCACGGAATTTAATTTGGTAGTGTTTCATTACTATGGCAACACCGAGTAAACCGATTTTAGAAAAATTACAGTACGTCAGATGTGAGGTTATCTCGACTACCAAATTTAACGGATAAGAGCGTTTTACACGATGTTTTTTTCATACCTACGATTTCATACAGATTTGCAAATATAGTTGCCGATAAAGAAGAAATAATATTTTGGGACGGTAATTAATCGTCAAAAAATGGCAACACCTTTAACATAACCATATACACAAAAGCACGCGAAATTCAAAATACCGAAAATATTTTCAGTTTATACAATTTCATTATCCCATATAAAAAAAAAAAAAAACAAACAAACAAACACAAAATAATAATAAATAATAATGAATAGTTAAAAATGCGTTAATATTTTACAACCTGTTTCCGTTTAAAAACGTCTTGTTATATTACAATATGGCGCTATCAAAAATGTGATTAAAGATTACATAATATCATTATTGTAAAGCAGGTTCACACGGCCCGAGTTCCTGCCCAATAAAACCGGCCGTAGAACAATGGCCCGCTGTGCGAACGTAGCAGACAAATTGACTTGACCTAAAGACATGTCCCCGTGCGGTTACGCGGCTGTTACGTTATCAACAACATTGTGTTTTTTTACCTGTTAAATAATTATTGTGAGATTTTTTGAAGTAATCGCGGCAAGTCTTAACTGTCCGGAGCCAATTGGATTATGGCATCCCCATTTGAAGTATACTGTGAGGCTGAAGGGAGTGGCGCCCGAGTGGACCTGGCTAATCAAACACGGCTAAAACCATTTCAAGCAACGTTTCGATCCTGAATGGTGGTCATTTGCCAGGGTACCGAGAGTGTCTACTACTCTGGAACGTGCTGCAAATATACTACATACAGAACAATGAGCGGTACTTGTACGTTATACGCCCTATATCTCAATGAACTGGAGGGAGACAGCAGGAGTAGCGTTTGCTAGAGGTTACACACACAATAATTTCCCTCAGGGTCTATGTCATCTTTGGGGATGGTGTGTGGAGGGTCTTTTTAACGAAAGGGACGAGAGGACGCTCTGGGAAGGAAAAGGTATGAGGTGTGGGTAGGAACCTGGTAGCCGCTCTGTTCAGAAGTGACGAACGTATTAATCTATTCCTCCCATTGCGGTGCAAGGCGATGGGTCTAGACTAGATAGTCCGGCTGAAGATGTCTAGACTAGATAGTCCGGCTGAAGAGGTCAAAGGGCCGGTGGGCAGACCGGGAATATGGAGATTAGTGTGTCCAGGAGTGACGAATGTATTAAGTATTAATCCATCCATCCCATCCACCACCAAGACCTGGACAAACTTCACCCCATGAACCCGGACACCCCTGCTAAGTCATCAAACGTATCGAATCACTCGGGGTGACATATAAATAACAGAGGTGTTGGTTATCCAATGAATGGTTCTCAATCAACCTTCGTTATACTCAACATCGTACAGGCGACAGTTTGTTGGCGTTCAAGCTGCAATTGATTGGCTATAAAAAGACGCCTGGAGATTTTTGACTACTATTCTAAAAGGAGCATTAAACTATACGTTATTCCGGGAGATAAACAATATCCCGAATTAACGTTATATTATGTTTCGACCTGTACCACGCGAGATAATATGATAAATAATGCCACGTGACGCACGGTACCCAGTGACGCGGTAATCCCCTTTGTTTGTCCGGCTCAATTCTGGGAAGTGGCAAAGAGCGCAAAACAATGAACGTTTTAATAATGGTGTCGTATATGGTTCAATGAAGTCATCAGCCATCAGTCGGCATGGTGCATTGACACGGGATATATGAGATGATTTTTTTATTGACGACTCTATAAATGAATAGGTATTAATTAATCTATTATATTATATACGCCCTATGTGGGCTTTTACATATTTAGTGAATTACAATAGTCAGACAGGTGCAAAGCACATCATAGTAGGTACATAGATAAAATATATAGCCTTCGTGAAATACAACAACTAAATATTTCGTTTGTCTCACGAACAAATGCAGAATAACATAGTATAAGTATCATTCAAAATAATTAGCTACAGAGGCGAATAATCAAAACATACCTCACATTCACTGATACTTATACTCTAGACACATATCGTAATAATTGTTGAGGATGTATGCAATAATCGTCTGTTTGTATTTGTATTCCGAGTAGTTGAACATATCTACTATGTCAGAAAAAGTATTACCTACTGCGTGAAGTCTAGGTACAAGAGAATTTTTGAATGACTCGATCCTGAAATTATTGTTACAATTGAATAAAATTTTAGATCGGGTAGTTCTAGTTGGAATATTAAATTTAATTAACCTAACTATATCAAGGCTGTCCATAATACCATTAACAATTTATGTATGTGAAAATACAAAATATTGTGCAAGTTTAAGTTAGTTTAAAATACAAAACGGTATACTAATTATTATATTTTGTAACTATATTTTCGATCTTTTTGTGCTTTTCTTAGTCCTCCTCGCTAGGGGACTAAGACCTCCTGTGCTGAGGCGGACTAGAGTTATTTACTTTGATGTCATCTAATTAGGTACGTCTTGTATGTCGTTTTTAAGGTGGTTTCATTGACCTCTTTCAGTTAGACCTTAATTCTTAACTTGTACTCAATAAAATTTATCTATTCGACAGAATAGAAAAAAAAAACAGTGAAAAGATTTTTTTTAAAAAGACGTAATAGAAAAATTATCACGAATTGGTAACGTAGTGTAATTGGTATCACGATCGTCCAACAAGCGGAAGATTCGGGTTCAAATGTCAGTGGCACTTAAAAAACTTAGCATTATTTTCGGTATTTTTCTAATTCATTGTTTAAATGTTATTTGTCACAAATATGTTTTGTTTGTTATTATTTTTTTATGAATACCACGCAAGAGTTCTAACTGCCTGGGGCCAGCGGGACTATGGCATCCCCAATTGGGGTATGTTGTGGGGTTTAAGCTAGTGGGGAGGGGAATAAGATGTGGGAGAGGAAGGTTGAGAAGTACTTGGCTATTCAGATCTGGTTTCCAAATACGAATCGATTCTGAACGTTGGTCTTCCACCAATGGTGGTGATTCAATCATTAATATCATAAATGAGCGTAAAGAATTTAACGGGTACTTTAATGGGGTATTTTCCCAAACTACAGATACCGTTGAAAAATTGTGTCAGATTTAAAGTTTATATTTCTGATTCTGATAATCGCACTAAAAATGTCTAATTTAAATATTTAAACCGCACATTCCCAAACGGTTCGAACTGGCTACAGTGTCATTATGATGTACATAACGCTACTGCCTGGTAGCAAGGCTGTCACCGACGTTGGTCGGCGTGACGTCACCGACGCCATATTCACGAATAAAAACGAACATGTCGTTTTGGCGGAAAATCAAAAACGTCACATTTTAAGTCGTTACAGAAAATTTATTCTTAAAACAAAATAAAAATGCCGTCGTTATCGTAATTTTTCTCTTCTTAATTTTTGTAGAGAATGAAAATACCCCAATGTTTTTTTTTTTCAATATTGATAAATTAAATAAAAATATATTTTAAAATTTATCATTATTACAAACTCGGTAAGGTTAGTAAAATATATTATTACGTGTGTGAATTATTTTGGATTCCCGCTTATTGATTTTGAAATTGATTTCCTCATTGTTAAATTATTTTTTAAATAATCTTATAGATAAAATCGTCATTTTTAGTCACTACATTGCTATTGAGTCATTAACCATTCATTATCAATGAATTGAAAAATTGAATTGAAAAATTGAATTGAAAAACTTATTTTGTACCTTGGAGGCCATTCTAGGATATTTTGAATCTACTTCGAACCATTGAATTAGTATGCAGGGGGCATGCCCTCGCCTTATAATATAAAAGTGTACCTAATTCAGCAGCAGTTGGCAAATTAGCAGTCACCTATTTAAAGTTGCCGGACTGGGGGGAGGCAGATATAATTAAACATTCAAAAAACGTTTTCTGACGAAGTTTTTACTACCGACAATACCGCAACATTTCTTTTATTAAAAATAACCAACATTCGTAAATAAAAGTGAGCATTGCGAGTACGAGGACATATAATTATAAAGAAGCCTTCGTATTATCGCCCTGGTGATATCAAACTATTGAGCAGATCTGAATAGTCATATTATCCCACTATACCATAATTTTCTTATTCTCCCCAATTTGTTGACTAACAAACCATCACACCATTTCCGCGCAGGGGTAGGGAGAGAGAATGGATACCCAAACAACTCGGTCTTGGTACACACTCCTTTCTACATTAATTTTATTTATTTATTTGGAAAACCAAAAGTTTAGAAATATTATTATGTATGGTAAATATATGTAAAAAATGAACTAATAATATGTTTTCACTTAAGTATTTAAATTATTCAATCAAAAGGTTAGCCTATATGAGGTTAGGATGATGGGAGGGAGGGTAAAGGATCTAGTCTGTGTAGAGTAATATGTATTGTGTGAATGTTATTTATTGATTTTAGGTTTGAAATTAAGAGTTGAATAAGTCAAACTATGTATGAATTGTTAAAAATATGTGAAGCGCGGTGAATAGAGGTGTTTTGTTTTGAGTTAGTGTTGCATTGAGGTAGGTTTAGTGTGTGGTTTTGTCTGGTTTGTCTGTTGGGCACGCTCAATTGAAATAATTCAGGGGCAACAAACTTACAAAAAGACTTAAGACCTAATTTATAATTAATATGCAAAACGATGTACAATGTGACCTTAGAACGGGGTAGGTACCCCACTAAAGTCGTTTTTTTTTTTTTGACTTTAGTAAAACATAAAAATACAATAAATAAAAATCCATTTTCTCATACTAAGCTTTTTAAGATAATATTATATTAATTGAACAATAAAAAACAAAATATTTCAAATAAATACTAACTATTATTTATCCAACAATCTTCTAATAAATGTAAGATCAATACTAAAGAAGGATAAAATAGCAACTGTAAAAATCATACCTTCTACAAACTTAAATCTTTGTACATAAAAATGAATGTTTGTCTGTGTGTCCTCGATTTTCTCGAAAATTATTTTCTGAAAATAGCAGTTTGTTATTATTAGAGGTGGGAAGGTCTAGGGAGTAGTTTGAATGGAATCCAATATGTAAAACTGTTGCTATAACGTTTTAAAATTAGTATGAAAAACACTGAACCCGCCATGTTGTATTGAGGTTAGCCCATAGATATACCACTCTGGTTAGCCACAGATTACATGTTCAAAAGAAGAAGGTTTGTGGAAAAGACAAGTAGGTACCTCCTTAAGAGCTTTATTATGTATATATATTTTGAAAAAATAAATGTCTGGAAAGAATTAAATTTTTCAAATGAATGATTCCTTGTCTCTTCGTTTAGAGATAGTAATAGTCGTCACAAGTCATTACTTTCGCTGTCAAATCAAGTATGGCACTCGAATGACAAGCAAGAATTCACAACTTCATAACTTTATTCCTAAAACAAAAAATCTCGTGCAAGGCTGGGTTCAAATCAGCTAGTTATCTAATAAAACTGTTTATGTGAAGTGACCTGACAGGTAAGCACTTTATATATCTAGTTGTACATAATAGATAGAGAATAGGAAGTAATATTTGTACATCGCCCTTGAAGTGACTTTTCGCAAAAACGGCGCTATACAAATTATCCAAATATTATTATGTTGTTCTGACTGTTGCCCGACTCAAAAGTAGGTATTTGATTCACTTGATTTGGCCATGTCTTCTTCGGGCGTCCCCGACTTCTTCTGCCATTTATTCTGCTTCACAACATTCCAAATATTTGGGTGTGCTAGAATTCTGCAAGTTGGTCAAGCGGTTCAAATCAACGGGTTCCCATGGGGCGTCGCGGGTTCAATCCCCAGATAGCCCAGAAAATCCTCCATCGTTGAACAAGCAACGTTTTCTGCTCATAATGATGACAGTGGGAGGAATTCAAATATTGTCGGGTTATTCGTAACCTGGGGATGGTTATGGAAGCTTATCTCTACCCCCACTTTAAATTAAGCGTTTTTCTTTTATTTTTGATTAATCTTTGTCGTTAAGGGTAATAAGTACCATGATCACTCATTATAAACATGTTTATTTTTTAAATTGATTTCAAAAATACGCATAATTCACTCGTTTATTGTGTCTGAGAAGCGATCAGTAAATTTCGCTCAATAGTTCCCACCATACAATGAGACATAAAATTTCGTCAGTGAAAAAATATTAAACTAACCTACGAGAAAAGGCGCAGCCTGCTACTATGCAGACAAACACATTGGTGGGGAAAGAACTCAGGGAAAGTATATTATCTTGAAGAAAGCAAGTGCGATCGGTCTACATTTCAGTGAAAAATTAGTTTGAAGTTGGGACAGAATAAATTTTACTCCTCGCTTCACATTGAAGGGTTTAAAAAAAAATCAAGAAGAAAAAAATGCATTTATTTATACTTGATTGATGTTGACAAGTACCGAATTACAGATTCGCTTCCCACACAATGCAAAGTTAAGGACTACATATGTATATAAATTAGATTAAAAATGCAGTATGAAGTAGGTAGGAAAGTACTTGTAAGATGACGAAGTGGACCAAACGAAACAAGTCCCCCGCGTGTATGGGCTATTCATATAGCGCCGTTTAGCGTGTTGCGTGGGACCACCGCTGAGGGAACGGAAATAGAAGAAGAAGATGGTCGGTGGTACGTCCGTTCTCACCATTGAAGATTTGACACCATTTTTTAAGCACTGTTTTTTTTTGTTCTCCTCTTTATACACTTGACCGCTCAGCGGCTGAGTTGAAAATGCGTCGGGGTGGGGTCACGAGTTCAATTCCTCAGCTTGGTAAGTCCCTCATCTCGACGCAAGCAACATTTTCCGCTTACTGTGATGTTAGTGTGAGATTTTCAAATATTGCCAGATTTTTCGTAACCCGGGTATGTTTGTCTTTCTTTAAAAACAGAAAAGTGAATAATAAAATTGTACGTGAGTGTATCTCTGACTTCTAAGGCAAGATGTCGACCTTGGTGGGTGAGCGGTTGAGATTCTCGACTCCGGATTCAAAGGTCACGGTTTTGAAATCCGGCGTGCGCAAATGTTTATTTATTAAAATTAGAATTAACCTATTGAAGTGAAAATAAAACAACGGAGAAACTTAACAGAAAATTATACACGTATATTGTAAACATATAGTATCTGTATTTGCGGAACGTTGCGGAACGTCCTGTGTAAGACCACCATTTAGAATTGAAATTTTGATTGAAATGGCTTTAGCCGTGTTTGGTGACCAGATCTGAATAGCCAGATACTTCCCAACCTTCCTCTTTCCCCATCTCTTCTATCTTTACCCACTCCCTTCAGACGCACAGCGCACAACACACCCCAATTGGTGATGCTCCGGACAGCTGAGAGAAGTAATGGGGTATTCACACAAACAAAAATCAATGATTTCATAACTCCATAGCAGGCTTTTACATAAGAATACGTATACATAATTTAATAACAGTAGAATAAAAAAATTTGGTATTCCAAACAATCCAAACAAATGGCCTTAAAATCAATGCCCCATAAACCCAGAAAAAGCCCGAGATTTTTTGGCTTCTGACACACTTGGCAAGCGCTCCACTCGCCACTAATATGTACAAAGTACCAGTAGTCGTTTCCCCTACATAGTATAGTCATAGCGCCCATAGCCATATAAATGTAGCGGGTAGCACATATCGCAGACAGTCCGTCTGCAGTACAGACCAACCAGACCCAATTCCTACTTACTGCAGAATTAACATTGCAAAAAACTTCACACTGTTACTTGTAGGTACTATTTGTACAGTTTGCAAGGAACGAAGATATTTTTGCTGATTTTACAAAACCATTTCCATTTTTTCTTCAAGGGAAAATCACTTTGTGCCATCGTTTTCCATTAAATGATTAAACTTATTTTGTATAAACCGCTATTTAATGAATAAACATCAACATGTTTCGAAACCAATCCTTCCCTCGTCAGGATACATTTCTATTTAATGAAATGATTTGAGTCATTTTGTATACAGCACTATTTAATAAAAATGATGACAAAATGATTTTACTTTAAGGGGAAGCACTCAAAAATGGCCCTAAACATCCCTGGTAGTTTCAAACTGAAACAACATAACAACAAAAAATATCTGTAAATTCTACACGGTAAGTTAGGAAAATGCGTAAGGTTTCAAAAGACAAAAACCTCAAACTGCATCATTTAAATTCTATGAAATACATATAAAAATGTACAGTTTGAAAACCAGTTAAGGGAATTTTGAATGTTTTACCTAAAATTCAAGTACATATTTCACATAAAATTTAAAAGATTACAAATTGTGATTATTGGTCTTTTTAAACATGTTCCTTACTACCCACACAGAATTTACAGATAAATCATTAATGGTATTTCTTACGTTAGCAGATTACAAAGTGTATATTTTTGGGAGCTCGCCATTAATTAAAGTTTTTTTTTAAAATTTATTGTTTTTATTATGTTTGTATCGCCCCAGTCTTACATACACACGGCCATCAAATCCGGCTAATTATCGAGAAAGTGCATTTCAGTGTCCAAGCTGGCAAAATCTGATTTTTTCAAAAAGCTCGATGTTCCAAAACGTATTAATTGTTTTTGTGTTTAATTCGTAGAACTCCATTTAATTTTTTTTTTAAATTTTAATAAATCAAATTTAATAATGTTATTATTAAGTTCTGCAAGTATTTTTAGTTGTTATTATTGTGACAGCTGTTTCGGCGTTTAAGGACAGTTTGAAAATGGCATTAAACGCCGAAACAGCTGTCTAACAACTCTGCAGAACTTAATAATAACATTATTAAATTTGATTAACATTAAAAATTTTTAAAAAATTCCAAAACGTGCTTGGAATCGAACCCCTGCTACACTTTATGAAGTCGCCGAAGAGGTGGCTTGGACAATTGAACATGTACTTCAAATGCCAGAAGACCGACTTCCTAGTAGAATATTTACCCCAGGCAAAGTAGGGGAAAGCAACTCAAAGAGGCTGTGCAAGGAGAGGCTGGGCCTGCAATGGACGGAGACCACTGAAGTAGAGAAGGACAGGGAGGCATGGAGGCGCCTTATCAAAGCGATGTCCCCGACCCGAATACGGCAAGGGGAAGAAGATGATGTTGATTTTTTTATTACAAATTTTATTTTATCGTGATAATTTTAATACAATTTTAAAGTGCATTTTTGTTTTTTTTTGTATATAGCCTGTACTGGACGCTCACGTCAGTGTCGTCGATTCTAAAATAAGCCGCCTTCCTCTTCAGGGACCTTGGGTAAAGATTTTGTAAATGAAACAGTGACTTCACGAAATTCGTCGGACAACTCGATCATTGGACCAATCGGATCCCTATTTATTTATTGTACACTTTCTACCATTGTTAATATGCAGCAATTATTCTTACTAGCAGATTAAAACCCGCTGCTGCGGCTTTTGCTGCATTTTTGGCATTGCACGCCCCCGCGGTGATAACACAGAACAGTTTTGAACATGCATTAAAAGGACACAGTATGTTCATCGTGGTACGAATTGAATTATAGATTATTTTTCGTATGACGGGAAATTGCCATTTCTACTAGTCGCGTCTACACGGCGATTAACATAGGACTCTAGGACATGAATACTGTAAGATATCCAAGGGAATTGCTCGGGATACTAAAGGAACAAAGGAACATATTTGCAAATGCGTCATAGAGCCGAAAATTAATTACTAGAATTCCACGATCGTTGACATAAGGTAACCTTGAAAGCTAAAGTGCGTATAGAGAAATTACATGTAAACAGGGGACCTAACCAAATATGGGTCATGTAAAAATGTGTGAAAACTATGGAACAGATAAACATCAACAATTTTTTTCTTAATTATTTTAATCATTACATTTTAGGTAAATAAGCCTCTGCTGTCCGATAAATCGGTTTATTTTAGTATTAGTTTTTCTTCAAATTGGACTATTAATAAAAGACGGAAAAGAAGCAAATAAAATAATGTATCCATGCTCTCATAATGGGTGGTAAAATGTTTTCTTAATTATTATTGTTGTTCGTCCTTTAAGTCTTTTAATACAATTTAATTTTTTTTATTTATAAATTGCATTTAATTAATAAAGGTGTATGTAAAATCCATAAATAATCTCCCGTCAAATACAAGGAACCATTACGCTATGGAGGTCGTCAACCAATAAAGAGAAGAAAAAATAAACAAACATTTATTTGGCACTTAAACCGAGAATCACAAGTTATTTTCCGATCTTAGGCAGCCTAGTATCGTGGGAGGATGTTTGCCCTTTGTAATCTTCGTACACGGACTATATTCAGTGGCGTTTCGTACTGTTCCTAAAAATACACAATTTTCAGGTTGCTAACTCACGTAATATGGGTAATATTTTGTATAAGGTTTCAAATGACGATAATCCTTAAACTGTAATGTTTACAATCCTATATGAAATGCATACTGGGATTTTAGGTAGAACGTTCAAAACTGCTCTCAGTGGTTTTCGAAATGCACATATTTTCGGGAATTTTGGGATGTATTTCATAGAATTTAAAGATCACAGTTTGAAGATGATTTGTCTTTTATACATATAGAATTTACAGATAAATCATGTGTGGTATTGCTTTAGTTAGCGACTTGCGCAGTGATGTTTTAGTACATAAAATTTCAATACTTATTACAGTCTAAGGACTTTTGAAACCTTATACATTTTCCTAACTACCCGTGTAGAATTTATAGATAAATCCTTCATAGTATTTCTTGCGTTAGCAGACTAAAAAGTGCGCCGCCTTTTATATACAAGAGTTTCAATTGTCCAAAGTCAATGTTACTATGGCATCCCATGAATTTATGGGAATGTTGTGAAGCTATATTCGTATATCTCTTACTTTTATATCCTTCGTGAACTTTTATTCTTTATATACTCTCTGATGTCATTGTACGACCTGATGCCACATTTAATAGTTACCTTTTTAAATTATTTATACTATATTATAATGCTTGTATTTAAATGTGACACGCAATTATTGTTAATGGTATATTTATACCATATCTATATAATATATAAAAATCAATGAAAGTTTGTTTGTTTATTTGTTCTCGATTTTCTCGAAAATTACTGGACCGGTCTCGCTGAAAATAGCACAGTTTTTTATTAGTACCGGGAAGGTTTAGAGAGTCGTTTGAATGAAATCCAATATGTAAAACTGTTGCTATAACGTTTTAAAATTAGTATGAAAAACATTGAACCCGCCATATTTTATTTAGGTTAGCCCATAGATGTAACACTCTGGTTAGCCACAGATTGCATACTCAAAAGAAGAAGGTTTTTTTTTAGTAGAATATTTTCAAAATGGAAAACACGAGAAGGTATAAACGTTTGGAATGAAATTAAATATTCAAATGAATGTTTCTTTATTTGGAGATAGTTACTTTCGCTGTCAAATCAATTATTGTACCCGAGCAAGGCCGGGTGCTCATCTCAGATAGTATTAAATAAATAAATATTAATTTATGGTTTTGTCAAGTCGATATTAGTTCCCAGCTAGACAGATTGCCTGTTCTAAGGAACCGAATGCTCCAATTATGAGTGGTTTAATAATTTGAAATTTTTATTGTTTTTCTTCAATCCATCTACTACGCGTGTTATATTATACTAAAAGGTATGAATAAATTTAAGTGACATTCTTTAACAATTTTTAATTTGATTCTATTTGCTATTCATCCATTTGGGTATCCATCGTTCATCACACATATTCCCAAGAAGAGTGACCTATAGATAGCGATTTGAAAGAAAACTGATGTGGCCAATTTACATAAGACTTTTCGACTCCTAGGCCCTACACGGGTTAACGAAATTGATTATCCTTTGAAGAAAAAATACCGATGTTTGAAAATGTTTGATCATCACTTCTAATGGTTTATCTCTCTCCAGTTAGCTGTTAAGCAGTTCTGCCCGGGGTCCGGGACTTTACCACTACGCCCCTGACAATATTCCACAGTTCAGTAAAAACTCGCCGCCGATGGCTTCCATGGCAACCTCTCCCTCTTTCTCGTAAGCCACGCGTGTAACAAAAAGAGGCGTTGAAACGGACTTCTCAGCGGCAGGTCCACATCAGAGCCACAGCGATGACGTCACCAGGCTCCCCCATTTTGGAAAGTTGCCAACTGAACGCGAGTTCCCTCGACAATCTACTCCACACAAGTACCTGAATTCCTAACGACCAACTATCCGCATACATAATATATAATGCTTAATCAATGAAGAAGATAATATTAACAAATCTTAATAACAGAAACTGATACCGAAAATTCAAAAGGTAACGGTCGCAACTGGGAATCGAGCCCAAATCTTCCAGTCTTACCGGGACTGGCGTCTCTCTACTAATTAAGTTATTGAGAACTAATTATTTTCAGTCATTTTTATCGACATCATACACCAATATCATCATACGACATCATACTTCAAAATAAGAATTATCAATATTACTCTCAATTAATCCTTCTGTTTCATATTTCGTTTGAGATTTGTTAATATTATCTTCTTCAATCATTAAATATTACAATGATGTTTAGAAGCTTCAATAAGTTATTAAAATAAATTGAATTTTGATTATAGATTTATAGAAAAGTCCATGGATGTCCCATATAAATAAAAATCGGATAGTTATATCTGATACACTATCTAAATTGCAAATATATTCGGGCACAACCTTGTATCATACAAATAGATAGCATGCAAAAATATGGGAAGTATTGAGGATAAGTTTAATTAATTAATGTAATTAATTAAAAAGAAAGACAAATATTCGACGACTACGAATAACCTGAGAATTTTTGAAAATCTCCTACTACCATCACAGTAAGCGGAAGATGTTGCTTGTGTCGTAAATGGAGGACTTAGCCTGTTAGCCAGCCGAGGAATTGAACTGACGACACCTGGGTGAGACCCAAACGCGATGCCAACCCAGCCACTGACCGGTCTAATATTGGTAATTCATAATTTGAAGTATGATGTCGATAAAAATAAAAGATAATAATTAAATGGTTAGAGTGTTGTCCCGGTAAGAAAGAAGTCTAGGGTTCGATTCCCAGGTGCGGCCGCACATTTTTTTAAATTTTCCGTGACTTTTTTGTTCCGTGTTTTATTTGAGATTTGTTAATATTATCTTATTCAATGATTGAATTTTGCATTTTATTTCCATACATATTACATTAAATATCCTGCGCCACATTGTATATTACATTTATTATGTTATGTTCATTATAAGTACTAAATTAAAGCTTGTCGGTATTTACTTTGTTTTTTTTTCCATTATGAAAGCTCTGCGACATTATCATGGAAACCATTTTATTGTTATTTATTATTTCAAGCATCTTCATGTAACATTTTAGGAAACATTACTATGTAAACATATAAACATGTAAACGCAATATGTACACTCCGCTTTCCTACACAAGCATTGCTTAAAAGAGAAATGTAGTATTGTAAATTGAATTAAAATTAGTTCAATTTCAATAATAAAAATAAATAAAGAAAAAGAAGTCGGGGACGCCCGAGGAAAACAAGACACGATCAAGTGAACCAAATACTAGAATTTGACCATATCAAAGAATAACAGAGGGGTATGAATGAGACGATGTATGAATGTGAATGAAGCAAGGAGTGTGTCAAGACCGAGTTGTTTGGCGGTGCATCCTTACTGCCTGCCCCTGTGGTGTAACGGCGTTATGGTTAGTCAGTTATCTTCGTTTGTATGGAAGATTTCAGTATACTTTTACGTGGTTTTGGTCGCTAATGTGGAAGCCCGCCAACTAATATATTTTGTATCAGACTGAAGATGTCTGCGACAAACTGAAACCCGTACGGCCTAACAATAATTTAATTAAATTTTTTAATTCATTATATTTTACTGTTTACTTTCCTATCAAAAGGCACTCACACTCACCTACGAGTGATAATTATTTATCTGATAATATTGTAATAATTATGATTCATTCTTTATTTCGAGATAATCAAATCTTTTTATTTACTGTGAGTTATAATATTAAATACTATTATACATTTACATATTTTAAATATTTACTTACACGTCATTTTTGTTACAAACTGTCGATTGTTTCCTGGCATCACGTTCGAGTACATACTTCTTTCTATTCTTCAAATCTTTTCCCCCGTACATTTTTTCTTCTTTTTATTTTTATTTTTACTTTTTCTAAACATATTTAATGTTTAAAATATCTCTAGTCTTTGATATATAATTATGAAGCAAGGTAATATAATATTGAATTATATCATTATATTGAGGTGATTTTTCACAATAACGGCGCTATACAAATCATCCAACTATTATTATTATTATTATCAAACTTGAGATGAATTGATTATTCCATGTGATTATAAAACACCTCTACATGAGATATTTAGTTCTTCGCAGCACCTTCCATTGAAACAATGATGTAACAAACACAGTAAAAAATATACACACCGCACATTGCATGTTGGTTAACACTCAAAAGATCCAACTAGTTCAGAAGTCGGCAACCTACGGCTCGCGAGCCACATGCGGCTCTTTGGATGTGAAGCTGCGGCTCTTTAGTTACATACGCTATGCTATTTACTGTTGGCAAGAAAAAAAAATGTGGCCCTTTAAAAACTTTGAAATTTTGTAAATTGTAATTTTGGACTCTTCCGACTCAAGAGGTTGCCGACCCCCGAACTAGTTAATTGACGGAATTCACTCATTTATCAGAAAGATATTATTTCCAACGTGATATAATAGAATTTATGTAATTCTACCAAGTCCCTTTTTATACAGTTCGCTCCATTGAAATACCGATGTAGCAAACACAGTACTAAATAAATCACAATGCACATTAAAATAGCATAAAAAAAGGTACAGAAATTGAATTCATAAACGGAATTTACTGATTTATTCGAAATACAGTTCCAGCATTACACTTGATTTGCCTGACCCTACCACGACACTTCACAGATATACAGTACGTCTAGAGAATTTTCCATTGAAACACCGACATAAAAACACTGCACAATTACTACACATTGTTTGTTAGATAATATTTTTTAAAAACATGTTTAAAATGAGATAATTAACGAAACTTTGTGATTAATCGCCCAAAAGGCACTTCTAACATAGTACCTTATCTGCCTGCTCCTTCTGAGACACTGCCAAAACATTTCAAGAAATCATAATATCAGTATTTAAACCGACAAAAATTTCGCAATAAAAATGCAGATACTTATCGGAAAGAAGATAATAAAATGTAAAGATTACAATATGACTGTCTAAATAAAAATGTTAAAAATTCGCTTTGCATTGCAAAATAATGAATGAACAAACGTATATTGTGACAGACGCATAGGTACCTTTAATTACATTAGAACAAGATTATTATTATAAAAATGGTATTCTGAATTTAAATTAGATCTAGGTACCTTAACGGCTCTCCACACTAGCGACCAAATTCTCGTACGAGTATTACAAAATCTAAGATTTAATCTATAAATAGCAAAAAATCTAGAATGCAGCACTGCTAACCCTAGCATAAATACATTATTCCATCAATAAGGAATTCCAGTTCAATATTTTTTAACAATAATGACGTTCAAACTTAATTATCAGTATATTTCTTTTTTTTTCAAAAGTTAGTTTTAAGGGTTAAAATAATTTTCAAAGTTTCAATTAAAAACGCTCCAAATCTATGGCCGGTCGGTTTTGATGTTAGAATGTCAAATGTCAAAACAAGAATGAGCTTTACCGTACATAATTTTATATTCTATTCACGGTAAACCATAATTAAACATAAGTATTAACATTGTGTAACTTTTTGTAACATTAACTCGAAGAATAATAATAGTATTGGGCATTAACATTATCAAAATATCCATATTGACAGTTGGTTTCCTCGTGAATACTCTAATGTCTGTTGTTAATAATAGTTGTTTATATTTAGCAACAATTATAGAGCTTAATGTCACCCAAATTAAGTTTAAATTTCACCAAAGCTAAAAAAATACATATTTAAAATACAAAACAAAATCGAAAAATAAAAATCTCCATACTAATCCAAAAACAGAATACACAGGTGACGTCAGATGTTCCAAATACAATGGTACCAATATAACAAGGTGTTTTGATGAGACGATTATTTATTCACTTTTAAATAACCATTTATGAATTCTATGTATAATTTATACATAGAATTCATAGAATCGGCGTTTGCTGATCTGTATGAATATATATTTTTAAAGTCATAATATTTTTCATTGAGTTCCTTATTCCTGTTTTAATTTCTAATTTATATTCGTTAAATGCCTTTAAAACACCGAAGAGATCAAACGATAGCAGTATGTTGTGGGCGTGTCTGTGTGCCCTAAGAATTTGAAAATTTTCAAATATCTTCTATCTAAATACCTTAATATTTCTCGGTTACCTCAAAAGCCTGTAACGATACAAGTACGTACCCTGGCCTTCCCTGTGATATTCGACACCATCTCTACAGCCTATAGCAATGCTCCGGTAGCTTCCCGACAAGCAGCGTTGCCATCGTGACAAATTTCCCGTCATTTCTAACGGATTTGAGTGCCTCCAAAACGGCAGAATTTAGTGTCTAACGGACTTTGTAAGATAAGGGATTTTCTGGCGGATTCGAATAAAATTATTTATTGAAGAAAAAACAAGGTAATTCCCAAAATACTGAAATAATGGGATTACTGATTCAATGGCGGCCATTGGAATCCAGACAAGGACCTTACGAGTTAAGTTAGTATGTAGATTCTCCCGGTTTACCCGCTCTCTTAAGCTTCATTTAATTGTTACTTTAATGGTAACGTAGCGCCTTATTTAAGATCCTTATTGAGACAACATATTCATGTGTGTAGATTTGTACATACCCTCTATTAATTTTGCACCAACCAAATCTGAATGATAAACTAATTGATAGCAAATTCATCTTCGAGTTTTGCTCATACCCGGAGTTATTTAGAGTCATTAGTTATTAATTAAAATTCACCATTCCACTAATTCCTTTTATTGCCAAATTTATATATTCAAATATTTTTTTATACTTACAGAATTCTATTCATTTATAATTTTAAGAAGATAAAGCAGTACTGGTAAATTAGCAAGTTAGAGGCCGACTGAATTCAAATGTTCATTATAAACAAATTAAAATGTGGGTATAATTTCTTCAAATGATTGGTATTCACCTTGTGGCGTCATTATTAATAAAAAAATATACTTTGTTTACACCTAACTAACCAACTAACCATCACCCCGTTTCCCCGCAGGGGTAGGCAGAGAGGACGGACCGCCAAACCACGAAGTATTTGATTCACTTGATCGTGCCACGTCTTCCGTGGACGTCCCCGGCTTCTCCTTCCTTGTTAATACCACTTTATAAATATCTACATGTTTCGACAGCGATGCTGTCATCATCAGGAATGAATTCATATGACAGTATCGCTATCGAAACATGTAGATATTTATGTATATTTATAAAGTGGTCTAAAGAAAGTATATTTTTTAATGAATTAATTAAAATGTGAGTATTTGGAGAAAACAAAAGAAAAAATGGAAATCAATGTGAAATGTATTTATGTACATAGTAGAGCTGCAATTTCGATATATATATATATATAATGTGTAATGATACCTGTCAAAAAAAAAAATGTAATAGATGTAATATAGGAATAATGTAAGAATAGGAAGTAAGATTTGTACAGCGCCCTTGAGGTGATTTTTCACAAAAACGGCGCTATAAAAATCATCCGATTATTATTATTATCATTATATATATATATATATATTTTTTTTTTTCTTTTTGTTTAAGTCAAAATCTTCCGATTGCATCTTAGATTTCGTAGTACTTGCTTGAAATGACTTTAGCTGTGTTTTATTACCAGATCTGAATAGCCGGGTGCTGGTTCCATGACAATTCAACACATGTATGAATCGGCACACTTTTAAAAAGTGAAAGAAAGTCATTAAAAGTACGAAAAGAAAAAGAAAAAAAAAACAGTCCGAAAACTTGATCTAACCAAACCTAATCATTTTTATTATTTTATTAAATTATTTCCTGCTCTTAATGGTTTGTTTTATTAAAGAGTGTGCAAATTCATAGGTGTGTTGTATTATCCGGATACCCCAGATACTTCCTAACATTCCACTTCCTCAGCCTCACAACGCCATAGTCCCACTGCCTCGAGACAGTCGGGAGTCGAGGACAGTTGATACACTTGTGCGGTGCTCAGATAAAAGAATCCGGTCGCTAGTATTGAAGGCCGCCAAAGCAATATGATATATATATATTAGGTTATAATACGCATCCAATCAAAGTTGGACATTGTCCGAATCAATCATTGGCCGGGTGATTGATGACCAGCTCATAAATCAACATTATTATTTAAAACGAAACATAATCACATATTATTATTATTATTATTATTATCAGAGGGATCGATCAGTATTAACTTGCTAATTACTTTGGAAGTTGGTTACGCTCAAATTGGGTAGATAACGAAACATTATAATTTAATATACACGCTCGTGCCATCAAATTCGGGGAGTTTTTTCAGACAGAGCAATAATAATTAATAATTAAAACAAATATCGTAGCCGATTAAATTAGGTAAAATATATTAAGATGTTCATTACAAGTAATTTAACGATTATAAATTAGAACATAGAAATCTATAGAAAAATATTTTATTTATATACATATATATTTTTAATACAACTTATTGGAGCTTATAAACCTCATTGTAATATTTAATCATTGAAGAAGATAATATTAACATATCCTAGATGAAACACGAAACCGAAAAACCACATAAAATAAATTCTCATTAGCTCCGTTGGTAGAGACGGTGTCCCGGTAAGACAGGGGTCCTAAGTTCGATTCCCAGTTGCGACTGATACCTAAATAAGTTATTAAAATATTTATTGAAAATAAAACAACAAATTTGTTTATAACCACGAGATTTATTTAATTTTATTAGGACCGACCGGTTTCGCTTAACATAAGCATAATTAGGGTACAAAATTAAACTGTTAAAAATATTAAAATATTCTTTCTAGATTTGTAGAAAATTCAATAGATATATCTGAGACACTATCTAGGTGGCAATTATATTCAGGTAGAACTTTGTAATCATCATAAAGATAGCAGCCAATAATATAGGATTTAAATATTTTTTTACAGTAACACAGGAAAATAATTTCCCTTATGGCCTATATCATCGTTGAGGATACTGCGTGGAGGGTTTTTTCGAGGATAGGAAGGAGTGAACCTGGGTCTTTAAGAGACCCGTGTTGTAGGAGGGAGAAAACAGAGAGGCCGGCCGATCATTCCACAGCCGAACTGTTGAACACAAGAACGAGTAGTAGAGGCGACCCGTTCTCATGTGAAAAATGTCAACCGTGTACAAATGTGGGCGTGCGTTTGGCGTGTTTCCCGATTGTGCACCGGTGCCGTAGGGATCAATGGCGCTAGTCCCTCAGAGCATATTCCATTAGAATACCGGTAATAATTAATAGAGTATAATATTGATAAGTCTTGAAGTTGAGGTATGATATCTATGAAGATGGCGTAAAGTGAACTGGTATCATTAGCTCATTTGGTAGAGCGGTTGCCCCGGTAAGACAAATGTCCCGGGTTCGATTCCCAGATGCGACTGATACCTTTTTATTTTCTGTGGTATTTTTCGGTTTCGTGTTTCATTTAGGATTGGTAATATTAACCAATTATTGAAAAACATTTAACAGTAAGAACACTTTGACTATATGACATAACAGTTAATTTAATGACTGTGTGAAGTTAGATAGGTATGGGTTATTGCTATCTAAATAATGCATTTTATATTTAGTATCAAAAACCGAAACATACATCAAAGGTGGTGTGTATATTAAACAAGGGTGAGTAATAATATAGCGTCTCGTATCTCAAAAAACAACATTTTAAAATAGCCCCCTTTGGCTTATGTACAGTATACAATGCATGTACATAAATACATGTGTACGAGTACATACACAACACATTAGTACACATACGTATATGCGCACCCTTTAACTCCTAGCCTCTGACCAATTTAAACTGTTCACCTGTTCGCATTTCGATATTTGAAAATGTTTGATAAATTAGAAGGAAAAATTGAACTCGCTTCGGGCATACGTACACGCCCACGACACACTTCTATCGGTTAATCTCTTCAGTGGCGATGACACACGATTCGGACGAGCCAAGCCAAAATAATATAAAATCTCTGGGCCTGATTCCGGTTCTTTTTAAGGATAAGGCATCGTCCTTATCGTTAGGGTGAAAGACATCCGTATCCTTAACAACCAGAATTTATGCCCCAGGTCTTTGTGTCGTCAAAGAACAAAAGAAATCGTACAGAAAAGGAAAAGGACGGAATTTGTTCTTTGACCTCAGTTAAACATACGGATTAAACAATACTCGGAAGGATGCTGGATGTTAGTTGTGCCGCGTCTTCATGTCTGTTATCAGATCTGTTCATGGTTGACTGACTTGTATGTAGTAGCTTTCAGAAAGGTTAATATGATTATTTGGATAGAGGATGTATATTTAGTACATTCAGTAGATGTAGCTAAGCACTATAACCATCGATATAGTATAGTTGCTACAGTGTATGAAGTGTAGGGTTTTACTGTAATCAAAGAGGAATAAGATAAAATTCTTCTTGAGAAAAGCGAGCTGTGTATTCGAGAACGCGCTGGAACACAATGCAACGATACTTCGCTTTTCGGCTCACAGCTGATCTATTGATATTGAATATTTCAAGTAGTTCAATGTGACCCGTGTATATTTATGATTTATCCTTGGTTTGTAGTGCTCGACTACGCTATAATTCAGTCTTTCGTCCTACGAGAGTAGCTTAGTGCTATGAAAAAATGTAATTATCTTTTATGCCAGTACTGAACAAGAATCCTACTCCTCTCAACTGTTCAGAACCAGTGGGACTATGGCATCCCCAATCGGTGTATTTTATGAGGATGAAGGGAGTGGGGAGGGTTAGAAGAAGGTTGGAAAGTACCTGGCTATTCAGATCTGGTCACCAAACACGGTTATTGCCATTTCAAACGACGTTTCGATTCTGAATGGTGATCTTCAGCTGGACGATACTGAAGGGTACATACAACTTTGAAACGTGCGTCGTAGAGCAAATATACTATATATTATTTTATATGAATTAAATGTGACAAAAATATATTAACCGAACGTCCTTTGGGTTATTATTCAAAAAGTATGTAAAACAACATTGTTTTTTTTCATTAGATTTCACAATAACAATACGTGTGACTAATGACGTAACTTGTATAGGAGAGACGAAAATACCTGAACACATCCGTTGTGAATTGTAAGGTGGGGTGTTTTAAGTGCAGTTGAGTGCTTTCGGTGTTAGTCTGTATTAGATCTCCCATGTAACATATCCAGTGTTTTATTTGATTTTTAAATTTATTATGGTTGTTGTGATTTTTAAACGATAGTGGGATTTTGTTGTGTATACGCAGTCTACCCTTGGTCAAAGAGCATTCACGCCGCTGGAGGGGAGTGAGAAATAACAAACAGGGTATTTTATAAAGTGTACTTATTTTCGTGTCATTTATTGCAGTTAGTGTCCATTAATTAGAACAACGACAAAATTCAAAAAATTAACATAAATATATTTTATTAATATATTTGGTGAAAGCTTAAGCGCTGTTAGCAATCCACAATGGAAATCTGATGCCAACCCTGGTGTTTGACAGTGAGGCATGGGGTGGGCAGAGGAATGAAAAAATTTAATTGAATTAAGTAGAAATGAGATCTTTGAAACGTATGTGTCCTGAAACCATGTACGACCGTATTACGGATGAGGAGATCAGAAAAGCATGCGTGCCCAATGTAGTCGTAACTGAGGTGTAATCAACAATATGAAGACAGTGACACATTGATGGTTTAATAATAAATGCACAACTTTTCTAAAAAAAAAAATTGATGGATTATCTCAAATATGGGAATAACAAAGATTAATGATAACAAGAGTTTAATGATATATGATATAAAGTCATTAAGATTAAGAAAGGAAACCTTAGATGATTTGGGCATGTAGAGAGAATGAACAAAGAAAAGAGTGTAAAGATTAATATATGGTGCGATCAAGTGAATTCAGGGCCATGTCAAGAGTCAAAATAACAGAGGGGTATGTATGAGACAATGTATGAATGTGAACGAAGCAAGGACAGAGTCGTTTGGCGGTCTGTCCTTTCTGCCTACCCTGCGGGGAAACGGCGTGATGGTTAGTTAGTAGTGAAGGAATCCAACTCGTGTATTTGATCCTGTGGGAGCCCCCTAAGGCCGTTACAATAATAAATATCGCACTAATTCATCATATTATTCCACTTGTGTCTGTAGTCTGTAGTCTGTAGTCTGCACTGCCGACTGTCAAAATACACCATGATTCACCTGCTGAGAGCTGAGAGGATGTGTCTCGTCTGGCTCGTCTCCCGTCCTGCCGGGAACAAACACGACTATACCAACAGCGCAAACAAACACAACATCATCTACCAAATAATAATAATGATAGCAAAGGATATCACTCATAGGGAAAGCCCAGCAATACAGAAGTGAGAACGGCAGATTTCAGACTTGTCATTATAGGTTAGTGCAGTGTTACTCAAACGGACTTTATAAAATAGAAAAAATCAAGCAAGCCGTAAGAGACCGAACGGCCTAGAATGGAATGCAAAAATTATATATTAAATCAAAAAATTTAATTCTAACGAATCGTAACGGATATATATAAAATCAAAAATTTTAATTCTAACGAATCGTAACGGATATATATAAAATCAAAAATTTTAATTCTAACGAATCATAACGGATATATATAAAATCAAAAAATTTAATTCTAACGAATCGTAACGGATACATATAAAATCGAAAAAATTAAAATTCTAACGAATCGTAACGGATATATATTAAATCAAAAATTTTAATTCTAACGAATCGTAACGGATATATATTAAATCAAAAATTTTAATTCTAACGAATCGTAATGGATAAATGGCGCTTATTTGAAATATTTCAGAAGAAAAAAACACTTCTAGCACGTAATGCTTTTAAATATTGAAATTAATTGTTTGTTGGCAGGTGTACAGACGGAATATGAAATGGAATAAATTATGACTGCAGATTTAAAGTTCAAGACCTTCAAAAGACTTATAAAAGTACAATTTGTTATTGTAAAACGCATAACAACATTTTTATAAGTTTCTTGAATGACTTGAGCTTTAAACTTACAATAAAAAATTATTCCATTTCATATTTCGTATGTACAGACGACAACAAACAATTCGTCTCAATATTTAAAAGCATCAAGTGCTAAAAGCGTTTTTTTCTAAAATATTTGAATTAGAGCTATCTTTATCACGTTTCATTTAACCTCAACTACTCAATTCGCTCAGTTTCGGTAAAATTTGTTGTCAGTCTCGTGGACGTCGGTAGTAGATAGAAGGCGGCAAGATCAAACAAACAAATCGCATAATGAACTTCGAATATGTCATTCTCCTGTATAAAATAGGACATTGGACAATAATATATCAAGTATTGTATTGTTTCAATTTTGACAAATTCCACATAACGCTTCCCACGGTTACGAGCGGTAGGTTATTTCACAGAGGTCAAAGTGATGAGTAATTAGAATTAGTATTTAGTACGCTGAGCGGAGTCTCTCTGACCTCCGTTGGATGCCTTTGTTCAATAACTGAAATAATGGGCCGGAGATTTAACACATTCGAGGAAACCCTAAAACACGGAGGAAAGGTCATTACGTGCAGGGTCGGACCTATGTCTACGACCGGTGCAGAAAGTATAAATTCTAATAGGATTAATTTATTTAATAATAATAATTACGAAAACGGTTTACGTTTTTATGATTGGAAATCGCAAGTGCGCCCACTGTCTAATATGGCAGCCAACTCTGGTTTGGAGCCCCAAAATACCTGAAAAAACCTTTGACTGTGTGCAGAAACGGGCGATCCGTTTGATAAATTCCCCTATACAAACGGATTGCCATCTTTAGAGCACAGGTGTCAGGTTGGAATGCTGTCCTTGTTCTACTGGTATTTCAATGGAAGATGCTTTGAGGAACTAGTGTCATTGATCCCTTCAGCACAGGTGCACAGTCGGGAAACACGCATAACGCGCGCCCAACATTTGTACAAGGTTGACATTTTCCACAAGGGAACGGGTCGTTTCTAAGAATCGTTCTTGAGTTCAACGGGTCGGCTATGGAACGATTTTACGGCCTCTGTGTTACCTCCCTCCTACAATATGGGTCTCTTCAAGACGCATGTTCACGCCGTTCTCTCCTGAAAAATACCCCCCCACACAGCATACTCAAATATGATATAGGCCCTGAGGAAATTATTTTCCTCGGGGCCTCCCGTATGGAGTTAATATAAAAAATTAAGATATATGTAATTTTCCAATTTCGTCTTTACGAAGAAGAATATTAAGGTTCAACCAGAGGCGTAGTAATTCGGTGTTCCATTAATGGTTTCTGTCGTGAAATCGCTAAAAAGTAACCGATCAACACGCCGCATACCAGCAAGCCAAGGGTAGAGTCTAAGGATGCGCCACCACACAACTCTGTTTTGGCACACATTCTTGCTTTATCCACATTCATATATCATCTGATAACTACTTTTCTATTGCACCAACTCTTCAAATAAATTGACTCAAGTATTTATTACTCTTTGTCGTTTCTGTGATGTTATCCCAGTGCGTCACTAACTTTTTTCCATTCGCTTGTGCATCATGTATTCGTGTTGAATGCGCTTCACATTGGAAAAACTGTCAAAGCGTCCATTTGAAGGCATCCATAAATTAAAAATAACGAACCTCTGAAGTTGGTAGTGGTAGATTCGTCGCTGATTGAACCATAGAATGAAAAATAAACACTAGAAGTGCTTTCCATGTAGATTTAAATGGAAGCATTTGATTTAGTACCTTTTGGATCTAGCCCCGAGAGAGCCAATGAAAATGCAGCAAATACAGTGCTGTCTCTCTTGTACTGCCTACATTGTATATTCTCGCCAAAATCAATATTTATTTTTGATGTTAAATCTAGTATATTAAGTATATTAAAAAGTATATTAAAAGATCTAGTATATTAAAAACAGTGGTTTAAACAAAGTTATTCTTATATATTATATTAATAATGAAACAATGAAATCATTAAAAATATTTCTAAAAACTTATTTAATTTTTATATAGCACTTTATATTTCACGCTGGTTGCATATCTAATGTTGTTTTTATTGTAATTTCACATGCGTTTGCCTCATGCATCCATACTTTGTAAATCAATATAATGTACTTGATAAACAACAAATAGTTATCACCAGTTTGTTAACTGGTGATAACTGTATTGTATAAATTTCATGTAAAACTCACTAGGGTGTAAATAAATAAATAAATATTGCCACTCCATTTAATCGAAATGAAATGATGGAGACACATTTTTTTGTATTAGGAATTTAAGGCCGGAATGGACAGACTTTTGGATCACGAAACACGCCCACATCGCATTTCTTGTGTTCTTCTTTATGCTATGGATGGAATAATGGAATAATGGAAATTCGGTCAAAACTGGCACATTATAATTTGTATACAATGGTTTAGATTTTGTCTATTTCCGGGATTTTGTTAATAATTATAAAAACAATGAAACCTTGACAGCTCACGTGTTTAATACATGCCAATACAGATAAGTTGGATCAGTCTATTCATGGCGGCGAATCTCGCTAAAATAGACACAATACATGTGCATCAATCACTGAAGTCATCCATTTTCCCCCTTTTCTCCTTTTTGCAGACGATCTCAAATTATGTCTCCTTATTCAAAATATTATGGATTGCCTGCATCTTCAAACTCACAAAGATAACAATTCTGAATGGAGTTAACGATGTCAATATCTCGAAATGCGTCTTCCTGTCTTTCACCAGAGCATATTTACGGCCGTTCTTCCCAACCCTACTGAGCAACTGTTGAACCGAAATTTTTTTGTCTCAACACTGTTCAAATGCACAAATACGCTCTTCCCAACGAAATTCTCGATCAAATTTACGATCAATTTAGGAAACCGATTTTTGTGGATTAAGTTCCCCTCAGCAAAAGACTAGTTTTAAAAAGTGTCAACAGGGTGAACAAACATCACCGAAATGTCAGATGTCATTATTAGTTTACGATCTTTTTTACGCGATTCAAATATTGAATGACAAAGATGTATTTCTGTTTTCAACTGTCAAAGTATGTTTTTTGTATGTTTTAAATAAAACTGAAGAGAACCTAACTTATTTTAGTAATTATAAGCTAAGTTTTGTCTTGTTTTTTAGTCATCGAGAAACGTCAAATGTACGAAAAGAAAAATGTGCTTTGCGGCATTACCAAAAGTCAAGCTAATACTTTGTGTTCAACATATTTTTAACACACACGTTTTTGAAGTATAAAATGTTAGTTTATGTATTAGGTTTTAAAACAAACGATATATATTCATAATAAATACAATATTACCTCATCTAAGTTAATTTTACCTTTTTTTACTTTGTCGTCATTTTATTGTCTTAAAAGTGGGGAGCTACTATTTTATTGTGTATAAAAGTGGGCGGGTACTATTTTATAGTGAGTTAAGGATGAAAAATGCTTGGAAAGAGGCAAACAGAGCGAATACTTAAAAAAACGCTGATCGGTGCCTCAGATTGATTATTCGAAAAGTTGGAAGAACGACCGTTAGTGTATTTTTTTTTTAATCATTGAAGATAATATTAACAACTCCCAAATCGAAACACGACACTGAATAGTTAAAGAAAAGAATACGAGATAACGGTAGCAGCTGGGATTCAAACCCAGGACCACGTGGTCTATGCCACCTGAGCTACAGTTACCCCAATCCATCCCGTCAATTTTATCGATATCATACTTTGACTTCTAAGAAGTGTTAATATCATCTTCAATTAATTCCCTTTTTATGGCGGCTACCTTTTTTATAACTACAAGATTCTGCCCGAATTTATTTGAAATCGTTAGTCTCACTACCACAGGTAACATAGTCGATCATAATCTAAAGCGTGTTTATGAAAGATTGAGTTTGAATAGATGAGTTTTGCATCTTAAGGGGGAGATGTATGTCGGAGAGGGATTATTTATTAATTCTAAATAATGATATTACGCAATACGATAAATATAATGTTTTTACTGAGAATTTTTTTTTTTAATTTACGTAGGTTTGGAATTTATTAAAATTAAATAAATATTACCTTCTCTGACCGTCCAACGTACGTTTTACAAAGTATTTTTCATTGTTGAATATACTGAATAGTTGAATACCAGGCAAAATTTCCCAAAAAAAAGAATAGGGTATAGTTTAATTTTTTCATAAACACTATATTTATTTTATTTTTTTAAATGGGGATTACAAAACATTGGTTCAGTTTGTTAAAAAAAACCTGCGAGTAAAAAATTTCAATTATTTTTATTCACTTTTTAAAATTATTTTCGTGTTTTGTAAAACATACGTAGGACGGTCAGAAAAAGAAATGTTTATGAATTAATTTTGATAATATTATCATTTCGAATTAATAAATAATCTATCTGGGGCGTCCCCCCCCCCCCCCCAAAGTGATGTGTAAATCCATTTGTTGAAATATGCAGATAGCAGATATATTAGCATTGAAAACGCTTCCTTGATACAGCATAAAATCGTGATTAATGGTGAAACGAAGTATTACACCTGATACTTAAAACGTGTTTAAATAACAATAACTTTAGTACGTACAAAATAATGAGAATACACCGAAAAGATTATCCCTAGAAGTGAGTTCTATACTGATTTGAATTTGAGGTCAATTTACATGCGACCTTTCGACAGGCCATGAAATTGATTACCTGCTTAAAAAAATATTTTTCGATATTTGAAAATGTTTGATCGATTTATCAGAAGAAAGAAAAAAAATATTTCGGTGCACGGACACGCCCACAACACGCTTCTATCTGTGAATCTCTTCGGCGTGAGGATACGATGTACATCAGTGACGCACAACCCGCGGCCCGAGAATCCATTTTGTACGGCCCGCGAACCTTGTCGTACGGCCCACTGGAGAAAATGAAAATTTTGCCGTAAAAACATTTAAAGGTTTCTTTCTGCTCTGTTTCGCAGAAATTTTTAAAGACAAACTTTAGTCTGTCTTCAAAATTTTAAATCAGCCGCTCCAAATTTCATGGATTTTAACGATAGAAAAATTTTAACAACGTTTTTTTTGGCATCTATGTTTGATAGAATTTAAAGGATTTGGTTTTATAAAAATCCAAAAGATTTTTTGACTAAATTTTGTTTGGAATCCGACTTAACATTAATTGGTTTGACCTTGAAAACTTTCGCCTACGAAGCTTTGTTTAGATTAAGCTGTATTATGTACCCTAGCCCCTGCGGCTCTCAAATAAATTGAATATGGATAAATTGTCCCTCCGGCTAAAAAGGTTGTGCATCACTGATGTACATGAACGAGGACAAAATGCCGTAAATACGACACGATTAAATTATATTTTACGATCAACCACGCAAACTACATACTAAAAGGTACAAATTATGAGTATTAAAATCCAATATAATTTTCACGAATCACGAAGAGGTGTCTCGCTGCCGACAGGTAACCGTAAAACATAGTAAATGTTGAAACGATTTTAATAATAATCAAATTAATTATTAGGTACATGATAAATTCACGTTATTTCTAGGAAAAGCGTTGTTATTTATCGGTGAATTAACGTTATTTTTGGCGAAGTTAGTCTTACTTTCGTTAAATTTGCGTTATTTTTGAGAATTTTGGTTATTTTTCAGCAAAAACAGCGGTATTTTGCAACAAAAGTGGAGCATATTATTTTTTTTAATTAATAAAGAATGACAGTTCGTGCCGTTTTCGACATGAAATTCCATTTTGTGGCTATTAAAGCGTATCAAAACCACAGACAAAGAAATATTTAGAATGTCCAATATTGGGGGGACGAGTTCCTGGCTTTGCAGCCCTCATAAGAACCCGGGTGGCGAGAGGGTAAACAAATCCGGAAGTGTCCTCATTATTGAATCCCGCCAGAGTCCAGATTCCAGCATAGAAGCAAGATGGAGAAATATATTGGCTCCATCAATCTCAAGTACAATAATTCACTAACGTCTATTATGTTCTCTACACAATTCCATTTTTAAGAATATATATTATCTATGTTATTTGTACATACTTTATTTATTTATGTAAGACTGCACTAACCTCCCCACATTTCGGAATAATAATAATAATTATTATTACTTACTTATTTCAGAATATCAAGTGTAAAATACGAAAATTCGTGATTATTTTTCCGTAAATTGCAAATTTCGTGTTTTTTGCGTGAATAATGACGAAATTTGGGTAAAAACTAGAAATTTCGCGAAAAAAATTTCTGGCCTCTATTAATTATACATATTAGAAAAACTCACAGAAATAAAAAAAAAAAGTTATTGTGACTTGAACTACGGACCTTCTGCTTTCCGGATGTTCGGCACTAGCAACCACTGAGCTGTCGCACCAACTTACTTGTCACACCAGTCGTATTTCTCCACTGCATATTTTATTTCAATTTTTTTCCTGTTAGAGGGGTCGTCTATACTTTGTGACCGAGTTGCTCAAACCAAACTAAATATTCAACTTTATTTACGTAAAAATGCTGACTTATCTGATTAATTCAATTAAATAAAGTAAAAGTATTTTTACCAACAAAACTTTTTAAGCAAATATTTATTTACATTCATTTTCAACAGAAGAACCAGATACTATCGAAGAGTAGTTTAATAACTTTGTTCCATGCTTTAGATGTTGGAAGGAAAAATGTACACACAACTGTTATGTTAGCAATTAATACATAAATGCTAATCTACACACGTGAAAAGGGGGAAGACGGTGTTGTATTACTGAGACAAGATTGAAATGGAGAAGAGCATGCCTCCAGCTTGAAGCCGAAAAGATATTGCAAAAGAGGAGACCACAAAACGTGCATTTCATTCATTTAGTGAAGATTTCGTTGGATTTGATTAGTTGTTCTTTGCAAATATTAAAATCAGACTCGTTGTAAAATCTCCATATCACAACGTACGAAAAGTCCATTGGGAGGTTGGCGGATATTGTCAAATATATATATATATTTTTTTTTAATTTTTCGAATTGCTTGTGGAATACCGTTTGTAAATTGCCTTTGTGTATGACTGACACAAATGATCTGAATTTGGAAACTGAAAAAACAAAAAACATTTTTTCAGTATGACTAAAATAAATGCTTCGGTTTAAAACTTCACCAAACTCTAGCCCTTGCGGAATAGTAGCTTTTGTTCCGTTCAAAAAAACATATATAACTTGGTAGCGCTAGAACGAGTAGTACAATGATATAAGTTTTTTCTATTACTTTTGTGTACCACTCAAGCTATCCGTATTTATATTGAACATAAATATCTTTACAAATAAATAATAAAATAAACTACGGATTTTAGGCATTCTTCTGTGTAAACAATAATTACTTTTAGGTATGTCTGGCAAATTTCTTTCTGTTAAAATAAATTACCATGACTATGAATAGAAAATACACTTTTAAAAGTGGTCCAAACTATGTTCCTTGTGGGAATTAAATTTTTTTATAGAAAAATGTCTGAGATTCGGTCATACCTGTCATCTTGGAGCTGCCGAAGTTCGCTCATCTCCAGCTCCCGGCGCAGCCCAGCCACTTCGCAGAGTAGCAGGTCCCTCTGCGCGGACACCGCTTCCAGCTCTGCCCTCAGACGCACTATCTCGTTGGACAGGTCCATGGTCGCCATGGCACCGTCTTCTTCCTCGATAGTCCAACCCAACACTACTAAGATCCTTTCCGCATCTTTTACAACTTCTACTTTTGCTTCTAAATTTGTTTAGATATCTTCAATAGCATCTAAAATAGCAACACTTTTAAAAGATTTTATTTTTTTTGTAATTGTGGTATTATTTTTACGTTTAGTTTACACTATTGTTCTACTCGTATGTCGGTTTTGTTAACATAACTATGTGTGATGTGTTTGTTTTATAATGTTTGTATTTTTTACTCTTCATCTCCCTCAGTGGTTTATAATTTTGATGTTTTATGTATGTCTAGGAGTTTGCATGTGTCACTTGCGTATTTTTATTTATTTATTATTTAAAAAAAACTAAAAACATATCCTTTTTTATTTAAAATTATAGAAATAGAAGACAAAGCAAATGGCAAAAAAACCCTTCACACAAAAATAAAAATTACAAAAAAAGCAATAATCATTGTAGTAAGAGGAAATTCCTACAGTCATACGACGTGGATTTGACCAAAAATATGGACATTTTCAGATAGCAAAAAGTCTTGTCATTTACTTTGTCTTTAACGTTCAAAACCGCATAACAATTCCCACCAAAAGCCCAAAACACCGCTTTCAGACCCACATGAAATTATATACACTTCTTCATCATGCCACCGTCTCCGTACCGCTGATGATGATGATGATTATAATTTACACTTAAGACTAGATGTGCTGATTGAAGGAAAGCTAATGAGTATAGCTCGGGTGCGTATAGTTTTTAGAAACCCATATAGATAGTAAACTGGTGGTGATCTACATTCAGTCTGGAGATGGTCAGGAGTCGAAGCCGGGTCCTTCGGGGCGCCGAGGAGTGGAAGTTTCTGGAAAGAAGACAAAAACATATGTTAGACACAATGAAAGCAGTGGAGAAAATTATTTATGGAAGAAAAGGAAAGACAAGTAGAAGAGTATACGGGACCATGCAGTGTAAAACTCACTATACGTGGGTAATATTAACTTTTTATTCACAATTAATTAAACGTAACGCTGAAATCTCTTGTGAAATCTCCTTCTTTCTCAAAAACGACGAATGTATCAGAACCTGAGTAATTACTAGTTAAGGCATAGGATCAGAGTAATTACTAGTTAGGTACTAGTAGATACTCGACTTTTGAGGTATAAAATAGTACATCAGATCTACCAATAATATATTTGCTAGGGACGTACAAGTCAATATCTTTCAATATATACGGATTACATATAGATTCAGATTTAAAAAAAAATGTTTACCTATAAATAATTTGCTACTCACAGTATCACCTTCTCAAACCTACCTGATAAGTTCCATTCACCGATTCATCGATCTGTAACACGTCAGATGTACAATGCATCTGACCCATGAACATGATGCCGCGTTAAAATATACATGTTATAAATTTTATCTACAGGTAGACAATATTATACAGGACCATACTTACCTGGCAGGTCACTTGGGATAAACACTGTTTAATTAGAGAAATTTAGATACGGTTCTGCACGCAGAGGATATAAACACATGCTATTGGAGATACTATTTAATCCTGTTATTTATTTTAATAATTATTTATGGTCTTGCTCTATTTTCGGAAAGAAAACGTATATTTTATGATGGGTCGGGTACAGTACAAGGAGTTGATTAGAATTTAACTAACTGACTAACTAACCACCACGCCGTTTCTCCGCAGGGGTAGGCAGAGAGGACGGACCGCCAAACAACTCGATCTTGGCATACACTTCTTGATTCATTCACATTCCTACAACGTCTCATACATTCTCTTCTGTTATTCCGACTTCTGACATGGCCAGACTCAAGTATTTGATTCACTCGATCGCGCCATGTCTTCCTCGGACGTCCCGGGCTTTTTCTTCCATTGATTAGAATTTATCTTCCTAATGTGATTCATCCCTTGATTAGAAGCGGATTGAAGTGCGAGACTTCGAATAATGTTAATAAAAGACGATAAGTGTAATTAGAATATAGAGGCATTACGTGAGTAGTGCTAGCAGGTATATTGAATTTAAGGATATGAAAGTCTGAAATTCCGTTGGAGTGTTGGACTATTATGCAACTATGTAAAATGATTACTGTATAATATATAGAAATAAAATAAATAAATTCAAATTAAGCGGATTATTAAATAACTACACACATAATAAATAATTAAAATTTTGTTATAATATAGTTTGAATTTTGTGTTATAATTATGTATGTGTGTACATGTGTATTTAGGACCACTTTTATAAACGAACTACCAAATTTCTGTTACGTAACGAACTGTTTCGTTAACGGACCGTTATCCGTCCGTTTTTTTTTTATCTTGAATAATTTCTATTCGCTTGTCATCACTTTCACTGTTCGATAAGGAATACATTTCAAAAATTAAAATTAACTATTGTCTTTTTAATTAAAATAGTGCACGGTTTCAAATAAGCGAAAGTCGGGCAACTGACAGCTGTCAAACGACCGGTAATCTGACGAACGTTTATAAAACGGCGAAATGGACTGTTTGGAGAAAAGAGTCCCATTGGAAAAATCAGTCAAATACTTAGGATTAATACTAGATTCCAAATTAACGATGGAAAAAAACATGAACGAAAAAATAAAATCAGCTAATAAGGCAATAGCCGCTCTCTACCCAATGCTAGGTAGAAATAGTCTTTATCAACAGAGAATAAATTACACCTATACAAGACGACCATAAGTATGGGCTTTACTTATGCTGCTCCCATTTGGGGATACGCAGCTCACCAACACATTAATAAACTACAAACCGTGCAAAACAAAACCATACGATTAGCATTGAATGCGCCAAAGTGGATCAGGGTTAATACTCTACACAACGACACAAACATTCCTCTGATAAAGGATCTTATAGTAATACATCCTGAAAAGTTTTATGCCGGTCTAGCCGGTCATGAAAATCCATCTCGCTAAATACAGCTAGAATGAAATATTTAAATACATGAAACCTAAATCAATCCTCGGTAACGAGTGAAATACTGCCCCTAAAGTTGTAGTATATGGTAGTTATTAAGTTTCAATTCATCCACTCACCACCAAAAAAAAAATCAAAAGTAAAGAATCATTAGATAATCATTTTCAATTATGCTAGAGTCAGAAAACTTTTAGTTTAGGAACTCTGTATACCAATTAAATCAAAATCGGTAGACCAAATATTAGTTAAAAACGGTATCAAGCCTTAAGAACGGATGGTTATAAAACCGGCTCCTAAAGTACTTTATTGAAACGTAAGGAGTCAGAGACAAAAATACCTTTGATAAAAGTCAGATAAAGATCAAGCAATGTGCAAATATGGATAAAATGGAAGCTTGAATAAATCGACTCCTAGTCCTCATTAAATCTCAATAGATAAATAATACTTGGAACAGAATAAATAATGCCTTTAGATCTGAATGTAAATACCAGAATTCTAAGTAAGGCGGCCCTTTGTGATTCGAAAATAAAACAGTTCTACGTATTCCACGAACATTTCAGAAATAGTCACAGTTAGCAGAGGGAAGCTGCGCGATCTTAAATTAAATTAGTATATGGGCATGACTTATTATAAGACAGAACAGACCAGCTAAGCCACGTCTCGCGCTGGCAGGATATTAAATATACTCGTACTTATATTTACATATTACGATATGCATAATACAAGATGACAGGGGACAGCAACTAGGCGAAACTGCACTGAGTGCCGATAATTCCTCTACTAAGTCTTCCATCAATCTTTAACAGGATTATCATTTGAATAATCTTGTAAATGTCGCTTTTTATAATGTGATCAAGAAGAAGTGGAGTGGTATTTCTAATTGTCTGACCATTCGATAAAGAACTTTCTTTACAGGGTATGTTGAGGATGTGCCTATACAGTATACAATAGTACATCCACATTTCAAAGGCTTCAGTCTAGACTCTAGGGGACGTAACAGAGGGGACATTAACAAGAAAAATGTTTAATAATAAAAGGTTAATTGAGTGAGTTATTTCAGAAAGAACACGTACTACCTAAATTTCTGTTTTATGATGTGACCTACAAGGAGACAATTAAGTAAAATATTATATGACGTAAGGTTTTAAATTATTATTTCTTTAATTTGTATGCACACAGCGCCGGATTAGCCACAAGTGAAAATATAGCGTCAGCCATAACGCGAATGTTTACGCGAAATTCGTTTATTTGACGAGAATAACGGAAATTTTTAAATTTTCGTTTTGTTCCACGCGATTTTCTGGTATTTTAAAATAAGAATGTAATTTATATGGGTACATTCTAAATATTTCTTCGTCCGTGGTTTTGACAAGCTTGAATAGCCATAAAATGGAACGACGCTAACTTTACTTTCAATCAATTTTCAATTTAGAAGAGGAAAACAAACGGCCTTCCCCCACTTTTTCTGCAGTAAAATACCAAAAAGTATCACCAAACGTAGCATCACTGTTATAAAATACCACCCCCTTTGCTGATAAATGACGCGAACTTCCTAAAAATTAACGCAAATTGTTCCTAGTCCCTACTTCACGGGGGCTTGCTCCTCCCGAGGGGCCCGTGAGAACAGATCACAAAATACCTAAAGCCTTCTTAGAATTTTTTTTTTTAATTTTCTTTATTATTCAGTTATAAATTAGGCACGAATTCGGCGTGAAAGGGGCGGAATAAAAAAAGAGCACGAAAAGCAAGAAGCAAGTAGTTTCACCATGACCCATCCCCTGGTGCCTGTTCTTTATGTTTTGCTTTTTTTTTAATTTAGTTTCAATATATTTTTTTCATTTAGTTAATAAATTTTTACAAAGCTATTAAGACAATTTGCAGTGTTTTTCTTAGTCCTCCTCACTAGGGGTTCCTGTCCTGGAGCGGAATAGGTTTTTAAGCTCCTACGAAGTTCTTTTCAAGATGCTGGATAACTCCTCTTCTTTGATTTCTTTGAGCCAGGTTTTGATTTGATTTTTGAAATCATTTGAATTTTCTGTTTTTTTTTTTATGGCCGGTGAGAGTGAATTATGTAGCTTAGTAGAGATATTCATAATTCGTTTGTCCAAAAGCAGTTTTAAATTTAGGAATATTCATAATGTCATTTTGGTTCGGTCTTGTGTTAAATTAAGTTTCTTCTGTTTTTTTAACTTTTGAAATGTTTGATTAAAACATAGACATTTTGGATGTTAGGTACTGCAAAAGATTTGAAAATTTCTTTTGTTTGCGTTCTTAAGGGGACTTTTAAAATGATCTTTATAATACCCTTTTGGGTTTTAGACAATTGTTTCATATGGTTGGTATTTAGTTGCCGATCCCCATCCTAGTATACCATTATTGTCCATACTATATTTTAATAACGGCTATAGGTTGCTATGTATACCGGCCGATTAAACTCCAACCTCCTTCCAATCTTCAAAGCATGTGTTCCAAAACAAATATACAAAAGAAACCGGTCGCACCGGGACAGGAGTGCTCCTGGCTGGAGTGGTACATTTGCAACGTAATTCTTTATAGCAGTCGCAGAGTTAAAAAGTCAATTTAATTCACACTTTAAACCCGAAAATGTTCGAATGGGCAGAGTTTTAAGTTATTTACCGGCCAGCCTCGCCCGACAGATGACTCGACACTTTCAAACAACCATAATTCATCCCTTCGCTTCCTGCTTCCCACTTCCTACTCCCTCCCCTCGACTCTCGACGGTTCGTTCATTACAGTGATTATTTAGCTCATCTATATTCAGATACTATGGTTTATGTAAATACATATATAATTAGAAGATCTGGTGCGCTTTGGGGGGGAGGGATTATGCATAAGTCAAAATAATGATAATATTATCACGCAATACGATAAAGATAATGTTTTTAAAGAGAAAATTTTTCATTACATATTTTCAAAATTCACATAGGCTTACTATTTATCAAAATCAAATCAGAAATATGACCTTTTACTGTCCCATCTTTGCTACACAAAATATTTAAAAATGTTGAACATACTCAGAACTAACTTGGAAGGATTTTCTTTAAAATGTATGGAGGAAATTTTCAAAATAAAAAAGCGGGTTTAGTTAATTTTTTTCATAAACACTAACTTTAATGTTTTAATGCGTATTACAAAATTTTAAAATTGGCAGTTTAAAGTTCCATTGCTCAAGTAAAAACCGTTTTTTTATTTGCGCACCAAAAGGAACAATCTTAGGAACAACAAATGTATCGAGAGCATCTCCTATCTCGATCCTATATTCCTCTTCCTGTCCCCCTTCCTTCTTATTTTATTTTATATTTTCTAATAAAACATCTGTACTTAACCACTGTTAGCATAAGAAAGTTGGTTATTATTAAAAAAAATAATAATAAAATTATTTGTATGAAAATTGTTTCTTACAAATGAATAAGTGAAATGGCGTTGCGAGCTGAATTTTTTTTTATATGAATACCCCACAAGAGTCCCGAATGCTCCCAACCGTCTGGAGCCAGTGAGACTATGGCATCCCCAATTAGGGAATGTTGTGTGGCTGAAGATATTGAGGAGGGGAAGGAGAAAAGGAAGGGGAAGGTGGGGAAATACCTGGCAATTCAGATCTGGTCACCAAACACGGCTAAAAGCCACTTCAAGCAACGTTTCAATTCTGAATGGTGGTCTTTCACCAAGGCGATACTGAGAGTATCTTCCACTCTGGAACGTGCGCAAATATACTACATATTATTTTTAATGAATTAATTGTGGAACAGAACAATTTAATTAAATAAAATTTACTTGCGCACGCCGGGATTTGACCCGCGACCTTCGGATTCGTAGTCGAGAGCCTTACCCCTCGACCATGGAGGATAGTTGGGTTGACCTGTTAATTCCAAGTATAACGACTTGACAACAAAGTGTAGACATTAAATAAAGTGGAAATAATTTTTTCCATTACTATGGGACCACCAAGCTAGTCACTTCGTCTGTAAAATTTGTTTCTCAAATTGAAAATTTTCACATCCGAGTTAGACAGTTCGTTTTTAAAGAAACAAGGCGAATAATCGATTCGATTTTTTTTAGGTTTTTTTATTTATAATTTCGATCTGTCAATTTGATTTCGTTTTTCTAACATCCATTACCTACATGGATATTTCGATACTTAAATTTCAGAATAACAAAACAAAACGCCTTTCCGTATTAAATAATAAAAAACGTTTAAACATAAAATTGTCTTAAAATATGACGTAGAATCATCTCCTCCGAAAAGTACCACTAATTTCTAAGCACAGTTTGATTAAAGTAAAAAATATGCACTTGTGCTCTTTTTAAAATACATTTGTTTTCGTATGAGCCAAATGGTGTTGCCATTTAAAACCTTTTAAACGATCGCAGCGCCCTCACTCTTCGTCTGCTATAAAAAGTCAGACTGCACCAAAAAACTAAGCAAAACCGCCATTCGAGATTTGTTCTCCTTTATTTAGATTTTCTATCTTTACGCTGACAAATCTTCCTCTTACCATCTCTTTCCCCTTCCCATACCCTTCAGCCTCTTACCATAGCCCAATTAGGGATGCCATAGTCTCACTGGCTCCGGTTAGCAGGGAGCAGTTGGAACTCTTGAGCGGAAACTATATTTTTAAAAAAGTTCTACAACGTCGTTAAATACCTAACTAACTAACCATCACGCAGGGGTAGGGAGAAAGAGGTGGACCGCCACACATCTCTGTCTTAGCACAAACTACTTGCTTCAACGTAAGCTAGTACAGTGTCGTTTATAACTCATGTGTCACGTCATATATAATACGAGCCTCCTGTATCCCTAAATAGATCGTCTATCGGTCTATCCCATGCGGCCGTTTGGGGAGTATGCCACTGGGAAGTGGTGCAGTGAGCTCGATGATTGATGAAATGCAAATAATGAGCGGAACCGGCTGCGGCCTGCAGTCTGTAGTCTGCAGTCTGCAGTCTACAGTGCAGCAAGAGGGAATCAATATCAACAGCAAACATCACTACACAGTACACGTGGACAGATTGGACGGTGGATAATGGTTTCATTACGTTTGATGTTACGAGTACATTGAAATCTCACACGCGTTTGTCGCAAATCCATTATTTTTTTCGAGCTTATTGAAATTTTGTCTTTGACTTGACCTCCAAAACAAGAGGAAGATCACTGTTTACATGAGATTTCAAAAAATCACCCCTATCCTCCTTTCCCACCCCTTAAAGCATAATTTTGGTACTTCTTGATGAAATTTTCCACACTTGACGATAAAAAAAGAAGAAAATTACTGGGTAGGAGTACGGGTAGGGATAGGGATACGGATATGGGTAGGGGTAGGGGTAGGGGTAGGAGTAACATATATTAACCTCAAAACTTGACTCCAAGCATTCATAGCCCAAGGCAACGCCGGGTACAATAAAAAAAATTACCTATAAATCCCCAAAAATCGAAAACGCAGCCTTGTCACCGTAACAAAAAAAAATTTCTATAGATTTTCATGTTTTAGTTTATATTCGGTAAATACTTTTTTTTTTGACTTTGACTTTACTTTGTTCACAGAGTTCCTAAACATGAGTTTACTGACTCTAACATAATTATAAAAAGATTTTCTATTGAAGCTTTACGTGAGTTTAATTTTTGGGTTTGTTAGAATTTTGAAACTTATAAAACTATACGCTGCAAATGTGGGCAGGGGATTCACTCCTTACGGAGGACACTTTTAGGTTTTTTATACTTAAAATTTTCATTCTCGCTATATTTAGCGAGAGAATTTATTGTAGGATTAGGGTGGCCTGCTAGGCCATCGTAGAACTTAGTTGCCTGGGTGGCAATAAAATCTTTTATCAACGGAATGTTGGAATCATTATGGATTGTAGAAACTCTACACCATTTTGGCGCTGATAGCGCAAGTCTGATGACTTTATTTTGAAAGGTTTGCAATTTTTTTATGCTAGTGGCGGCAGCATACCCCCAAATGGGGCATGCATAAGTGAAACAAGGCCTGATGGTTGTTTTGTATAAAAGTAATTTGTTGTCCGTTGATAAACGACTTTTTTTGCCCATCATCGGGTAGAGTGCAGACAAGTATTTACTAGCTGATTTTACTTTTTCGGTTATGTGTTTTTTCCAAGTTAACTTTGAGTCTAGTATTACACCGAGATATTTGATTGATTTTTCCCAAGGAACTTTTTCTCCAAACAGTTTAATATTTGGAGGCCGTCTCGGCGTTGACCTTGAGAAGACTGTTGCGGCACTTTTAGTAGGGTTAATTGATATTCTCCATTTTTTGCACCATTCTTCAGTGAGAATGGTTTGCTTTTGTACGCGGCTTGTAGCAGTGGCCTCTTTAGTAGAACTAGAAATGATATTAGTGTCGTCCGCAAATTGAGTGATTTTAATGTTACTATTTATCGGTTTCGGAATGTCGCTAGAGTAGATATTATATAATGATGGAGATAAATTCGGTAAATACATTTTGTTTTTTTTTGTGATAATTTTCGTATAGGTTGTGCAACCGTTTATGAATAATATTTTCACTTTTTGTCGTCACATATTTTTTACAAAGTATGTTTTTGGTACACAACTAATATTTTTACATATTATTATATCAGTGGCTGGGTTGGCATCGCGTCTGGGTCGTGAGTTCAATTCCTCGGCTGGCGGAGTCTTCCATCACGACACAAACAACATCTTCCGCTCACTGTGATGATAGTTGGAGATTTTCAAATGTTGTCAGGTTATTAGTAACTAGGGAATGTTTGTTTATATTAAGAAAAAATGGCATATTTCGTTTTACTCTAAATTACTAAATCAACGTTTACATTTTATATGTACATAACAAAAAGTTTTAAAATCTTAATATTTGCCGGCTGCCTCAGTATTAAGTTATTCGTTATAAAATATAAGGCCTTTAGCGAATAACAATCACAAATAAGAAAACTCTCATATTGTTGGGTAACAGAGTTGTTTTTGGGATTTTTCTACGATTTATAGCTTTGATCTTCGATTGAATCTAAGATTTCGCTATATCTCCTTGAAGAAGAAGTTGGTCGGAAGTATTAAGTCGTTATTGTTTGCAAAAGTACCATTGGATTGGGGCTGGGGTTCGTGTATGGTCCTTTAAATATACTTTTTTATAAAATATAAAAACATTTCATTAAGGGCCAGTACAAAAAATGGTTCTAAATATCACTTTGCAGATTTCTAACTCTAGCAATACTACAATTGTAATCTATAAATTCTAAACGGGAAGTTATAAAAATCTACAAGGTTTAAAAAGACAAAAAACTGCATTCCTTAAATTCTATGAAATAATAGCAAAATGTCTGAAAATAGATGTATTTTGAAAACCAGTGAAAGCAATGTTAAACGTTTTACCTACAAGTCTTTTGAAACCTTATAATTTTAGTAATTACCCATAAAGAATAAACAGATGTTCATTCGCAGTATTTCTTGAGTTAGCAAAATGAATATTTTTGGGTGCTGACCGTTAAACATATCCAATTTCGTCCTGTGACATTTTACATAGATTCAGACCGGCGACATCCTTGTACGTAGCGCAGAACATTAACAAAAATATCACAACGCGCGACATTTACGGTCCTATACACCTTATTCAGAGCGTGACATTGATGCCGCGACACATTTGCGAAAGGAAAACGAACTTATAAATTATTATTAATACGTTAGTATAAAAAAACAAACAATAGAAATATACGGATAGACAGTATAGAAACGTCAGTGGCCGTGACAGACTGCAGACTTTTCTTAGCTATATTAAACTGGTCTCTCGTGACATTTGTTGAGAAAATGACGCTAAACGCCACTTCGAAATTTTTACTTTTTTTTTTAAATTTTAATACTAACACTCCCGGGTTACGAATAACCTGACAATATTCGAAAATCTCCTACTACCATCACATCAACAGCGGAAAATTTTGCTTGTGTTGTGGTGGAGGATTTTTCCAATATTATATCCTCTGCGTGCAAAACCGTATATAAATTTCGCTAATAAACAGTGTTTATCTCAAGCGACCTGCCAGGCAAGTATGGTCCTGTATAATATTATCTGCATGTACATAAAATTAATAAAATGTATATTTTAACGCGGCATCACGAGATCATTGGTCAAATACATTATACATATAGTTTGGTATTACAGATCGATGAACTGGTGAATGCAATTTGTTGGCCATAATTAGTAATAATATATTGCCAATAGGTAGTGATAAGATAGAGCAATGGAAAAAAATGTTTTGTACAGCGCCCTTGAGGCGACTTTTCACAAAAACGGCGCTGTACAAATATTACTTGCTAGGGTTTATCTTATTATACAGAAACATTATATTAACACGTTATATCATAAAGTTTTAGCTTGGGAAGATATGATTTTGCACGCACAGGACACAATATCAGAAACTACCGAAAAAAGCCAAAAAATTCTACTCGGGGTTTAGGTGAAAATTTCGATGCTACAAAATATGTTTTTAAGTACCGACTCTTATTAACTAAGGAAATAATCTTTATTGTACCGTAATGATTAACAAAAAATACAGTCCACAAAGGGTTCCTAGTTTTTATCGATCCGCCCACTCTCCCCAGTAGCAATAACAACATAACTCATACGGCAACCACTTCCCCCATTCAAGTATTTTTGCCAGTACGAAGAAATAATATTAAATAATGTTATCATGAGATGATGTGAGGGGATAGATACAGGATCTAATAAAAAAAAACACATAAATATAACAACACAAAAGAGAAATGCAATTTTTGCAGAAAAAACAACACTTATTCATTTAAGTAAGAGGGTAAAAAACAATCTGATTGTAGGCTGAAAAAAATTTGTACTTTAAGGCATTTTGCCGATGCGTTCGTTCGTAAGGTAAAACAGTTGTCACATGTAAAAATAAGTACATATACAAATACCTAGCAGAACTTATTAAATAAATGTAGTGATTTCTTGTCATCGTCTACTTATCATCTACTATACAAGAATATCATCTGAACGGAGCCAGTGAAACTACGACATCCCCGATTTAGAGTATCGACCCTTTGGAATGACACGGCAATGTTACGCGATAATGAACCTTAAAGTTCCAAGGCGTCGTTATTTTGTGAGGCTGAAAAAAGTGGCGAAGGGAAAGGAAATGGGGAAGAGGAAGATTGGGAAGTAGGTACTTGGTTATTAAGATGTGATGATGAGTAGGGACCTGAAAATTCCGCGTTATTTTACGGCAAAAGCGATGGTATTTTGCCACAAAACTGGTACTGTATGTTTGTTAGTTTTCATTTTTTATATAGATAGAACAGGTTTCACCCAATTAAGTAATGTAAACCACACAATAATATAATTATGTAACATATATTGATGCCGTACTGTAAGATACTTTTAACGTTCTTTCAATAAACGTCAATTTATCGACACTGAAACTGAATATGCATTTTTTTTACATCGAAAAAAGAATGACATTTTTCCGACATGAAGTCAGTTGCATTCCATATTATCACTACTAAAGTCTGTCAAAACCATAGACAAATAAATATTGAGAACGTATAATATTGTTTTCTTATGTTGAAATACCAGAATATCGCGCGAAAAATACGAAAATTAGCGTTATTTACCCGAACCTTGCAAAATTAGAATAATTTGCGTTAAAATGTGAAAAATTCGCGTATAAAAACGATATTCAGGTCTCTACTGAGGGATAACTGAGTGATATTTTCACATTTCTGAGCGTTTCATCATGTCCTGAAAGAATTCAGTTCAAGCTCTGCTGGATGGTATTTAAGTCACTTAACGGAATGGATCCGGCTTACTTATCAGAACTGTGTATTCCTGAAAATACCAATTCATGGCAGTCCACCCTTAGGTTAGCAGCGTCATCAGCTATCGGGAGGTTGAAGGAACCAAAGCGCACACCTAATACTCGGTGATTGTGCAGCAGGAGTATCAGGACCTAAAGCCTGGTCATCTTTTCAGACAATCGTCTCCATAAATTGAAGAAATGCACCCGTAAATTGCTTAGCTAGGCTAACCGGTTAGTGCTTACCTAAAGTCACTTATAGAATAGGTAGAAAAAATCACGCATCGGTGCGCAAACGCGTTCACAGCCGGTAAACACTGTAAATAACTAAAAGTGTAATAAAAAAATGATAATATCTATTAAAAACTTCATTTTATGTCATTGCATTTAAGGTCATTTTATAAATATTTTCCAGCCCTAAAAATCACAAAATTTTCAAATCTCTTCTTGTGCCACCAATCTTCTAATAAATGTAACACCAATAGAAAAGGGGATAAAATAGCAAATGTAAAAATATTATCTCTATACTTAAATTTTCTAATAAAACTGTGTTCATCTGAAGCAACCTGCCAGGTAAGTATGTTTCTCTGTATCTGTTTGTACATAATTAGATAAAGAATAGGAATTAATATTTGTACAGCACCCTTGTGGTGATTTTTTACATAAACGGCGCTATACAAATCATCCAATTATTATTATTATTATTATTATTACAAAATACGGCTAAAGTCAAGCGATTTCGAATGGTTGTCTCTCACCGGGAGTGTCTATACTACTCTGGAGACACTCGACGCTAGATTGAAAACTATTTGTTTTACTTACCCATATCATGAATTAGAGGGCTTCTATAGCTTAATGGTCTACGCATTCGCACATTGATCAACTTCACAGATTATTATGAACATATTATTATTAAAATAAAATTTCCAGTCAGCACAGTCGGAATGGAATATCCAAAATGAACTGAACTGTGAACAAGTGCGTTGGGATTATTTTCCATGGGCGTAAACGGCGTGCAATGTATCGGCGATGTACAAAACACCGATATAAACACGCTGATCTGCAAGAATATCGTATGTAAAATTTAATTAAACATGTATGGAGAATTTAGGGGACAATTTGGTTAGGAAATCAAGACAATTAATCTATACATATCTCATCTTCGGAGGCTCAAACGGTTGGATAGTCCAGGGGACCGATTCCGATTATTTTGGAGGAAAAGACATTGTCCTTATCCTTAGGGTTAAATGATATTTTGCTTAACTGTTCCGATTCGTCAATGACAATATATCTTTAAAGGAGTTGTGGTTTAATTATCACAATTACATGACACATACTTAAAACGTGTAGTTTATTATTACTTATTTTGTTTGAAGAGATTTATTCACTAAGTACTTTTGTTACTTAATTTTATTACTACGCTACCGGTTTCGACCTATCCGTGTCGTTCACTAGTGTTCTTAAAACAAACTTAAATTAAACAATTATAGAAATAATCAGACATTATTAGGTGAGGGTAGTCGGAGTGGGAGTGGTGATTTGGAGGGGGGTGGGTGGGCGGAGTAAAAATAACAAGGAATCATGGTTAACAAAGGTGATTTACAGGATGCTATTATTTTGCTTACTAAATTAATTTAAGATTTACTTTTTTATTTATTTCTAAAGTTTCTAAGGTGCACAATTTAAAATATGTTTTAATATTTAAATGTTTAAATTCAGTTTTATCTTTATTGAAGCTATGGCCTGTCTCTAATGAATGATTAGCAAACTCGGAATACTTATTATTTCGTAAACAGAGTTCATGTTCCCTGATTCTATAATGTCCAAAAAATTCAAAATATTATGTACTTACTTTACATGTGTACTTTATTGCCATTTTTAGAATTTAAATCAATTTTTACTGACATTTCGGGCTTTTTGTACAGGTACTTTAACAACATCGTTATTTCGTTAATTCGGTTAATTTAATAGCATTTTTATACGACAAATAACTCACTAGTAATGTAAGTCAATACTGATATTTTTAAAGAATGTAATTCGTTGAATGACAGCTGTCATCCGAGAGAACCGGAACCTCAGTTACGCAAAAAGTCTTTAAGCCGATAAGGACAATGTCTTATGGGCCAAAGCTGCGGTGTTGGCCTCCACACCATCCAGCCACCTCTAGTCACAAGTTTGGGCTCCCAACACTCCTGCCATTCAAATACCACTCGGAAATACTGTTTAGTTGGCCGATATTATAGTCACGATCTCCATACTCAAGTGGGACTATACTGGACACGTAGCGCGGTAACGGATCATCATTGGAATTCGAATACCATCGGTTGACGTTCTTGGATGGGAAAGAGAAACAGAGGTCGCCTACAGATGAGATTTGAGGGGCTTGTTTTATTTTTTTATCTAACACAAGAGTCCCAGCTGCTCCCAACTGTCTGAAGCCAGTGAGACTATGGCATCCCCAATTGGAGTATGTTGTGAGGCTGAATGTAGTGAGGAAGGGAAGGGGATGGAAAGAGGAAGATGAGGATGCACCTGGCTAAATGCGGCTAAAGCCATTTCACGCAATTTTTCGATTCTGAATGGTGGTCTTTCACCAGGGCTATACTGAAAATATATACCACTCTGAAACGTGACGCAAATATACTATTTTTTTTAAATGAATAAATTGTGAAATAACCCAAATTAATAAAATAAAATTTAATAGCGCACGCCAGGATTTGAACCCGCGACCTCGGATTCGTAGCCAAGGATCGTAACACTCGACCACGGAGGCCGTCAACCTAAAGAAAATTATTGCCGAATAGATAGGGCAAGAATTTACAAAACTGAACACATTTGAGGGAGGCTTATGTACATCACATCAGGAAATCATTAACAACCTAATTGACAGCCCTGTCATCCTCGCCACTATTAAATTAAATGTACCGACGAGGAACACAAGACAACTGCAACACTCACTTAACCAACGATCAGTCTCATTCATTAACCAATAGGATGAACAGGTTTGAAGGTGTTGTTGATGTATTTGCTGGCTCCATTTATACAGTAAAGCGTCATCTATACCAGCACTTTGATGAATCCTTCAATATGTAGTATTGTAGCTTGGATAATATAGCATTAATGATTTATGTTATAATATTGTTTAGGTTTTCTATTTTATGTCACTGTTAAACGATTGAAAAAGATTGTTTGTTACTTATGTACTTATAATTTTCGATGACGCTTTATATTATGTTCTAAAATCCACGTAAAAGCCCAGATTGGCATATAATAAAATAAATCAGAAAGACTTACGAAGAAGAAGAATCAAATAAAACATAACATAACTAACAAGTCTGTTTAAAAAAATCAAGAAACATTTCATACCAGATACAACGTTTTGCCTCAACACTGTCACAGTTCCGATAGTGGACATAAGTGCACAATATAAACCAGCCAACACAGATCGCCAAGTACTGGAGTGGCAGATACTGACTGGATAGTGGATAGTGGATACGGGGTACAGAGGGTACTATAATAGATCTACTCGGTGTTGGCGTTCGGTCCGATGGTAATACGCCTCCGCCTCCGTGCAGATTTAATCTGCGGTGTCGTGTGACAATATGGCGCCGGATAAACAGCGAACAGCGTACTAACAGCGTAGTTACAAACATTTTACCGACATTATTCTTCACAGTATAAGAAAAATTAATAGTTTGGTACCTACTCTCGAAATGTGGATTATGTTGCGAGTATGACTCAAAGAGCACGTCTTCACAGCAAGCACTTTATTTTTATTTTATTTTTATTAAACGATAATAGTCTTATAATATGAGCGAGAAAAGGACAGCATCGAGACCAATGTCATGTAATTAGTATTCTATAAAACTCTATTATTCCAACGTGAAATTCAAGAGACCCTCAAGAGAACAAATGGAAGATCAACCTATGCTCTAATCAGTGGCGTGCAGTCCATAGAGTCTGAAAAACTTTGAAAATTAAAAAAAAAAAAAAAAACAAAAATTTATTGAAGTGTAAATTTTCCATTAATTTAATTTTTTTTTGCCTAATTATCATTTCATGATAATAAAATGTTTCTATTTTAACAATTATGTTCGTCGCAACCTGACCCGGTCGCGTATTTACAAAGGTTATACCAGTTAAACCCCGGCGAGGACTGAAATAGAGTCCGTTTTGTTCGCGCAAAATCACTTACAAAACCTATACCATTTCAACCCCGGCTTGAATCTTTAATTATTAATACCTGTAAGACTGATAATTATTGTTTCTGAACACTTGATTGCACAAATCATGGAGGGTTATTATTTTTGGTTTGTTGTAAATAGTTACTTGCAAGTACGCATGTGGCATGCATTAAATAGTTTCATCAAATAACATACTGTACTAAATACATCAACAACATAGAAGTATTTCTTCCCCAGATGTTGGATCCGTCACGGAGGAGTATAATCTTGCGATTATTATGTGAAACGTCAAATGTGCGTCTATTAAAGTGGGCGGGCACTATTTTATTTTCCAAGAAAGTGAGCGGGCAATATTTTATAGGCAACGAAAGTGGGCGCGCATCTCCATAGACAATTTAGAATAAAAAATGCTTGTAAACAGGCAAACAGAGCGAATGCTTAACAAAACACTTGGCTGATCGGTGGTTCAGATTGATCATTCGAAAAGTTGGGAAGAACGGCCGTAAGTAATGGAAACAATACTATATTTTGATTGGTTTGAAATATTATGTAGAAATACCACCCTATTTAAGAGATGTCCGTAGTAATTGCAATGGGGAGAAGGAAAAATGAAAACTTGGTAGCGTCCGGTGGGCAAGGGAGATTTTTTAAGCACCGTAGAGTGTGAGTATAAAGAATAATAATATAAGAAAAATAAATCTAAGAACCATCCGATTAGGAAACAGAAGGCTATTTATTTGTTCAAAGGTATTTTTTTACAATATTCGAAAAAAATGTGACCTTACTGGGTTACCCCGTTCTAAGGTCACATTGTACATGGTTTTGTGTAGGAATTATAAATTAGGACAATTTTTTAAAAAAGTATGTTAAAAGAATGTTACGCGAATTTAAATGTAAATATTACATATAAGCACAGTTAATAGGTAAGCAAGAAAAAAAATTACGAGAGGAAAATTATAAAGCAATATGAGCATTAATCCTTGTTAGGTTACAATATTGTATCTATATTCTTCCTTCCCTATCCATAATCCATGTCTTAATACTTCTTTTGAAGTCGGTTAATTGTTTTAATGGTTTTTATTACTAGAGGGAGGATGTTAAATAATTTCATAGAGAAATATTACAAAATTGTTTGTCCAAAAGTCGTTTTGGTTATAGGTTTAGGTTGGTGGAATACATGTTGTAATGTAGACAATGTGAATCGATTCGCAGAAGCGCTAAAAATTTATTTAACAAGACCACAGCGACCAAATAAATGCTAAAACGAGCATAATTGTGAGTTTATTTTATTTTCTTAATAATACCTGAAATTAGGGAATATTGAAAGGCAGAAAAAATGGAGAAATGAAAAGAAAAGGTTATCTAATTAACATCTGCTAGCAAAACATAGCTAGAGTTGTCATCTCAAACAACATTTCGAGTATTCGGAATGGTTTGACATGATGAAATTGTTCAGTTCGCGGACCAGGCGCCATTCTCCCTCCAAGGCAATCAGATGGCCCGTTGTCGCCACAGTATATGGCGAATGGCGCCCACGAAGTGACCGCAAAATGGATAAATCTAAAAGGTAAGTTGGTACTCCTCGCGTAAACAGTTCAGCAATAATTGAACATATTATAGAATACAGATGAGGCTGGCCACATATTTTTATTTTATTTTATTTTAGTACATAAAACAGGCAATATGCCGAAAACTTACATACATTTATATTTATTTATTTATAAAATACATGATATTTAATTGAGACATTTACATGGAGTGGATACATTGGTTCACCATGCTAGGCGATACACTTTACATAGCAATAATAATCAATAAGTACAATAAACAACAACAAACATTATCTCGCAAAAATGATAATAAGAATGAAAAAGAAGCGAAAGGTCGAAAACATACTCGTTATAAAGTAGGTGTATAAACTAACTCCTTATTGTCACCTGTGCTGATGGTACACTGTTTTGGCACTCAATAAAGGGCATCATCACATTATCAGCTTGATATTAATGGTAAAACTTTTTTTTTAAATTGATTTCATTAAAAATGTCTATTTCATTGTTAGAGCAGTGTATAGGATAAGGAGAGAAATATCCTGTATTTGTGTGGCTTTTATATAGAAGATGGCTTTTATCCACCCTTTCGATTTTCTTGTTAGTGTATTAATGTTGATTTGTGATAAAATGTATGATATATCTATTGATGAATATAATTGTATAATTTTGTACAAAAGGAATGCATCTTGATACATTACTATAAGCTCTTGAAGCCGCGCAAGTCAGGGAGATTTGATAGAATCCCCCATCAACGGCCCTGCTCCTCCAGACTGACAACCAATTTCTTGGAAAAGTATTATGAATTCTATGGTATATTTCAACCACTGAATAAAGAAGAACACAAGAAATATGATGTGAGGGTGTTTCTCGATTCAAAACTCTGTTAATTCAGGCTATAAATTTGTAATACAAAAAAATATTACATCATCGTTTCATTGGCGATGTACCATACAATGCAGGCAATGTAAGAGCGAGAGATAGCGCCGTATTTTCATTGGCTCTCTCGGGGCTAGAACCAAAGGTACATTGGCTACAATTAAAATCTACGTAGAAGGCACGTCTAGTATATATTATGTATTCTATTGTTTCAGTTGCAGATCTGATCCATAAATCGAAAATCCAAAATACAGCTATAACCCTAACATAAATACACGTTTCTATCGATTTGTATGTTTTAATTCTAAATAATCGCCTTAATCGAGTCTTACTAAGAGGTAGCTGAGAAATGTTAATATACCGAAAAAAATATTCGAATTTAAATTTGGAAATTGATAGAAAGACGTATTGATGTTCTTTTATGCCGGCTCATATGAGCCGTGAGCGTACGACTCCTGGTAAACCGTACCACGGCTCAATTGAACTGTGATTCTTTTTGACAAACCTTGGAACCACTTAAGAAAGACTGTTAATTTATCGAAGGAAGGAATCACTTTGTGGCTTGACATTATAATTTAAATAAAAAATGTTTTTGTTTTAAGCCACTTTATTTTTATACATATTTATGCATTCGACCGGTTTCGGTTGGACTCAACCTTCTTCAGGAATGTACACATATAAACTAAAATTAAAATACAGAGATATCATAATGGAGACAGAGAAAGTGAGGAAAAGAGATAGCACGATAGGGTAGAACAGGACAGAGCATCACAGAGGGGGGGGGGGGTGGTGCGGTAGATAGAGAGGTAGGGGAGGGGAAGAAAGGGAACATCCTTAAAATCGGACTTTGGGTTAAATCTAATTGTTTATTTAAAATTTGGCATATATTATTTTATTTGATTTTGATATTTCTAATGATAATTTAATACTGTTAATTTATCTAAAAAGATAAACATATCTCAGATGTTCGATGTGTTTTTGCGCATTTCTACGATGACGCATCTTTAAATAAGGTTCTTTGTTCTATTTTGAATAAATAAAATCATCGTATACGTGTCTAATTTCTACAAGGCTAAATTATGCCCACGACAGTGGGACTTGCAATTGACATTTGGCACCATCAGTTGTTTTCAAGGCTTCACACAATCGTGTGTACAGTATGTGCAAGGCGCCCAATACGCTGGGAGCTGGAAGCCGTAGGAGCTGGGAGTCGACTCTTAATATGTGTCGGCTCTTAAATCAGTCGTCGTTCAATTGAGTCGTACGAAAATGGTGAGCTGGTACCGTGACTACCGTTCTTAACAAAATGAGTCATGACCCATCTCTATGGTGGTAGAACTGCATTTCGAATTTTTTGCGAAAATTTATTCGTAAAATCGGTTGTCAGTGTAGAGAGTGGGGTTGTTGAGTACCTGCCTACCTCCCCATGTTATTTTCCGCTAACTACACACGCATTAAAAAGTAATCAAAAACTCAAGATCAGGTAATTTTCATCAAGAGCCTCCCCTTGCCCATAAAGAAATATAAAACTTCTCCCTATCTCCCTCTATCGTAGTCTTTGATCGCTCTGCACCCCCCTTACTCCCTGTAAATACCTTTTTAAATGCTCCCTTCCTCTCCCAATTTTCTCCTGTGGCAAACTTGTTAATCATGGCCCAAATCAATAGGTAGTTGATTATTTTTGTATTGATGACTTGCTCACTTCTGGTATTAATTAGTAAACACGCATTAGAATATTTTTCAAATACTATGAAGGTTATAAACCTTCAATACTTCTCGACTCCTGGCAGCAATGACATAATTAATTAAATAAAACTTTGTTATAAACCACGAATTTATTGTATTTTTACGCCAACCGGTTTCGATTAGATTAAGCTTCGTCAGGGCAAATATAATAACTAAAGAATAATACAGAGTTGTCGTATATATAGGTACAGAAAACAATGAAGTGAGGCAGATACGAGTATATTACAAAAAAAAGAGAGAAAAGAGAATAAAATATTAGAAGGAGACAACAATATTACATATTATTACTAATAAATAGTAAATATAGCAGTGTAATGGGACATTGCGAAGTCATTAAGACAATCATATAATGATTTATACAAGACAAAGCCACTACTAGTGGAAAATAGACTAATTGATTACAAAAGTATAATTAAACGGGTGATTGAGGCAACATAACAGAGGTAGAAGTTAACAATTGACAGGATATGGAAGGATTCACAGAAAAGATGTTTAAAATCGGAGTATAGCATAAATTTGTTTGGATATTAAGTAAGTTATCTGATAATTTCAAATGTAAAGTTTTCTTAGTTTCTAGTGCTAGTCTAGCACTAGAAATAACAAAGTGTTTGTTTTAATTAATACGATGTCAAACCACAAAGTGATTGCTTCTTATGAAAATAAATCATTTATTTATTTTTAATCATTGAAGATAATATTAACAACTCCCAAATCGAAACACGAAACCGAAAAGATACAGAAAAGATAACGGCAGTAGCTGGGATTCAAACCCTCGACCTCATGGTCTATCCGGAACCTGCGCTTTATGCTACGACTACCCCAATCCATCCCGTCATTTTTATCGGTATCATACTTCAACTTCTAAGAACTGTCAATATCATCCTCAATTTATTCCCATATATATATACATTGTTTTTGGCTACTACCTTTTTATAACTACAAGATTCTGCCGAATTTATTTATAATCGTTGGATATTTATTTAATTCAAAACAGTTAATAACTTTTTTTATAAAATTTGTGTTATAAAATCACTTAAAAACACAATAAACTACGATTTATTCGAATGAATTTGAATCAATTGTGTATTTCGATTACGTCCATCACCGTACACGGGGATGCGGTAAGTCCTACTGACGGACGGCAGTAATAATTAAATATTTTTTTAATGAAATGCCACCTAAAGAAGTTAGAAAAAAAGACAATGAAAATCTTTCAATATCTGTAAAGCTCAAATATAACGTTAACCTATGGTTAAATTACATTTGACATACTTATTTATATAGATTATAATATTATTTTTACAAATCGCGGGGTGTGAAAAGAATCTGATTTGTGGGATAAACCGAATAAATAATGACAAAATCAAAAGACTGAAATTTTAGTATGACTATGTTATTTATTTAATTTATTAAATGACCCAGCAAACTAGCAACATGCCCGTATTATTCGATTGTGTTTCTGAGGAGAATGTTTTTAAATACTGACAGGGATATTGAAAGAAGGATAAATGCAGGAAAATCCATTAACGGGGAACTGAACGCCGTTGGCGCTAACAAAAAGTTGTGTAAGTAAGCGAAGCTAGTAGTTCACAATAGAGTGCTGATACCAACCCTGATTTATGACAGTGAGGCATGGAATTGGCAGAGGAAGGATGAAAATAGACTGAATGCTGTAGAGATAAGATCTCTGAGGCCAATGTGTGGTAAAATCGTAAATAATGGCTAAAATCGTAAATCTAGGCTGATGTAAACGTAATGAGTAAGATTAAGAAAGAGATGTTTAGACGGCTTGGGCATGTAGAGCGAATGAACGAAGAAAGGAGTATAAGGAGAATATATAACGCGAATGTGAATGGAAGAAGAAGCCGGGAACGCTCGAGGAAGACATGACAAGATCAAGTAAATCAAATACTTGTGTTGGGCCATGTCAGAAGTCGGAATAACAGAAGAGAATGTATGAGACGATGTATGAATGTGAATGAAGCAAGAAGTGTACGCCAAGATCGAGTTGCGTGGCGGTCCGTCCTCTCTGCCTACCCCTGAGGGAAAACGGGGTGATGTTTAGTTAGTTTAGGAATAATAACAAAAAATAATTAACTAATATTCTGCATCTCCCTTCCATTATTTGTGCAGCTGTCCACTGTCCAGTTATTGGTGGCTGACGGATTGTGTTGTGTCTGGGTGGTGGCGGTGGTAGGGGCAAGTCCGGAGACGTCAAGTTGGGTAATAGTAGAATTCAAGTTATTTGCTTCTCCAAGTCCAGTCCTCTTAGTGTGGTAGTCGTATCCTTCAACTGTCCACTGTCCAGTTATTGGTGGCTGACGGATTATGCTGTGTGTCTGGGTGGTGGCGGTGGTAGGGGCAAGTCCGGAGATGTCATGTTGGATAACAGCAGAATCCAAGTTATCTGCTTCTCCAAGTCTAGTCCTCTTAGTATGGTACTCGTATCATTCAACTAACCGCTGCCAGTATGACAGGCTGTTCTCTATTGGGCTACTGGCTGCACAGGAGATGACCCATCCTCAAAAAGACCAACTCTTCGATTCCGAATATTTGTTACTCACCAGGCCGATACTGGCATCATTATCCACTGTTCAAAACGTTCTTATATTCAATTCGGAATAATTGCCCACCTACATAAAATGGATTCTAAAAATGATTGCTCATTTTCTTGTAAGGTGGGATGATTTAAAGAAATCGTCGGTTTTATTTTCCAGTAATTTTGGCAAACCCGCCCAAAGAGAAGAGATGAAAAAGAAGAAGACCACTGGAGAGATAAACCGATAGAAATGTTCTGTGGGCGTTGCGAGTGTGTGTGAAATAAGCTCAATTTCCCTCACTTCGAGTGAAATTGATCATGCCTCTCTGGGACCTAGGAGTTTAAAGGTCTTATGCTGAAGTACTCTAGCGGGATATGGACCCCGCATCATCTAAATACAGAATCTAAATACACAAATATGCTGGAATACATCCATAAAAAAATCCTCATGTTTATCTATATGCGGACGCGTGGAACTTAGAATTAGACTAGAAACCAATGTTATGCAAATCTTGCAATACTTAGTTTTAATATAGTGCAAACTTTATTTATAGTCCATTCCTCCTGGAATGCCATAGCATAACCATAGCTTATACGTGCCTGAAAACTTCAGCCGGAGTTGTCGCCACGACTTGTTCAAGATATCACACAGCAGAACAGATGTTAGATGACTAGAAACCAACGTTATGCAAATCTTGCAATACTTAGTTTTAATATAGTGCAAACTTTATTTATAGTCCATTCCTCCTGGAATGCCATAGCATAACCATAGCTTATACGTGCCTGAAAACTTCAGCCGGAGTTGTCGCCACGACTTGTTCAAGATATCACACAGCAGAACAGATGTTAGATGACTAGAAACCAACGTTATGCAAATCTTGCAATACTTAGTTTTAATATAGTGCAAACTTTATTTATAGTCCATTCCTCCTGGAATGCCATAGCATAACCATAGCTTATACGTGCCTGAAAACTTCAGCCGGAGTTGTCGCCACGACTTGTTCAAGATATCACACAGCAGAACAGATGTTAGAAGACTAGAAACCAACGTTATGCAAATCTTGCAATACTTGTTTTAATATAGTGCATAACATTATTTATAGTCCATTCCTCCTGGAATGCTATGGCTTATACGTGCCTGAAAACTACACCCGTAGTCGTCGCCGCGACTTGTTCAAGATATCAAACGGCAGAACAGATGTTCTAGCACAGCATAGCATGACAAGAGGAATGGTGCTATTGAATGAAATTTCTAAAACACTAGATCAGTGGCGCGCATTGCTCTATGACCAAAGGTAGTATAGTATAGTTTTTCATTGAATATTTGAAAAAGGCTATTTTATTATCATCGTCCGCTGATTGTTGTGGCCAACTAAATAAATGAGCGTACAAGTTCCTCACAAAATTCATCAAAAAATTGTCTTATTTTTTTATATTATCCTTTAATTTATTTATTTGGTTACTTCTCTTAGGATAGGCGCAGCTTTTCAGCCTTTATGGACTGCACACCACGGCAGTAGATATATTTAATTACTCTATAAATAACCTTAAATCTTTTTTGTATGGGTACTTTTCTTCCAAATGTTAAGAATGTTAAAATAACAAATGTTTAAATGGATGAGTAATTGAATTAATTAAATTGGCTAACAGTGAAACAAATGCTGAGATTGAACGCAATGGTTTTTATAAATAAAATGAGAAACAACTTGTTACCAAAATATTATTCAATCAATACTATTTACAACATGGACATTCAAAGGCATAACACAAGAAAATGTAAGGAAATTAGACTACCGAAAAATAACAAAGCCAATAAGCAAAACAGTTTATTTTATAAAGGGATGAAATGTTTCAAATACAATCAAAATTACACCAATAAATAATTTATTAACTAACTAACTACCAACTAACCATCACGCCGTTTCCCCGCAGGGGTAGGCAGAGAGGAAGGACCGCCAAACAACTCGATCTTGGCATACACTTCTTGCTTCATTCACTTTCATACAACTATAAATTTTTAACTTATTGTAAAAACCACATTAAGTTAAGCAATAAAAAATTCGTCAGTTTTATCACTAGCCATATGTAATGTAGCCAATAGTATATAAGTTACAATTAGTTCTTTTGTAAACGTAATATAAATAAAATTAAGTAATCTGTAGTAAAATAATTATAAAATAATATTGGCGACATGAGTTTTCTTTTAAATCGGAATAGATCACACTTCTAGGAATGTTGTGTTCAGTGGATAAGACGGTTCTTCCTAATGAGCAAGAGGCCAAATAAATTTTTTAGATATTTTCCGAGAAACGTAACTCATTTCGAAGCCTTTCATTTTATCTCATTTAATAAGCTGATAAACCTTGAAAGACATTTTATTACCCTTTATTGGACTAACGTCCCAAATGAAAAGGAAATTTTATATTGAATAAAATTCCAGTGAAATCTGAAACGCGAACGAAAAATATGCAAGAAATTTCAATAATCAATCAATCAGCTGGTTTGATTTAAACGCTTTATTGCTTTTGCCATTACCAACATTTATGAATTAAATTTTCATCAGGCAAATATCAAGCTAATTTAAATTATTATTTGACAATTTTGGAACAAACTTTCAAAATTAAATATCATTTTAATTAAATAAATAAATTAATAATAACAATTTTGTTTACAACAGTTTTTTTAATAATTTTTTTATCTTTCTTCTATATTCTACAAATTAAACCCAAAAACAATTAATAAATAACAACAAGTTTCGAAAGCAAAACCTTCCTCATCGGGCTAAACAGTATACTAAAAATAATGACAAGTAAAATAGAAAAAATAATGTTTGGAATGAAATAACATTTTCAAATTAACGTTACTTTGTTTAGAGATAATAATAGTGAGAGCTGTCAAATCGATTATGGCACCCAAACGACAAGCAAAAATTCACAACTTTATTAAAAAATAAATAAATAAACCAAGCAAGGCCGGGTACACATCAGCTAGCTGTACATACATGCTGTCAATATGTACTTGCTGACAAACTACAAGAGTAGTTTAGCAGGTTTTAAACGTTAATAAAAATAAAAATTACAACACATCTATTTTAAAATTTTGAAATCAATAGAATCGCCATTACTTTATAGAACTTTGCAACAATCAATAATTGCATAGATTGATAGTGGGTGTACCAATTTCCTCTCAGTAACTAGCTAATCTACCGTACTACCTGTGTAGTACCTATTTAATATTGACCGTTCATTATTACGTACCTGTTCTTGTATTACCCTAAATGGAGACAAGTAATTTATATGATATACTCGTATACACTTGATTCAGTTTATTGTGCAATCAACACTAATTAGAAAATCCGAAAGAAATATTCCGTGGGCGAGTCCGGTGTGCCCGAAGTAAAGGAAAATTCCGATACTTCGGGTGAAATGTGATAAGAAATTCAAATACCGAAATTCTTTCATGAAACTTTTTTTTAAATATGTGAATAGGGCACAAGAGTTTTAACTACTCTCAGCTCTTCAGAGCGAGTGGGACTATGGCATCCCCGATGAGGATATGTTGTGACGCTGAAGGGAGTAGGGATGGGAGGAGATTTGAAAGAGGAAAGTTGGGTTTAGGCTCGATGTTGCCAAGCGGAACACTTACATATAGAAATAAAGGGTATTATATTAAATTTACTGGAACAACTACAGATAAACAAAAGAAACAATGATCCTAACATAACGTTAAAAAATAAATAAAAATAAGTAAAATTATCTATTCTCCACTTCTTAGTATTTTTACGAAATCTAAACAATATAAATCTTAACACATTTAAATTCATTATAGCATCCACGTCATTGTAAAATAATTAAGAAAAATCTACCATCAATAAAAGCGGAGAAAAGAGAATTCAACCGTAAATTGTTTATTTTCTGAGTAAATCCGTTGTAACCGAAAATATTAATAAATCATTTCAAACACCATAAAAATTTGGTAGGCGTAAATAAAATCATGTAATTAAGTCTGTTCGGTTTAAATAGTAAGATCATTATTTGATTATTAATATTTTTCATATTTTAATGTTTAACTATTTTTAGTTCTATTCAAAATGTGATTACCCCTTTATATTAGAAATTACTCGTGTGTGAACCCTATCAAATTATAGACAACCATATTTCAAATAATGCAATTCATTGTGCCTTTCTATGTTTTTTAACCTGTCAAACTTATAAATAATGTCAACCGCCTTATTCGTTTTTCTTTATCACCAAATTCTCAGTAAAACAACAGCCTTTCAATAACTTACTGTAGAGAAACTTAAGACTTGCTAGACCATTGTCACAAATCAGTGTTAAACATTTGCTTTTTTAATCTAACAAGTTACGATACCTATCCGCGTCAAGAGCTTCTCGAACCAACTCAATCCACCCACAAGTCAAAGCCTTACAAGCTTGGGCTGATCGAGGAACCCTGGCGCATTCAAAGTCTTCTCTATGTGGCCTAAACACAGTTTGAAAATAGCTTTGAATGCAACAGCTGTCACAATTTTATACAACGCCTTTTAGTAGTAAAAATCACCTCAATGGCGCTTGGTAAAACAATTCCCTGGATATGGCCTTCGTTAAAGGGCACTATGACGACACATGTGTCCAAACAACAGAGGGTCATCTCTGAAACGCGCACCGAGGTGTGAATAGGCGGTAGGTTTATATCAAGCATTATTATTTATAGCCGGTATACAATTATCGTACAGGTAAGTGGGTACTTTGTTACATAAATTCTCATAAAATGTTCTCTCCTACGCAAAAACTCGGGTAGGTACCTGCCGATATTTTTATCAGGTGTACCTTTATAATGATCGATTATGTTAGGCATAATAACAAATCTATTGCGCATTGGTGAACTGTAGGTCTCGTTAGTTAGTGAACGTGGATGGAAAGTGAACAATATTATAATAAGCTTGAGTCGACAATCATAAAAACCGTTTCAGAGGCCTGGTGCTTGCACTGCGGAGGAATACAAACATCCTGAAATATTAATAGAAAATAAATAAATAAATTGTAATGTAATTGAAAAGGTACAATAACGGGTGGTGCTGAGAGATGAGTCGGGATTCGTGCTTCATTTCAGCAAAGAGAGAGCTCATGTTCGGTTAGTTAGCGATAATTTGAGATAGGAAGGTTATTAAGAAAATAAAGATAACATAAAATAATGAATAGCCATAAAATAGAACGCAGCTAATTTCACGTTAGAAAGGCCACGAAATGTCATTCTGTGTTCGATTTAAAAAATAAAATTATATTAAAAAAATAAAAATAAACGATTAAAAAAATAAAATATCATAATTAAAAAAAAACATATATACACCAGTTTTATTGCAAAATACCATCGTTTTGGCCGAAAAATGAACACATTTTCCTAAAAAATAGCGCGCAATTCCCCAAAACTAACACGAATTTCTCGAAAAATAGCGGGAGATTCACCAAAATAATGCGAATTTCGCCAAAAATACCGGGAATTTTACAGGTCTCTAGTCATGAAGCATCGGAATTGCATCCAATGATCACAGCAACAGTTTCACCAAGGGCAACTCGAAAGAAGTGACAAAACAAAGTGATAATGTTTGTTCTAAATCTTTCCCATATTCATATCCTCCTTGTTCGGCCAATAATAAAGCCGGCTGTACACACGTCACGGGCTGAATCTGTCGCTGATCAGCATCTGATTACAGTATCCGATGAATGATTCCGATATCCCCGCTTACATTTAAAAGGAAACCGCTTTCCTTATGCGTGGGAATCGACACTGGACGATGGACATCTGTTTAATGGTTTCCGGACATTGGTATTTTTTGTTAATAATTGTTTTTTTACATCCTATAACCTATTTTACATGGAGCAGAATTGCTTAGAATACGGTACCTATATCATTAGCTACTATATATGAGAATCGTTGAAGAAGACTGGAAATATTACAAAATAAAGCGGCGCAACATTTCGAGAACAGTAGTAGATACTCTTAGTATTGCCATGGTGAAATACGATCATTCAGAATCAAAACCTTTGTTGAAACGGCTTTAGCTCTATTTGATATCAGATCTGAACAGTTCTGCTTCCCAACTACCCTCTTACCCTTCCCAATTGGGGTTGCCATAGTTCCACTGCCTCCGGGCACTCTCACGATACTAGGACTCTCCTGTGGTATTCGCATATCAACTAATCAGCATATATAAAGAAGAGTGTCTGTGGGTTGGTGTGTTTGTTTTTTATAGAAACCTACAGTTGATGAAATTTAGCACAATTGATCTTCAAAACAAGAAGATACATGAAATTTCAAAAACACACCCATCCCCCTTTCCCACCCCCCAAAGCGGAATTTTGGCACTTAATGAAATTTAGACGTTCGAAATAAGAGGAAAGTTATAGGGTAGGAATAGAAATAGGGATAGGGGTGGGGTAGGGGTAACACATTACAATCCCAAAACTTTACTCCAAACCATTCGTAATTCGGACAACGCCGGGTACTGCAGCTAGTTCTGTTATACACACAGAAATTTTAAGTAGAATAAACTGTATTATAACTAACTAACTAACTAACCATCACGCCGTTTCCCCGCAGGGGTAGGCAGAGAGGACGGACCGCCAAACAACTCGATCTTGGCATACACTTCTTGCTTCATTCACATTCATACAAAGTCTTATACATTCTCTTCTGTTATTCCGACTTCTGACACAGCCCGACTCAATTATTTGATTCACTGGATCGTGCCATGTCTTCCTCGGACGTCCCCGGCTTCTTCTTCCATTCACATTCGCGTCATATATTCTCCTTACACTCCTTTCTTCGTTCATTCGCTCTACATGCCCAAACCATCTAAGCGTCCCTTTCTTAATCTTGCTCACTACGCTTATATCAGCCTTGCATTCTTTACGAATCTCAACATTTTTCACTCGATCATACATGGTTTTACCACACATTCGTCGCAGAGATCTCATTTCTACAGCATTCAGTCTAATTTCATCCTTCCTCTGCCAGTTCCATGCCTCACTGCCATACATCATAAATGTATTATATTTATTATGAAATATAGTATTCCTTAATACTAATAATTTCCTCGGAGCCTGGCCGTGGTCTTCTTTATGGAAGTTGTATTAGAAAAGGAAGAAGCGAAACTTTTGTAATTTTTTTTATTCCCGCCTATATAAATAAACAAATATGTGAAATATAAAATAAGATGCCAGTACGTTTACAGAATAAAGCTGAAGATACAAAATGGTACATATATTATTTATTACATTTTGTAAACTATTTGATGTTTTTCTTAGTAGCCCTCACTAGGAGCGGACTGGAGATATTTATTTTGATAGTTATGTAATTAGGTGCGTCTCCTGTATCGTTTTTAGTGTGGTTTTTAATGTTATTTCATTGACCTCTTTCAGCCAGACCTTTAACTGGTTCCTAAAGCGACTCCTGTTGTAGGAAGAAAATAACGCAAATGTCAACAAAATATATTTAACTTATTATAGGCCCTGCGATCTTAATGGTCCAGTTTGATACAACTTTCAAAACTGGCATCACAGCTGTCGTAAGAAGCATTGGGCAATAAATAAAATACTATGCATAGGTATGGGAACGTCACAATTTTTCATAAAGATTAAACCTCAATGAATCATTGGACATCTGCTAGATCTGTTGCTAATCTACTCGGATCCTCGTTGCCCAAACGATTGACACAGATTATGCCATAAGATGGACCTAGGCCAATTCATCTTGCAATATGTCTTTTGATAGACTCAATTTCCCACGTTCTCCTCCGATACACGCAGTCGGCCCGGACTTTTTCCTTTACAAAGGAATTCAGTTTTCTCAAATCAGTGATACCAACGACAAATGGTGTTTCTAGTTGGAGGTTCAATGTTAAAATGAAGACGAAAGGTACGCTGCACTACAATTGACAGAACTCACAAACAAAGAAAACCTTGTGCTGAATAGTAGCCATTTTACTCACAACTGACGCGAAATGACCATTCGTCGTTTGCGTAACTATGAGCGATATAGCAGTGGGATTCAAAAGTTTTGGACCTCCTCTTTCAATTACTATGAAGATCATTAAAATATAACATAGGTATAATTCAGGAAATATAGCGGTACAAAATTGATTGACTTAGAATTTGAAGTGATTCAGAATAACTCTGCACCATAAAATAATTGTAAATTTTTTGAAATATTAAATTAAATTTATTATAAGATACACATTTTGAAATATCAATTCCAGAGAGAAAGCGCCGAAGGACACAGCTCATCTTTGGAGATGTTGAGTGGAAATTCTTTTTAGGGAAAGAAAATAGTAAATCTGGGTCTAGAAGAAGATAGAGAACAAGAACAAATTCTGCGAAGCATCTTCCATTAAATACTAGTATAACAAATACAAAAATTTCATTTATGGCCCAATAGGTGAAGCGGTCGAGTATAGAAACCTGTCCCTTTTACGTGACTATGACTTCACCAATAGGGGTTCGTTACGAGGCTGGAGGAAGTAGGAGAAAGGAATGAGATGGGAAAGAGGAAGGTAGAGAAGTACCTGGCTATTCAAATCCGGGGGTCAAATACGGTTACAACCATTTCAAGCAACGTTTCGATTCTGAATGGTGGTCTTTCACCAGGGCGATATTGAGAATATCTACATTTCGGAACGTATCGCTAAAGAATATATACTAAATATGGATAATTGCACAAATAATCAGTAACGCTGATAAATTTCAAAGTAAGATGTATCAACACCTGAATGGTTACAACATAGCAAATTATTAGACCCAAGGGACGTATTTTAATAAAGTATTTAAGAAAAAACTTCAGAACAAATTTATTTATAGCTCAACCGCAGGGTTTAAAAAATCCGCTACTAAAACTTTGTATCTAACTTATCTAAGCAACCCCTAAAGTTTTTGGCAACCGCTTCAAACAAAATAAAAGCGTGTAAAACAGGTCATTAACTGTTCCCTGTGGAACGCCGCACCTGACCACCAATTAACCTAAAGCTACGAAACAAAGCTGAGTTATACGAAGAAGCAGTTCCATCTGGTAACAGGGCATAGAATGTTAAGAAAACTTTGAAGGTTCTATTTGGCACGTGCCAATGTAATAATGAACGAGGGAAGCAACTGAAAAAGTTTTAATTATTCATAAACCGACTGTCCGAACGAACAACATCGGGTGCGTTCATTGGTAACCTTGCTCAGAGCTGTTTAAAGTTGTCATAGACAAAGGCATAATATTCCATACTCTTATCAGTCTCAAAATTCTTTCATTAATTCCGTGGCACAAAATTATATTTGAGCACATTAATAACTCTATATATAATACAAATAGACTAGAGCACCCTTACAATACTCGTCGCAATTTTAATGGAGGATTAATGGTTCCTAAACATACAAACAAATATGGGCAAAGAACTTTAGATCACATGTTTCCTAGCTGTTTAAATATGTTACCCGTTGAAACACAAAAAACCGTATTAAAACTAAACAGTTAATATACATATTGAAAACTTGGCTAGCTGAAAGAAACTATTTGTATTAGATAATAAGGAAATATTAGTTAATGTACGATTTATTGTTGACGTTTATATATATATATTTTTGAGTAAGATTCTTGAGAAATATTTATGCTTTAAGTTTGGTACATGTGTTTTTATTTTATATACATACATATTTTGTAACCTTAACTGTAAACTTTGAGTTTTAAATAACAAGATACCGTTAGATAAATTACAAAAAAAGTAGTTTATCGGGACTTTTAGCATTGTATTTTTTTTTGTAAAATGTAAATAAAAAAACATGCGTCGAATCATATAAGTCAGTAAGTAAGGAGGACCCCCGTGGTCGAACAGTAAAGATCCTCTTATCCGAATCCAGAGGTTGTGGGTTGGCAACAACAAACGAACATAATAAAAAATGTTGTGTGTTGTTCCACAATTGCCTACTTAAAATAATTCCAAAATAACCGCACGTTCCAAGGTGGCAGATACTAAGTACAAGATCGAAACGTTGTTTGGCTTTAGTATCTATAGTGACCAGATCTGAATAGCCAGATACTTCTAAATCTCCTTCCCCTCCGGGCTCCCTTCCCAAATGGGTGCCGTCATCGTCCCACTGGCAGATTTTCGTGTTTTTTTTTTTTTAAATAATTGTTTTCGTTCTATTTATCTTTACTCTACTTTCTTCTGTAATTATTTAATAGTGTAACTAACTAAACATCACACCATTTCGCCGCAGGTGTAGGCAAAGGATGGACCGCCAAACAACTCGGTCTTGGCACACACTCCTTACTTCATTTGCATTCATACATACTCTTCTGCTATTCTGACTCTTGACAAGGCCTGACTAACGTATTTTTTTCACTTGATCGTGCTATGTCTTCCTCGGGCGTCCCCGGCCTCTTCTTCCATTCACATTTGCGTCATATATTCTCTTTGAACTCCTTTCTTCGTTCATCCGGTCTGCATGCCCAAACCATCTAAGCGTCCCTTTCTTAATCTTATTCATAACGCTCACAGCAGCCTTGTATTCTTTGCGAATCTCAACATCTTTCACAAGGCCATACATGCTTTTACCATACATTCAGCACAGGTATCTCATTTCTACGGCATTCAGTTTGCTTTCATCTTTCCTCTGCCAGTTCCATGCCCTACTGCCATACACCAGGGTTGGTATCAGCATGTCTTTGTGGACTGCTAGATTCGCTTCTTTGGACATTTTGTTGTTAACGCCAACCGCGTTCAGTCCCCCATTCTTTCTTTCAATATCCCTATCAGCCTTTCCATCTCTCGTAAACATACTTCCCAAATACACAAACTCATCCACCCACTCCAAGTATTCATCATTAACAACTACATTGCACACTGTTTTCGTACTCTCTCTTTCAAACACCATGACTTTTAGAATATATTATATCGTTTACAATATAATAAAAGATAATCTAAAAGCCCCATCATGGCCGTAGATAAAAATATATATATAAACACAAAATTTAAACGCGCTTACAAAAGAAAAAAAAATTAACCAAACAATATTCCTTACAAATGATAGCAGACCTCCAACAGTATAGTTCCCTTTGTGACATAATTGTGCGTTTAGAAAGGCGGCCACGCATTCCGCCCACCGCTTCCCGCCCACACCCGGCCCGCCCTACGGCGTATAGCTCCACACGTGGGCGGTGACCCTTGAACCGAACCTTTCCACGTGCGGGAGGCTGTTGAGCATACAGCCACCGCCACGTGGGAGACTAAACAATCTTGATTAATGTTAATGGTGTTTAATTTGGTGGAAGATGTTTTTGATAAGAGTTTGAAAATGGTAGGAAGTGTTGCGAGGCTTTTAAAAAGTGGCTGGCGGTGGTAATTATTATTGATGTGGTGTTTTTATGAACCATACAAGGTAATGAGATTTGAGAATTCTATGTGTTATACATCACAAAAGAATAAATAAAACTGACCGAAGGCGGGGCAGTTGCATGGCACACCGAATGTTTGAGATTGGTTTGCAACAGAATGAATAGGAGGGTAACGAGATAGGGTAAAGAGGAGATCAGGAGAACCTGACTAGCGACAACTATATCAAAGTAAAACAATCGCGTACAAAGAGAGTATGCAAGAATTCAGGAAAAAAACGAGGAAAACCGACAGAATCATTTCTATTTTCTAAGTATGTGCTTAGTCTAAGTCACCCAAAACGCTACCAATGATTCTTGTGCAAATGAAAAATAAATTAAACTGTTGATAGATAATAATTAGATTGACTACCTCCGTGGAGAAAACTGTTAGCTCCTTGGTTTTGCACCCCGAGGATGCGGTTTTACATCCCAACGTAGATAAATAAAAAATAAAATAAATGCATGTGGAATAAAAACATATTATTATATTAACAGTAAGTTTTTACCTCGTCCCAGAGTGGAAGAAACGGTATTTCAGTTGCTTTTTAAGCTATCAGATATATTTACGTAATTTTTAGTAATGGTATCAACTCGGCTTATCTTGTCAGGGTGTCTACAAACCTAACGAACGTAAATATCTCTGATAGCAAGCTTAAAAAGCAACTGAAATTATCTCAGGAATGTTAATTGGATTTTAAATGAGATTGGCTCAAAACCATAGTAATCATAGATATCACCAATATTACACATTTTGTCTATGATTTTTAATAGAGGAACGTGTTGCTTTGCAAAACCAAGCTGTTACCGCTGTTTATTTTTACGGGGGTTTAAGTTAGCAGTTGATTTCTGATAAAGTCCACCACACCAATCAGCATTCTTCCATATGCGAGAAACCAACAAGTACTTAAATAGTATTTGTTTTACTGGAGTCAGTGCATTATTTATGAAATGATGATTAACCAACCGATGAAAACAAATTATGTTATAACATTTGAACGTTTAAACTTCTCTTTATACTGTTTTAGTGTGTGTCAGTTATCAAGTCCAAAATGATAAAAGAGGTCAATTTAGGAATTTACGTAAATGTCAAATTTTACAGATGACGTGTCACTATTAGCGCCGGAACTAGTTTCGAGCACTGTTTGCGGCTAGCGATGATTAAGCTGTCGAATTAGCACGCTTAAATTTTAGCAAGGATTGGCATACTTAGTAAGGATAAGGACCGACTGATATACCGACCCTGTACGTATATCGCCTTTTGAAAACCACCAAGGCGATGATATCAGATCTGTTACTTATCTGGTACTTCTCAACCTTCTTCACTTCTCCTCGCGCACTTAGCGCTATAGCGTCAACACTCCCATAAAAATAATGATGCAATTTCCCCCTGGCGCGTGGAGAGTTAGTAATTAGAACTATAAAAAATAATTATTTCGTTTTGGCACGTGTCCTATATTAATTAGGTAAGGATAATGTATCGGACGTAACGCCTCCCGGAATATCTGAAGCTGCACACTTATTATTAAATTATCGTTGTCTGTTAATATAGGTAACGGGCGGTCTGGCGAGCTTGTTCGCTCCAGACCGCTCAAACTGAAATGACTGAATAAAAGCGTTGGAGAGGGACAGTTGGTGGGAGGGAGACCGACTTATCGGGCATCTACACGGCACCGGCGGTCCGCGCTTGGTGGACCGCATAAATAGCCTGCAAACGCCAGTTTGCGGCAGTTAGCATTTGATCGCCAGCCTGACAAGTACTCCTCCCTGCCCACCGCCCGCTCTGACTTCTGAACCACTCGCCTTGTTTCACTCTGACCACTGCTTACCTCCATCGGACAACTGCCTTTGACTTCTCACCTGTGGATACCCGACCACAGCAGAATCTACAAAAGTCGACATTGTTTCCCTTTTGCAAGGAACAATATTTGGAAATCCAGAGCGAGCCCGACGCCCGAGACATCACGGATACGATAACGACTTGACCAGCACCTACATGTTTACAGTCTTGTAACGACAATGGTCGCTTACAGATAAGTTAAGAAAAACAGCTCACCATCCACTCACTGGCGGCATGCGGTTGATGCCGATGACGATGACAACAAAATACCAAGAAACTATGAATATTCAAACACGGTTTACTAAAATGCCATAAGGAACTAACTACGGCAGATGGGTGGACATATTGAACGTCATCCCTTGTACGGATTCCCGTCGACAATGTCAACGGGGTCGGCAGAATTACGATACTACAACAATGCGTAATCCCATGGCAATGGTACACAAATAATCAGAGAGCCATCCGAGTTAATCGAACAAATTAAATTGCGTAAACTGATGTATTAAATAACGCACGGCAGCAAAAATTCCAGGAAAGGAATTATTTGTGAAACGAGTTCATCTTTGAGGATTACGATTGGGCAATCGTTGGGTAATCGTACAATTACAGATTAAAAAAATAAAAAACAAAATAAGCGAATGGTTTCGATTATATATTTCTCGAAAAACATGGGTAGAATTTGATTGGATGACATTTTTTAGGTTTTCTTTGCAAAGATCAAATTCAAGTAAAAGTGTGAAATGTTGGAAATCTATTCAATCGAATATTTAAGACATAATCGCAATTAATGGAAATTGCAAGACTGCAGGCTAGCTACCCTAAGCGGTCAGTGGCTGAGTTGGCATGGGGTGTGGGTCCCACCCAGGCGCCGTCTAAGTCCTCCATCACGACACTACCAACATTTTCCGCTTACTGTGATGATAGATCGTGTGAAAAATGTTGACATTCGTAAAGAATGCAAGGCTGATGTAAGCGTAATGACGAAGATAAAGAAAGGGACTCTTAGGTGGTGTTGGCATGTAGACCGAATGAATGAAAAAGGGTGTGTAAGGATAATATATGACGCGAATCTGAATAGAAGAAGCCAGGGACGTCCGAGGAAGACATAGCACGATCAATTAAAACAAGTCGGGCCATGTTAGAAGTGGGAATAACAGAAGATGTGACGTTGTATAAATGTGAATGAAGCAAGAAGTGTATGCCAAGATCGGGTTATTTGGCGGTTCGTACCCTCTGCCTACCCCTGCGGAAAGACGGCGTTAGTTAATTCGACAGGTTATTCGTAAACCATTAATTTCTATGTTTTAAAATGTTATTTGTTTGTTGATACAAAGTATAATAAACAAATAATGACATAAACATAGACCAATTATAAAAATTAACAATAAGGTAAATAATTGAGAATTAATGTAAAATAACTATGTAAAATAAACAAAATTATGATAAAACACTAATTATTATATTCTAATAGAAAAAGAAATTTAAACCAAATCAAAGAACAACCAAGGCATTCAAACAAAAAAAAATCTGAATATTGTGTAAATAAATTTAAGACATGGCTATATTTTTTAAAATATTCAGTAATAAAAATATTTAATTGACTATTAACACTATTTTTAATATCTAAAACATCAAATTTATCTAATTGTAAACCAGTTGTACTTGCATGAAAAAAATGGAGACCTTTATTTTTGTCAAAAGAATGCTTTTTTTCCAAAATCTGGTTGTTAAATTCAGTATAATTATTATTACTGAAACACCTTTTGCTTTTTTTTGTTCAACAGTTCTTTAATATGGACAACGGAGCTAGGCTTACTAGTTCTCGGTATCCGGTAATATTACTGGCCCTAAGGGATGAACGCGCGCAACACTGTTTCACTTCCACATGCATAAATACACATTACACAACAATCTACACATCTACCCTGTAGATGAATACTGTAACGCTGTCCGAAACGTTGGCTAAAGGACGGAGTAAGCGCAACACGGCGTAATATCTCAAAAACTATTCAAGTAAATATGTTTGGCCGTGAAAACATATCTGACCTTAGGTGTTCCTTAACTTAAGTCTTTCCGATATAAAAAATTACAGTTATTGAAAACGATGCTACAAAGTGATTTTTCCTTAATTGAAGAAGTAATAATAGTTGTCTTTACATTTACGTAATATAATATCGCGTATGTGCTTTGCTGCGCAGGTCATTAAAATCACTTAGCACCACTTGGCAAACAGCTTCAGAATCTCGAAGAGAAAAACTGGCGGAGGTCCCGTCTGGCCCTTGAAAAGTTTCTGGAACTTGTTAGCGGCCCTGCGAAGTCAATGTCCTTTGACAAAGCTAAGAAATCTACCGCTCTCGAGATGCTTCGTTATTCTCCTATTGTAGACTCCTGGAGAATTGAATACATACGATATATTTTTTTTTTATTCCAGAAAGAAGAAAATTACACTTTTTTTTCACTTATTTAATTAAAATGGTTACCCAAACAGAAAAAATTTTAACACTTTCATTATTTTGTTTGTTTAACATACTATATATAATAATAAAAATTGGATGATTTGCATAATGCCGTTCTTCTGAAAAATTCAAGGGCTATGGACAAATATTACTTCATATTCTCTATCTAAAATATGTATGTATAAACAGATACAGAAAAATATACCTGGCAGGTCGCTTCAGATGAACACAATTTTATTAGAAAATTTAAGCTTAGAGAAGATATGATTTTTACAGTTATTTTATCCGCCTTTTCAATTGATATTACATTTATTAGGAGATTAGTGGCACAAGAAGAGTTGGAATTTATTTGAAATATTTATAATTTTTAAGACTAGAGAATATTTACAAAATGATCTGAAAAAACTTAAGAAGTTTTTAATAGGCTCCTTTTTTATCTAATGTCTTAAATGAAGGAAGAAGTCGGGGACGCCCGAGGAATACATGGTCATGTCAAGAATCAGAATAACAAAAGAGTATGTATGAACGCGATTAAGACAGAGTTGTGTGGCTGCGATATACGAGTATAGAGGAGTTGGCGTGATAGTTAGTTAGATATTTAAAGTGTCGTCTAACACCAACAAGACTTGAGTAATACCGGGTTATTTTCGTTGCGACAAATGCCTATCTAATATATTATATTCCAATGCAAAAACCCATAATATGTGTATTGACTAAACAGTTGGGATGAAATGACTATCATGTGAATAGGTCCACTGGATAATTGCTGAAATCGTCAGCGAAATAAAAAAGGTACGTAATTGGCATCCCGCATCCTGCAATTATTATTCAATGTAATTTGTTTAAAAACAAAAAGTGTGGGTAAACTTAAACGTTTTACTATGTAACGAAAACATTCAAATAAGAATTCCAAAACTCTTTATTCCACACTAGTTCGCCCCATATTGAAAATGCCGGTGTCATTTGGTGTCCTTTCTATGCTGTTCATATTCATCATATTGAATCTGTACAACATCGCTTCTTACTTGGAATATCATGGAAATTAAGGCGAAAACGAGGCGACTCCTATTATGAAATTGAACAAACCATAAACATTTCTTCATTAGAAAGCCGAATTTTTAAACCTGTGAAAACGGCTGGAATCTGAGCGGCGAGAGGCGGGGGGTACGTGACGTCACACGGAATTAATTTACACACAAACATCTGCGTGACATCAGAAGCCAACGATCAAATGGTGCCAACCAAATAGGGCGTTTCAATGAAATGGTGTTTTATTCTTTTTTAATTAACGGTTTAAAAATTCTACATATTAGAACGGTATTATCATAATTTATTTATTTGTTTAAATAGTATTCCTAGAGAATTCCAGATTTCTAGGAAAATAGATACTCATCCTAACATCATACCTAAGACACTTATGTGAAAAAAAATTTGCTTGATAGTATTATTTAACAGCCACGTGGTACGTGCACATAATTAAACACGACATATTATTACTACGTGTAACTGAGGTCGACAGAAGGTAGAAGGGGATTTGCGAGGATTACGGCCATCAGACATTACGTACAATAATAATAATGTGATTGCAGTTAGTAGATAAGGTTATTAGCGATGTACTGCACCTGAGGAGCTGTCGTAAGGCACATCGTCTAATAAAACTACAATACAAATCGTGTTAAGTACCACTAAAATGCTTCGTTGTTATGTTTTCTTTATAACACTCTGTACGGCGTGGAAATCTGGACACTAAACCAGCATTAACACGGAATAAGAAGCCTTTGAAATGTGGACATAATATAGACGCATTCTCAAAATACCCTGGACAGATAGGGTAACCAACTTAGAAGTTCTTTGTGGGATTACCAAAAATTGCTATAATAAAAGAAAACCTCAATTATCTTGATCATATTAAGTGGAATAAAAAAATAAAAAAAAAAATTTAAAAAAAACAACAAGAAGACTAATTGACCTGAAAATTTCGCGTTTGCAATAACGTGAATTTTGAAGCAAAATTCTCTATTTTCTAATTTCGAGTAAATTACCGAGAATTGTCGTATTTTCCACGTGATATTGTTTTTTTTTTTTTAAATAATATATTGTACGTTCTAAATCTTTTTTGTGGTTTTGACAACCTTTAGCATCTATGCTTCACCTAGATTCATGTCTATAACGCCCCGTACTTACGTGGGCGTAGTTGGGCGAAACGCGATTGCGATAGCGATTTATAGCAAAGCGATGCGTTAATAGACGATTATGACAACGTTTGCCTATTTTGTCCCACAGGACAGGCCCTTCTTGTATAGCACAGATAAAATTTTCTATTTCAGAATTTTTTTAAAATCCCCATTAGCCCCTGTTGTCTCTGAAATCGCAAATATTCGATTTCTTTAATGGCTTTTATTTTGTAAGTTCAATAAAAAATAGGTCTAATCCGTGCTAGATATTTGCTATCCCATTTAATGAAAAGAAAAGATCATTCGGTTTAGGTGAGTACTTTGGCCTCAAATCCAAAATTAAGTGTTGTATGAAACAGGCAACTTAAGAAGTCACCCACTTTTCGTGCTAAACAAGTATAGAAACTAGAAACCACTAAACTAAGTTTAATATGAATAGATTAAGTTTGAGGTTTGTATCACAACAAGTATAATATTGAAGCATGCGTGGGTTGGGTTTAAAACGGCACAGATATTATAAGATGTTAACATTTCCATGAAAACGGAACATGTTACATGGTTTATAATATATTATAGAGCAGTGATTCCCAACACTAGCGTTATCGCCCCCCGAGGGGCGTTGGAGAGATCCAATGAGGGCGGTGGTGGCCTCAATGACAAATGGGGGGCAGTGGAGGGTTAAAGTGGGGAGCAAGGGCACAAAAATATTTTAAATAAATTTTCGATATATTATAATATAATATTTGTAATATCCATTAATGGTTCATTTGCATACCTAATTAACATAGCGAAGCTAGCCGTTAGTAATTACCTACTGTAATTAACTGAAATTATTGAAACTTTTCATATTCCGCGACATTGTAAATAACTATAAATATTTGTAACCGTAAATAATTATTATCGAAAACTCAAATAAAATGATGTTTCAAATAAATACCTACTCTTCTTTTGCCAATAACCTCCTAATAAATATAATATCAATGACAAATAGGATTTAAACAGTAACTGAAATATCATGCAATGCGCAGTGTTTTCCAATATAGTGTCCTGTGCGTGCAAAATCATATCTTCTCGAGCGAAAACTTTGTAATTTAACGTTTTAATCTGGAGTGACCTACAAGTAAATATGTTTCTGTATCTTTTCTACATAATAAGATAAATCCTAGCAAGCAGTATTTGTACAGCGCCCTTGAGGTGATTTTTCACAAGCGCTAGACATGTCATCCAAGTTATTATAACAATATGTAATATATACATATAAAGTGGAGTGCCCTACCAGGTAAGTATGTTTTCTGTATATGTACATAATAAGATTAACCGGCGCAAGTAAAAACGGCGCTATACAAATCGTCCAAGTATTATTATTATTATCATTAAAGCATAAAGCTATCATAATGTAGAACAGGGGTGATGAAAAGATCGTGTCGGAGAATAGAGAAGTATTATCTCTCAGTCACAATGTATATATTTAGTTTTCGTGGCATTGTTGCATAAGAACAAACGAAGGGGGGGAGGGCGCTGATGAAAAATATAGTCCAAAGGTGGACGTTGAGACAGACAAGGTTGGGAACCTCTGTTATAGAGGTACCACGCAATCCAGTTAAAAGCCTGATTTATCCACGGTTTAGTTATTCTAGGCTCTAGGTTCTAGGTTAGCAAGGCGGTGAACTTTTAGACCAATTTGTTTAATGGCCGATATACTATCGTATTATACGGATCAAACAACGTTCTGCGTCAGTCCAACCACCAAACGTTCATTACGTTTGAATTAATTTAAGACCTTCATCGTCGAATGAGTCTACAGACTGACGATGATAGTTTATTGAGAACGAATAATGATCCTAATATAACATTAATTAATAAAGTAGGGAAAAGTATATATTCACCGCTTCTCAGTATGTTCACATTATAAAAATAATAGAACACATTTAAATAAATCAATTAAGAAAACATTATCATTTAAATACAGGTAAACACATTATAAATGTAAAAACCTCACAGAACAGAGAATTTTAATTATTTTGTAACTAAATCGGTTTTACCGATAATAAATAATTATTTTTAAAAATCCGTTCAAATTAGAATGAGGGGGGGGGAGTAAATAAATTCATATAAATAAGTAGTTACAGAGTGGATTAACCGAATTTGAAATTGGCATTGAACATCGAAAAAGCCTGTCACAATAATAAAAACTAAAATACTTGCAGAACCTAATAATCACATTATTAAATTTGATTTACATTAAATTTAAAATATATGTATTTTACCAATATTGTATTTTAGCAATAGAAACCATTGTTTAAGGAATTTTCCAAAATCTCCACATTTTCCAAATTAAGAGGGGGGAGGGACGTCAGGGGGGAATTATTTATTAATTCGAAATAATGATAATATTATTATGCAAAATGATAAACATAATGTTTTTAAAGAGAAAAATATGTATCACACATTTTTAAAATTTGGGTACCATGGCTTAGCATTTATAAAAATCAAATCAGAAATATGACCTTTTTCTGACCGTCCTACGTATTTTTAAGAAAATATTTAAAAAATTGAAACAGTTTTAAAAAGCCGATTTTTGGAAAAAATTAATCTGCACCCTAATTTTTTTTCTCGGTATTTAAAAGAAAAGCCTTCAAAGTATTTTTGAGGATATTTTTTAATATCTTGTAGTAGGACGGTCAGAAAAGGTCACGTTTTGAAAAGGTTGTATTTAGGTCTGTATTATCTATTGCGGTTGAAACACTCGAAACCGTCTTTGTAAAAATAAATGGTAAATTGAAAACGAAGTACCCACCCACCTATTGATAGAAACTGTAACTAAAAGTCGCAAAAAAGCGAAATATGAAGCGATGTTTGAGGAACAGACAGTTACTGGGGAAACGGGTTACCATAAAATGATAATAATAATTAACAATATTAATTTTTCAAAAAAAAATCTTATACAATAATTTAGAACGGGAAGGAACAACTATGCATGTTCGACGTTCGTATTTAAAAATGCTGTCTCAACCTTTTTATGCTGAATAATAAGTTAATTAATAAAAATCATATGAAATACTTTGTGTACTTTACTTTTTAATGTATAAATATCAACAGTGGTGTACACAAAGTATTTCATATTAATTTTAATAATAATGACACCAAAAAGTAATTTTACTTTTATTGAAGAAACAAGTTATTATAATCTAATAATATAATTTTATTAATTCACCGCACGCCATTACTACATGTGGATAATGCGCTGCTGCCTAGGACACAGTAATACGATTATAACAGGTAGAGGTAAACGCGGTGTTGCGGATGGATTCACAGCCGATTAGAGTGGCCTGCTTCTGCTTCACACTTCAACCGATCCATCCATACATTCATCCATTGATCCATCCAGCGGCCAGCGACGGACTTCTATGTTCTGTGACACCATGTTAGCAGTGAGCACAACACGTAACTTAAGCGAATTCAATATACTCGTATATTGCATTAGGTCAAGATTTGGAAAAAAAAATAATGTCGTAAGTTATGTATGGCGTTTTCTTTCGTCCGACATAACTATGAATATTTTATGATTGATTACTTAAATTATAAGCAATTTGATGATCAAAGAGTACTTTTCAATTCATTTTAATACATAGTTTCCTTCAAATGCTTCCAATTCCCTTTGAGTTCAAAATGTTCTTTAATCTGTTCACCATCATTTGCAAAACAAATAATGAATAATGTTTCCGGTAAAACCCGCACAATTTCTTTCCGGTACTTACTTACCGCCTCCTCTAGTGCTGTCTCCATCTTGGTTACTCTCTCACTCTTTTATGTATCGAAGATGCTGCTTACCTGTGAAAAACAGAAAAATATGGTTAATTTTAATTAACTTTTTTCCATATGAAAGAGAACAAAATAACATCAAAGTATACATAAACATTTACAGTTCAATGTTATCCACGAGCAACAGCTATACAATCGTCGCCCATAAATATGGTGAATAATACGGGACCTGGGTAAGATCCTTGTGGAATACCGGACATAAATTAATTAAACACAGTTTTTATTACTTATTAGGTTAGGTAGTTCATATTACATTTTGGACATATAAACTAATACGTACAGGGTTACATTTCATTGTTTATATTATAATATTATTACAGCAAGCATAACAATTATTTTAAAATACATTCTTTCTTCACATTTTCAGGCATCTCATCATACATGTTCAGTTCTCTACACATTAAGCAGTTCTGTGACTCTGTTTTTCTCATATGCAATAATCTAATTCCATTTACATTTCTGGTTACATAATTATGTACATTTTTATTAAAAACAATTTCATCCATAAAATATTTTTGGATTCTTTTTAATTTATTTATTTTTTAATTTAATGTAAATCAAATGTAATATTATTGAATTTGATAGACATTAAATTTAAAAAATAATAATAATGGAGTTTTACAAATTAAACACAAAAACAATTAAATTTTGGATTCAGTTATTCGGAATTTTATGTATAAAAATTAACACATTGTATTAGTCTTTTTTTTATAGGAATCCAATCTAGCTCTTCTCTCATTTGATTGAATTTTGTATATTTGCCTTTCCTTAGCTCTGTTTTGAATCATTTCTAGCTTTTTTCGGTTTCCTTCATTGGCCAAATATAATATCGTAGAGCAATAATCTAAATGTGGAGCAACTACAGTTTTATAAATTAGTCCTCCAGTATTTCTATTTAGTTAATTTCTTAGTCTTGCAAGAAAATTTACTTTTTTGATACCCCTTTTAGCACATATTGAAAATTTTCTGTGAAAGTTAGTTTCAAATAATAATAATAATAATGGATGATTTGTATAGCGCCGTTTTTGTGAAAAATCACCTCAAGGGCGATATCCAATCCAATATTACACCTAGGTATTTTCTATTTCTTAAAAGTGGAAAAAAGTTTTAAAATTGTTTTGATAAATTATTACCTAGATATTTGATTTCAATTACTTTTACAACATTTAGCGATAAAAAAACAGAAAATTAACGACTCCCGAGCTCACCGGTTGAAAGTTTTTGCTGTTCGAGTTATTTGTTTTTACAAACAAAAAAGATACTAAAGACATTTTGATGCTTATTTTGCTAGAAATGGGTGTATATTGTTATTTAAAAAAAAAACTTGGTTATTTTAAAAACGTGAGGTTTACTCCCTTCCGGATTTTCACAGTCGACTCGACTCGACTCGGGTTCCTCGATTCGATGATAACTGGGCGGAGATTTTATTTTATCTTTTCGTGCTTCAAAGGGGCGGCTATCTATCGCCCGGGCTATTATCTCATTCGGGTCAACGGTTCGTCCATTAAAAAACAAAACGAACCGCAGCAGCAGCAGGGGAAAAATCGATATGATGCCAGGCGGCATCTAGTACCTACTGCCACTGCCCGACGTACACAATCCGGGGAAATGTATAATATAATGGGAAAAACAACAAGGGAATTTAAATTATCTGCTTACCTGGGAACCCTTTAAATATGTTTATTAACTTGGCATACTTAGCTAAGCAGGTGGCGAAAAGAGGGGCTAATATTATATATTACTAGCTGATGTGTATTTGTATGTATATGATTATTTATTTTTTTGGAATAAAGTTAAGAAGTTGTGAATTCTTGCTTGTCGTTTGGGTGCCATAATTGATTTGATAGCGAAAGTAACCATCTCTAAACAAAGAAACATCTTATTGAAAATTTTATTTCATTCCAAACATTGATTTTTTTCAAAATATATCTAAATAATAAAGTTCTAAAGTAGGTACTTGTGTTTTTATTTTGAAAATATTCTACCCAAACAAACCTTCTTCTTTTGAATATGTAATCTGTAAGTGGTATACCTATGGGCTAGCCTCAATACAACATGGCGGATTCAATGTTTTTCATACTAATTTTAAAACGTTATAGCAACAGTTTTACTACTCTAACAAACTGTTAATTGCAGTAAAACCGGTCGAGTAATTGTTGAGAAAAATCGATGACACACAGACAAGCATTTATTTTTATATGTAGAGATTGAACATGGTTTTAACACACATACGGCTAGGGGATATCAATTCTACAGCATTAAGTCTTATTTATTAATAATTTCTTCAAACGATTGGGATTCACTTTGTGGCGTCATAATTAATTAATTAAAAAATATGCTTTGTTTGCACCACTTTACAAATATACATAAACATCTACGTGTTGCAACAGCAATGCTGTCATTATGTATTATATATTTATTTATTTTGTTGGGCTTTAAATGGGCTCGCGGGCGTCGAGTTGCTTACCACTGGCCTAAATTAAACAGAAAGACAGCATTCATTCCACAGAGTAGTGATTATGGCCGCTGCCTACCGATACGAAGGTCGCTAGCTCGAAGATAATATTTTTTCAAAATACATTATTAAACATAGTACCCGACGCAATTACGCGTATGTAGCCCAGCCATACCTTCTAAAATCACACTATAATTTACTTTTCACCGAGTCTAATGTACTGCTCGCTGAAAAATACAAAAAAATGACAGACAGAAGATTTTCTCCCAAAGTTTCTCCGTGAAATGGTGATGCTAATCACAGCCTAACGACGGATTTTCTCAGCATCCGAGGCGGCGGAGATTTGGACCGAATCTCCAGGGTCGAGAGAGCAGCGAGACCATTCATCATCTCAACGAATAGAGACGGATGTCTTCGGTAGAAGCATCAATCACCGGCATTGGGAATTCGAAAGAATTCGTGGATTTTTTCTTATACAAAAAACACACATTTAATTTATAATTTTTGCTGCAAAGCAGGTATCAATATCTGTTAGATCGGATATTTTGTTTGATTGTTTTATTTGAAGCAGCAAAAACTCTCGAAGGATGGACTATGATGTTATGAAATTTGCACTGTTTTTTTCTGGTTGGAATTTCTGAGACGTCTCAAGTATATTTACTTCACGGCGTCGAGTTTTTTTTCAACGCACGAAACGGTCGGTTTTGAGATAAAAATTTCAAATTTCAAAACAAAGATGAGCTTTACCGTACATAATTGTATACTCTATTCATAGTAAACCATGGCTAAACACAAGTAATACAATTATTTAACCTATTTAAAAACTTTAACTCGAAGAATAATAATGATATTACAATAATATTTCATCATTTCCGTATTGACAATTGACTTACCCGTGAACATAACTTTCTCTCATTTCTTTCAATAAAAATGGTTTTTATCTTGAACAACAATTATGGAGCTGAAAGTCACCCAAATTAAGTTTAAATTTCACCAAAACTAACAATTATTAAAACTAACAATATTTAAAACACAAAACAAAATCGCCATGTAAAAATTTCCCTACAAACAAGCAGTCCACAATGGAGTACAGATACCAACCCTGATATATGGCAGTGAGGCATGAAACTGGCAGAGGAAGGATGAAAGTAGATTTAATGTTGTAGTAATGAGATCTCTGAAGCGAATGTGTGGTAAAAGTATGTATGATCGTGTGAAAATGTTGAGATTCGCAAAGAATGCAAGGCTGATGTAAGCGAAATGAGTAAGATTAAGAAAGGGACGCATAGATGGTGTGGGCATGTAGGGCGAATGAACGAAGAAAGAAATGTATGGAGAATATATGACGCGAATGTGAATGGAAGAAGTCGGGGACACCCTAGGAAGACATGGCACCATCAACTGAATCAAATACTTGAGTCAGGTCATGTCTGAAGTCAGAATAACAGAAGAGAATGTATAAATGTGAATGAAGCAAGAAGGGTATGCCAAAATCGAGTTGTTTAGCGGTCTGTCCTCTCTGCCTACAACTGCGAGGAAACGGCATGATGGTTAGTAGTTAGTTAGTTACAAATTTAAAACCAGAATACGCGCGAACAGAGCCCTGTGATGTCAGATGTCGAGAATGAATGGTCCGTGTGCCAGAAGTAAGTCCATTTTTTCCTCACTTCTACTGAAATTGATCAAACATTCTTAAAAACCGAAAATCTCTTTTGAACAGATTAAATAACAAGTTTCATTGGCCTTCCTTTCTTTCAAATCGGTATAGATAGATCACACTTCTTGGAATTATCTGTTCAGTGTTTCAAGGCGGGTTTTACGAGGTTGGTTAAAATAAAATGAATCGTTCAAACTCGAAAATCACAAACAATGTTGATGGACATTAACTATACTTCTTCTAGAATAGAAATTGCATGCAGTATTCAAAATTTGATGTGTGCTTAATTGTTCCGCGTATCTGATATGTAGGTATTAATTTCTGGACGTAAATAATTACTATGGCTATTTAAGATTGATGGAGCCTACTTTGGTGGAGGGATTCATGTGTGGCTGTGGGAATCCCATATTTTTATAAGCCACTATTAATGTTTCACTAATTAAATACTCGTCATGCTTTTTCATGTGGCGGGCTCCGTCAGGAAATATTGGTTATTTGTTTATTAATGACATGTGACTGGGGACCTGAAAAATTCAAGTTTTTTTTATTTTTAAATAAGGTGATATTTTGCAACAAAAGTGGTCATTTTTTTTATATTGTCTTCTTTATATAATACTAACTGATGTGTACCCGGCCTTGCTCGGGATTTTTTTTTTAAATTGCGATTCTTAATAATGTGACAGTGACAAGTGGTGAATATATATTATCAAAACAATACAACACATTTAAATAAATCAATTAAGAAATCGTTACCTTTTAAATGCGTGGAAACACATTATAAATGTAAAAACCGCACAGAGTATAGAATTTTAATTATTTTCTAACTAAATCGGTTTTACCGACAAATCATTATTTTTAAAAACCTGTCCAAATTAGAATGGGGTGAGAGAAAATAAAATTATATAAATAAGTCGCCACAATGTGGATTAACCGCGGTCTTGAACCCAATTCTAATTTGAACGGGTTTTTAAAAATCGCCGAAACAGCTGTCACAATAATAAAAACTAAAAATACTTGCAGAACCTAATAACATTATTAAATTTGATTTACATTAAAATTTAAAAAAAAAATAGTGTTCTACGAATTAAACAACTAAATGTGAATTCTTGCTTGTCGTTTGGGTGCCATAATTGATTTGACAGCGAAAGTAATGCCCTGTGACGACTACTACTATCTCTCTAAACAAAGAAACATTCATTTTAAAATTTTATTTCATTTCAAACATTTATTCTTTCAAAATATATCGAATTAATAAAGTTCTTAAGTAAGTACCTACTTGTGTTTTCTATTTTGAAAATATTCTACACAAAAAAAAATTCTCTTTTTGAATATGTAATCTGTGGTTAACCAGAGTGGTAAATATATATGTGGGCTAATCTCAATACAACATGACGGGTGTTATGTTTGTCATACTAACAGTTTTACATATTGGATTTCATTCAAACTACTCTATAAACCTTCCCGGCACTAATAAGAACTGTGCTATTTTCAGCGAAGACGGTATAGTGATTTTCGAGAAAATCGAAAACACACAGTCAAACATTCATTTTTACATATATAGAGAAGAGATATTATGATAGTACGTGACCCTTTTGACATGGAGTTAAAGGCGAACATTTTATGGCTAGTGATGCTTTTCAAAACCATATCTCCAATAACATGTGTTTTCCAATATTATGTCATCTGCGTGCAAAACCGTATCCAGGTGTCGCTAATAAACAGTGTTTATCTCAAGTGACACTTACCTGGCAGGTAAGTATGGTCCTGTATAATATTATCTGCCTGTACATAAAATGAATAACATGTATATTTTAACGCGGCATCACGTTCATGTGTCAGATGCATTGTACATATAATTTGGTATTACAGATCGATGAACAACTGGTGAATGCAATTTGTTATTCATAAGTAGTAATAATAGATTGTGTATAGTTAGCGATAAGATAGAGTATTAGAAAAAATTGTATAGTTATAATTATAATTATTAATTATAATTATTATAGACACAGAAACATTACTTTCTTATTTTAAAATACCAGAATATCGTGTGAAAAATACGAAAATTCGCAGTTCTTTACCCGAAAATTAATTTTGGCACTACTGAAATAATAAAAAAAATAAAAGTTTTAGGTCATCTGCCTACAGTATAAACATGTTACCTATCAGCTATGAGGCATAACGGGTTCCAAGATAAGATCCTTGTGGAATGCCGGACACAAATAAAACCGCTGAATTAAATACAAAATTCTTCACCTCTAGCTATATTTTAGCTAAACCATTAGCAATGCAACTATCTTGAAGTGTAAAGTAGAAACTGTTGACGCTGGTTCTTAATCACTGAACAGACAATCCCTATAAGTGAGATCCATACCGATGTGAAAGAAAACTGAACAACTGGCAATTTGCATAAGATCTTTCGACTCCCTAGCCTCCATAGGTCAATGAAATTTATTTACCTGTTCAAGAACACGTGACAACGTCGATACAAATGACATTAGCCGTGTTTGGTGACCAGATCTGAATAGACTCTACCCCATCCCCTTTCCTTTCCCACTCCTTTCAGCCTCACGGAATACCCTAATTGGGGATGCCATAGTCTCACTGCACCCTGAGTTGAAACTCTAGTACGGTGTTCACATTATTTGAAAATCTTTGATCAATTACACTATAAGTAACTAAAATTAACCTAAAAAGTATAAATAACTTCACTTTACTTGAGTATTTTTCCCACCGAATTCGGAATCACCGTTCCTTCTTCAGGGATAAATATATACTAACTTTAATCGTAGTCAATATATTATGTGTTGAAGTGGGGGTAAAAGAGTGACTGCAAGGGGGGACGTAAAGAGTGGGGGGGAAGAGAAAGAGACAGACGGTGTGGAAAAGGGAAAGAATTCAAAATAAGGCTGTAAGTGAGAATTTAATTATATCTACATTTGAAACTGTCAATTCAATGTAAAATTCCATATATGTTAATTTTATTTTTTTATTAATGACTTGTACAATATTAGAAAGCAATGGGACTCACTCCTGACATCGATGCTATATACGAGTATACCACAGATTTAGTTTTAATTGTGCCAGTCTGACGATGCCCGTGATAGAGTGAAACCGGTTCGGTTGAAGATAAACCTATTGAAAAAGTTACAAAGGTTTTTTTTTAATTTAAAAAAATCAGAGAATTTTGACAGAATTAATTCTTTAAGGATTTTAAAAATTTCTAATGCAAGTGTAAAATAACGTTAAGTTAGTATTTTATATTTATAAAGTGGTGTTTACAACTAAGTGAATAAATTTTATTTTTATAATAAACACCCATAAAGTATTAGCTTTATACGATAAGTGCACACGAGACACACCCACCACACACATCTATCGGTGAATCTCTTCAGTGTTCGTGATATAAAATATAATAATTAATTCGGGTGTAACCGTAGTGTTCGCACAGGTAACGGTGAATTAACGTAGGCTCTTAGAACAAGGTTAGCCGTCCCGTCTCGGCCAACGTAAACATTCATATTTACTGGTATTGGCACTGGCGAATGCAAATTATTGCAGTAATACCGGATGCAGGTCGCGTAGCAAGAGTAGCTGCACCGAGATGCACTCTACTGCAGTTGAATGCCAAACAACAGGAAATTTGTCCAATTTATTGATTACGTAAATGAGAGGTAAACAACATACATAACCGGAGGTTACGGGGTATATTTTCAGCTTTTTTCGGACATTTTAAAAATCAATTCTGTAGTCCCGAAATTTGAATAAAAAAAACCATTAATATTTAAAATAAATACCAACTCTTCTTTAGTAACTAACAGTCTAATAAATATAATATCAATACAGATTATTCTATATATTCCTGATGAAGAAGCATCGTTTTCGAAACACGTTGATGAGTATATTAATAAAGTGGTGAATACAGAGTAATTTTTAATTCATTGATTAATAATGACGCCACGAAGTGAATACAAATCTTTTGAAGAAATTATGATATAATGTCAATATCAACAAACAAGATCTCTGAGACGAATGTGTAGTAAAACCATCGTGTGAAAATGTTAACATTGGTAAAGAATGCAAAGCTGACGTAAGCGTAATGGGTAAGATTAAGAAAATTAATTATCGCTTAGACGGTTTGGTCATGTAGAGCGAATGAACGAAGGAGTGTAAGAAGAATACATGACGCGAATGTGAATGGAAGAAGAGGCCGGGACGCCCTAGGAACACATGGCAAGATGAAGTGAATCGAATACTTGAGTCGGGCTATGTCAGAAGTCGGAATAAGAAAAGATAATACATGCGGCGATGTATGAATGTGAATGAAGCGAGAAGTGTATGCCAAGATGGAGTTATTTGGCGGTCCGTCCTCTTTGCCTACCCCTGTGGTGAAATAGCTTAATGACTAGTTAGTTAATAATAATAAAATAGTAGCTGCGATATCACATACAATGTGCAGTACTTTCTGATATTGTGTCCTGTGCGTCGAAAATCATCTTTCCAAGCTAAAACTATATTATATAACGTGTTAATCTGGAGTGACGTGCCAGGTGCAGGTGCAGGTGCAGGGAAGTATGTTTCTGTATCTGTTTGTACATTATAAGATAAACCCTAGCAAGTAATATTTGCACAGCGCCCTTGAGGTGATTTATCACAAAAACGGCGCTATACAAATCATCCAATTATTATTATTATTATAAGGGTTATTCTTCTTCTAGTATTGTGGTATAGTTGAGTGGAACAGGCAATCGTAATAGAAACAAGGGAGATGGGTCTTTAACCATTATTAGTATGGTACCGCGCGCAAAAAACCTGCCAACATCGTTCTCCTATCTAACTAACCAACCATCACACCGTTTCTCGAAGGGGTAGGCAGAGGGGACGGACCGCCAAACAACTAGGTCTTGGCACCCATTCCGCGCTTCATTCACATTCATATATCGTCCCATACATACTCTTCTGTTATTTTCACTATTTGACTACTTGATCGTGCCAATATTACTGCAAATCGATATGACGCACAGCGGCGCCCCGCATTCGTTTCTACCTACTCACACATCAAACGCCTAATTTTAATTGCCTTGATGCTTTGATAATCCGTGGAGTTTCTATTACCTCAAGTTCACCCAGGAGGCCCTGATGAAAATAATTTCCATCAGGGCCTATGTCATCTTTGAGGATGCTGTGTTATTTCTTAATTGTTTTATAATGACCTGACTGCTATTGACTTATTTAAATGTTATATTGTGTAGGTCCTGTAAAAACATTGCCATTTAATGTGAGGAAAACCGATTTCAAAGTGCCTCACAGTATAGAGAAACCATTGTCACAATTATTTTCTCTGTAAATCGGTTAAATCATTTTAAGCATAACAAAATATTTAATTGGGTGGGGTAAATAGAATCATATAAAAAAGTCATCTCACCGTGGCCTAATCACAGTTTGAAAATGGCCTCTACGCCGAAACAGCTGTCGCAATAATAAAAAAAAACTAAAATACTTGCAGAACTTAACTATAACATTATTAAATTTGATTGACATTAAATTTTAAAAAAAAATGGAGTTGTACGAATTAAAACAATCAATATCTTCTCATAAAGATATAAATTGTGGTCTTGTGAACAAAATAGAGCTACTACAAAATACATATTTGACCTTCGCAAATATAAACATATCTCTGAACACCGAAAACGACTCCACTGGTTTCCCATCAAAACACGAAGCAAAATACACACACTTTCCTTTCTCTACAACATTCTAAGCACTGTTAATTTGCCTAATTATCTGAAGAACGTTTTTTCATTCTATTTTATCTGAACATGGGCCTTCGCCAAGTGATGAGAGAACCCTTGCGATTCCCAACCACCAAGCTACATCATTCTCTTATTCATCTTCAGTTCACAAGCATCTTTTCTCTAGAACAAACTGCCTTCTGATGTACGAAATGCTCCTTCAGCATATTTTGAAGGGTAAAGTGAAGAGTTTTTTTTTTTTTTTATTTCCGGCAGCGCATAATAATGGTTAATTCACATTCTCCAATTACTTCCCTTCCCTCTCTTATACCTTTCCTTCCCGAGAAATTAATTTTAAAATGCATACATACGTATTAATTTACAAATAAATTAGTTCAACTGTTTTCACACATTAAGTCATACTATGTGGAAAACGATGAAATATTATTATATCATGTTTATTTTCCCACTAAGGGTTGGCTGGTAGAAATTGCCACTAGGCAATAAATCCGCCCAATAAAAAAATGTATGTATAGACCATGAATAATAAACATGTACATAATAAGATTTATGTAGAGTAAATAAATAAAAGGTCAAATATGTTCAAAGGTCCCGGCTGCACTTCTCTGGGGCACCTACCATTGAAATATCAGTATAAACAAACACAGCATTCCCACCTGACGTCTTCATTGTAATAAAGATTGCAATCCGTCCGTTAAGATACGATAATCCATCAAACAAAATGCCCGTTTATGCGCACAGAGGCGAAATACAAATCGACGGTTCCAACGAACAATGTCAGGTGTGTAAATTGACAACTTTGCATAAGAGCTGTAGTAGTTGCAATAATATGTTTTTCCAATTAAATAAATAGGGGTTTATGCCAAATATCAAAAACAACAATATGCCTTTATCTCAAGAACAATAAAAATGTAGACGTGAAACTCTAAACACGTAGAAATTAAACTTTAAACGCCTATAATAAAAAGTTATCATTTGCACATTCGACATTGTTCGTCTGAAGCGTCGAAATGATTGAACAGAGTACCAACAAATTACAAAAAAAAAAACCGTATTAACCGTAGAATTAGCGGCAATTGATCCAAACCAGATTACCGTGAACATACTGTCTGTACCTAACGTTAAAAAGTAACTGACTCCATGCGGTCAGTAGTCAGTACACTGTACGGTGTACGGTGTGCGGTGTACGCTTGTCCATATATCCATGTCCAGTGAATTCACCATAAATCCAGCCACCAACCAGCTCGCTCTAGTAAGTATGCAGTCTGTATTGTTTTTACTAGAATTTACAGTTGGTTTGCTATAAAATACATATTCTGTAATCGATAAATCATTACTTTTTCCAGCTAGCTTTACTGGGATTAGAATACGGAATTAGCGCTGATATGTCTTCTCTTTAATTAATATGCTATGCACAACTCTTCTGTACGATCTTGGGAACATTTTCTCCACGTTGTAAAAAAAAAAATTTTACACAAGATTGTTCACTATTAGTTTATTGCTTTATTTAAACAAACAAGCCAACATGTTTCGCCGCAATCTTCAGGCCGGGATTCTCGATTCCCTTCCTTGCCTGTGTTCCAAAGCCGCAATAAACTACGATAAATGTATTATGTATTACAGTCGTAAGAAAAAACACAGAAACTACCAAAATTAAAGAGAATGGGTTGAATAAGGGAAGTTATTAAGAATCGAATTTCCTATGTTTTACATGAAACATAATTTAATATTACTCTTTTTCGTATTAAAAAAAAGATGATGTTCTTTTCGACGTTATCGCAATTTCATCGCTATTGGTAAGTAAAAATGCAGTATTTCTGTTTCTGTAAGTAAAAACATAGTTCCTACGTTGATGTTGCTGCGTTTATACTTACATTTACGAACATGCTGTGTTTTTATCTACCATATTGAAATATACTGCACTGTCTTTGACTCTATGGCGGCGTCCCTTAACCTACATTTGTGACGTTTGACTGGAATTTGTTCGTTCATTTGTCGAGTTTCTATTGTTCTAAAACATGTTTTACATGTTTAAAAAAAATAGGTAAATATATCGTTAAACTTATAAACACAATACAACATTATATTTCTTTTTTACTTAAAACAAGTACTTGATAAACATTGACAATTGGTAAGTAAAAACACAGTAAAAATAGAAAAACTAATATATTTAACAGATATCATTATTTTTACAAACTTTATTGTTATTATAATAATATAGAATAAGTGTCTAGGAGTGTTTTGGTAAAAAATCAGCACATTAGGCTAACTGTAAATATGTTAAAAGGTTAAACCAAACTCGACCCTCCATTCTGGAGAATGACTCCCATGGTAATTACGGTGTTTTTACTTACGACGGCAGTAAAGCAATCTGTTGTTAGTCTGAAGCAGCAAAAACTCACGGAACGGTGAGCTCGGGTGTTATGAAATTTGCACAGGTCTATCTATCCAGAATGTCTAGGTAAACACCACTATTTAAGCTGGCAATGTCATTTCTATCTTGAGTCATGAGATTTGAAATAATATAGTTTGTTTTGAATTTCTCAATTCGTTCAACAAGCAACAAAGAGCGATCGAAAGTCTGAAGAAGCCTGGTATTAATAAATTAACAAAAATTGCAAAGAAAAACAGTTTGTTTCGTTCAACGTTAAATAAAACACGTCGCACCGTTCAGTCTCAGTTTGACGGATGAACGAAGAAGAATAAAAGACTAATAATTGATTATATTCTCAACAGCACTCTGCAGTCTGCAGTCTGTTGGAATGAAGAAAAGAAAGCAACTCTGAATATAGTGCGGGGATTCCCTTAAAAAGTGACCCGATTGCCCAAATCCATGCATCACGATGTCCATTAGTGACTGATAGAGTGGATGTCGACTTTCCACCATAGCACTCTCCAAAACATTACAGACAAGGTGAAGGTGATTCTACATCCGGAAGCAGTAATCAGTGAGGGTTCCATTATAAATCAGAACCATTATAAAAAAAGTGAAGGGAAAAAACCTAATCTAAATTAACCTAATAATAATACTAAGAGTTAATTTCTATGGCGCAGTTTTGTGAAGGTTCACCTCAAGTGCGCTTTACACTAAATAACCTAACCTAATATAATTAGAAAATAACAGATATACTATATTATACACACAAATTAAAACAATCACTTAAAATATTCACGAACAGCAGACTCACTTAGAAACTAGGGGCATAAATAAGTCAAATGTAAGATACAAATAACAAAAGAGCAAGGAAATGTACACTAAATAAAATAACCTAATGTAATTAGAAAATAACAAATATATGATGTATGGAAATTAAAATTATGATTTAAAATACTCGTGAACAGCAGATTCACTTACATTAACGTTTTAGATGTAATATAACAATTAGTTAAAAGCTAAGGGTGTAAATAATATAAAGGGGGTGCAATTAACAAAACTACAAAAGAATATTTGATGACATTTATTTTATTTTATTTAGTTTCAATATATATATTTTCATTTAGTTAATAAAAAATTACAAAGCTAATAAGACAAATTGTAATGTTTTTCTTAGTTCTCCTCACTAGGGGTTCCTGTGCTGAGGCGAAATAGGTTTTTTTTTTAAAACTGATTGTCGAATCTTCTACGAAGTTCTTTTCAAGATGCTGAATAACTCCTCTTCTTTGATTTTTTGCGCCAGGTTTTGATTTGATTTTTGAAATCATTTGCGTTTTCTGTATTTTTTTATGGCCATTATTAACATTATGCAGATGGTTTTCACTAGATACTGAGGACAGAGGACAAACTAAATAAACCTATCATTTAAACAAATCTACTCAACACCTTTTTTTATATACATGAATACCGAACAAGGGTCCCAACTACTCCCAACCGTCTAGAGCCAGTGAGACCAAGGCATCCCCAATTGGGGAATGTTGTGAGGCAGAAGGTATTTGGGAGGGGAAGGAGAAGGGGAAGAGGAAGGTAGAGAAACACCTGGCTATTCAGATCTTGCCACCAAACACGGCTGAAAGCCATTTCAAGCAACGTTTCAATTCTGAATGGTGGGCTTTCACCAGGGCGATACTGAGAGTATCTTCCACTCTGGAGCGTGCGCAAATATATAAATATACTATATATTATTTTTAAATTATTTAATTGTGAAATAGCACAAATTAATCTATTAATAACTAATTAATTACCTAAATCAAATGTTCATATAATTATATATTACATAAGTAATTATTACAATAAATAAAGTGAGATGAAAGAAATTTAGAAAGCACTTGGCTAGTAAGATCTTTTTAAGGAAAATTCCTCATCCTTTTCCTTAGCCTTAAAGACATTTTGCTTAACTGTGATTCCGATTATATGTCAATGACAATACATTTCCAAAAGTGTTTGTGGTTTAATTATCACAGTAATATTAAAAATTATAGGTCCACCAAATATACTTAACACGTGTAGTTTATTATTACATACTTAACACGTGTAGTTTATTATAACATACTTAACAAGTGGAGTTTATTATTACATACTTAACACGTGTAGTTTATTATTACATACTTAACACGTGTAGTTTATTATTACATACTTAGCACGTGTAGTTTATTATTACATACTTAACACGTGTAGTTTATTATTACATACTTAACACGTGTAGTTTATTATTACATACTTAACACGTGTAGTTTATTATTACTTACTTTACACGTGTAGTTTATAATAATGTTTAAATTTAAATCACTTTTATCTGATATTTCTGGCTTTTGGCAGAGGTAATTTACAAACATCGCAATTTCGTTAATTCGGTTAATTTAATAGCATCATTATGCGAGAAATGACTTACTAATAATGTTTAAAGTCAATACTTTCATAATATTGAGTCCTCTTTTTTTAAACTACGCAAATATCGACATGATTAAAGAATGTCCGAGAGAACCGGAACCCCAGTTAAGCAAGAAGTCTTTAAGCCTAAGGAAAAGCATAAGGAATTTTCCTTAACTTTGTAAGGATTATTAATTGTTTTTGTGTTCAATTCGTAGAACTCAATTTAATTTTTTGTTTTTTTTTTTTTTAATTGTAAATCAAATTTAATAATGTTATTATTAAGTTCTAAACTAAAAATACTTGCAGAACTTAATAATAACATTATTAAATTTGATTTACATAAAATTATTAGCAAAATTGTAAGGATTAACCAAAATAGGTCTCCTGTCGCCAAAAACGGCTAATGTCATTTCAAGCAATGCTTCGATTCTGAATGGTGGTCTTTCATTCACCGGGGAGATACTGAGAGTATCAAAAACCCTAAAATAATTACAACATAAGGAAATATCAATGCGATAAAAGCAAAAAAAAATAGGAATTGATAACGATTTCTCAATTCGTCAAAACGTTGGTATTTAAATCTGTAATATTATTTGTCATCGATTTGACCCAAAAATCAGTTTCACTTGAAAGGAGATAATAGTATTAGGTATATTTCGTTGACCCAAAGTATTAATAATAAATATTGATATTGTGTAAATTCTTCACTGTCAATTAGTGCGAGACATAACCGTGAAAAATATCAGTGATACATTGATGGCAAACTTCGAAGGAGGATAAATTATAAGAAACAGAAACACTTCCATTTTGTACGGACTTGAAAATGTTAATTCTGTTCCAAATGCCTGTATATTCGTCTGTCACCTCACAGTCTCCGTGGATGAGTGGTAACGATCCTTGGCTACGAAAACGGAGGTAGCGGGTTCAAATCCCGGCATCACCATTCAGAATCGAAATGTTGCTTGAAATGGCTATTCCCCTCCTCAATCCCTTCAGCCTCACAGCATATCCCAATTGGAGATACCATACTATCACTGTCTCCAGACGGTTGGTAGCAGTTGGGACTCCTGTGTGGTATAACATAAAAAAAGCAACAAAAACTCTCGAGCGGTGAGTTCTGGCGTCGTCAACTTTGCACTGCTCTATATAATTCCTACTTTATCGCAATATTAAGTGTATCCTGAGCTTAATGATTTTAATATCATTGTGTCCTCTGAGTGCAAAATCGTATTGTCTAATAAAACTAGAGTGACCTGCCAGGTGCAGGTAAGTATGTTTCTGTATCTGTTTGCACATAATAAGTAAGATAAACCCTAGCAATATTTGTACAGCGCCCCTGAGGTGATTTTTCACAGAAACTGCGCTATACAAACTATCCAATTATTATTATTAGATCTGAATAGTAATAATAATTAGATGATTTGTAAAGCGTCGTTTTTGTGAAAATAACCTCAAGGGCACTGTACAAATATTACTTATTAGGGTTTATCTTATTATGTACAAACAGATATAGAAAAATATACTTACCTGGCAGGTCGCTTCAGATGAACACAGTTTTTTTTTTATGGAGAAAATACAGATACAGACAATAGTAATATATGTTAGGGTATGAGTTGTGCATTGAATAATTATAAAAGGGCTGATTAAAGGTGCTTCTGATGAAGACCTATTGAAGTCTCTAGAATCCCAAAATAAAGGATGTGAACTAGACTTCAAACAAAAACTCAGAATTAAATATAAAAAAAATCATAGGAACAAACTACTGTGCAACGTTGTCCTTGAAGCGTCACCAAAAAATTGGAAATCTTTGATAAATGCTGGACGAGTAAACGTAGGATATCAACGTCTTGTAGTAGAAGATCAATCACCGGTGATGCAATGCTACCAATGCCTGGGTTTTGGTCACACCCAACGTTTTTGTACAGAGAAGATAACTTGCTTTCACTGTGGAGAAAGTCATAAATATGACACATGTCCCAACAAGGCGAAAGAACCAACGTGCTCAAATTGCACCGGAGTTTCAAGAACCCACCGGGCAACAAATCCAGATTGCCCACTCTGGAAGCTGATGGATGAGCGCTTCAGAGAAAGGATAGACTACGTGGGACACTGCTAAAGGCAACTTCAAGGAAAAAAAATGTTTCAATATACAAGAATACATCACTAAAAGCTCCTGTATGCGTATTATGTACATGAATGCTAGAAGCATTAGAAACAAAATTGACGAAATTGAAGAAACTCTAAAAAACATTTCAGAAACAGTTCATATTCTCGTAATCACGGAAACCTGGCTACGTAAAGGAGAGGAAACTTTTTTCAATATTGCCGACTACTCTGGAAATTTTGTTTCCCGTGAGATGGACAGAGGAGGAGGAGTCGCCATTTACATGCATAATACACTCGACAATAAAAAATCGAAGAATGCGGCAGTGAAAATACCTTTCTAGGAATTAGGATTACGGCAAAAAATATTAAACCTCTAAATCTGTATGTTTTTTACCGTAAAGCCGAACTCAAATATAACAGACTTCTTTGACTCTTTAGAAATAATATTAAATAAAAACAAACAAGACACATTACTTATTGGAGATTTCAATATCGATATTTCAAAAGACACTGATATTGCACGGAAATATATTCACACCTTGAAATCGTATAACTTTTATGTATGTAACACAATATTTCCCACAAGAGTAACTAACAACACCAGTTCGCTAATAGACCACATAATTACAAATAGGACAAATAGTTCCGGAAAAATCTCAAATATTGATGATCCCCTTAGTGACCATAATATACTTATATTGGATTATGAAAATTCCCTAAAAAACCTCCCCAATAACAGATCCGCAAGAAACCTATCAAATGCTTACAAAATAAATTATCAAAAATTAAATAACACACTTAAAACTTGTAAATTTACCCATTCGTCTGACGATGTAAACAAAAATTATAATAACTTCGCTGACTATCTCCAAAATGTTATGAATTCGTGTAAAACAAAACTAAAAACTAATATAGGAGACAAAAGACCTAACAATACTCCATGGTTTGATGCAGAACTTGATAGGCTGATTAAAAAACGAAATAGCATATTTAAACTTTGGAAACGAAATCAAGGAAGTATTCCTTTGACAACAGAAAAAAATAAAGCTCGTAATACTGTCACCAACTATAGAAGATATATTAAAACTAAGTATTATACGAATTTGCTTAATGAAAACATGAATAAGCCACAACGAACATGGAAAACAATTAACTCCATTATATCAAATAGCTCCCGAAACCCAACAATAGCTTGTAAATTGCTAGTCATAAATGACGAAGAAGTAAAAGAACCAAAGGAGATTGCAACCGCTTTCAACACATATTTTCTCTCAGTTGGGGAGAGTCTCGCATCAGTCATAAAAACTTCAAAAACTGATTTAAATACCATCTACACGGCACCTCAAGCAAAACAATCTTTTAACATGATCAGGACAAATAAAACAGAAATCTTACGGATCATATCCAACCTCAAATCTAAAGCGGCAGCTGGTTCCGATGGTATAACCTCTCTCCTTCTCAAAAACTGCAAGGAGGAACTGGTGGATGACCTCGTATTCTTAATAAATCTCTCTCTGTCAAAAGGTATCTTTCCAGACAAACTAAAAGTTGCAAAAATTATTCCTATACATAAAGACGAATGTAAAAAAAATGTCCAAAATTATCTCAATCTCTATACTTCCAGCTATCTCCAAAATTTTTGAATGTGTCATCAAAGAAAGACTATTGAAATATCTCGAACAAAACAAAATTCTCACCTCAAAATAATACGGTTTCAGACGACGATCTAACACTAAATGTGCAGTTTTCGATTTCATATCAAATCTGCAGAAACATATTGACCATGGAGATTTTACAACGGCAATATTTATTGATCTAAAGAAGGCGTTTGACACGGTGGACCATAACGTATTGATCGAAAAACTGAAACATTTGGGTATTGTTGGTACTCCTCTGGAACTTTTCAGATCTTACCTATCAAATCGCTTTTCGGCAGTAGAACTGGGTGGAGAAATGAGTGAATTGGGTGAAATAACATGTGGAGTGCCACAGGGATCAATTCTTGGACCGTTGTTATTTCTAATATATGTTAATGACATAACAAAGTGGGGCATTAAAGGAACTCTTCAACTTTATGCGGACGATACTGTAATTTTTTATAACAAAAAAACCTAGCGGAACTCGAAATGGAAATGAATGCCGATGTTTCCCATCTCACAACCTGGTTGAGAATAAATAAACTGACCCATAACGTAAAAAAAACGCATTATTTACTATTCGGCAACAAGAAAAATTCCAGCCTCGATATCAAAATTGGTGACAACTGCCTCGAAAAGAAAACGACAACAAAATATTTAGGCCTTATAGTAGATTCTCAACTCTCGTGGGATCTCCACATAAATCATGTAAAGGAGAAAATTACCCACATAACTGGTGTGCTATATAGACTTCAAGGATTACTACCCATTCCGTTACTAACTGCAGTATATTACGCCATGGTACATTCACACATTTCCTATCTCTGCTGTATCTGGAGCTTTGCCTCGAAGAAATTGATTGCTGATCTGCAGGTGGTTCAAAACCGAGCCCTCAGAAATGTTTTTGGACTTCCATGGGACACTCATGTCAGGGACATCTACTCAGTTTCCGGTATCCTTCCAATCACGATCCTTCCTAAGTATGAAATCACCAGCACCATCCTAAAAATTACTCAACAATCAACTCACACTAACGTCAAGCCACTTTACAATCAAGACATCCACAACCACAATACTCGAAATAACAATAAAATCCGCATTCCTCAAACACACTACAAAATATGGAATAAAATCTTTAAACTACATTGCCTACACACTTTATAATTCGCTTCCAGATATGTACAAAACCATCCAGAAAAATAAAAAATCTCCAAATGATGGTATAAAGGAATACTTTTTAAGGATATTTAAAAATGAAAATCAGTAAATCCATATTTGTATATTTTGTTGTTCCCTTATATGTTTTCTCTTGTACTTATGTATTGTAAATTCCTCCCGTCCTAAAATGAGTTTTGAAACTCATCGGGATTGCTTTAGCAAGAAATAAATATATAAAAAAAAAAAAAAAAAAAAAAATATTTGACGGGCGGATTAAATGAAATAAACTGAATAAATGAGCGTATGAGTAAGTTCCTTACCAAATTCATGAAAAAATACATTTTGATGAAACTTTTCATTTTCGTAGAAAGCAATTACTTTGCGGTTTGACGTATTTATTAAATAAAACACTTTGTTGCACACCACTAACTTATTTTTAAATTATCACCAACCGGTTTCGCTTATCTCAAGCTTCATGAGGGTAATTTTAAAACTTGTTTTAGTGGTTTAGAACAAGGTGTTTGTTTTATTTAATAAATCTTTTCATTTCTTTAATGGTACGCTGTTCAGCCGCCTTTGTGGACGGCACGTCACTGCTATTCAGATCTAGTCACCGAGCACAATGCCACTTCAAGGAACGTTTCGAATTTGAATTATGGTATTTTTTTAGGCGATATCGAGGGTATCTACCACTTGGATGAGAGTGGGTTTACATTAAAATCCTATCTCGGACTTTCAATGTAAATATATCTGTATCGGCGTGATTGTGGCACCTTAATTTATCTAAAAAAACACACACATCTTTTAAGTACAACACGTTTTGAACTAAGAATAAGAGTCTAAAGACATCTAACAAATTTAAACGTGGGATTGTGTGGAGGCCACATAAAGTACAAGATGCACGAGTGTGATATGAAGAACGGAGTAAAATTGTTTTTGTTACACTTTATCTGTATATGGAAATAGTACGTACATTATATTAAAATAAGGAGGAGTCAAATTCGATTTTAAATTTTTATTTATTTATCTTGATAAAACATAAAGGATTGTTCGATGTCTGTCTGGCTTGGAGAGACAGATGTAGGGCAGGTACATACATTATATACTTACGTAAATACATTAATACATATTTAATTTAACAGTAGTTAGTAATAAAGGGAAGACCTCTTTTAATAATCCAATGTTTAAATTTGTTTAGTCGTCGCTGGTATATATGATTTTAGTATGTTCAAGTTGGATGGGGTAAGTTTTTGTTGATTTATCTTATGTTTTAATGGTAGATTGATAAGGTTGATTGATGAGAGGCCATAGTAGATTGATTTATTCTAAAATTTTATTGTGAATGGCGGAAAGACTAAACAATTTTATGTCATTTTTTCGCTTCTTGCTTTGTCTTCAACAAATCGGTAAGCACCTTTAAATGACTAGGTCAGACAGGTATCATTTCACAATCAACATCTTCCGCCTTTCTTCCTCCTTTTTTAATTGAACGGCTGGCGAGTTCCGGGAGCCAGCGGGACTATGGCATCCCCAATTGAGGCGCTGAGAACCAGACAGGCTTAAACACCATTTGATTCAAATTAGTAGGTAGGAGATCATGGACCTCTGCAATATTCAGGAAGAAACCCTACAACCGGCATCAAACGATGAACCGAAAAAATCAGATTAGTTTCCTTATTTTTCTCAAATGTGAGGATAATTTATAGTTTCTTCATTCTAATTAAACTTCAGCGTTTGAAAAAGTAATTATTTAATTGAGTTAAACTACTTTTGTAGTGTCTTCAAATGAAAACGAAATTGATAAGTATAAAAAAACGTATTTTTTTAGAATTTTAAAACGTGAGGAACAGAGGTGAAATATTTGAGGAATATTTGAGATATTATTGAATTATTAATGTCAGTAAAAACGTTGGTTTTCAGTGCGCATTATGCTGTTACTTAAATAAATCAATAACCAAGAAAGTTTTGTTACTTAGATGCTATAAAATTACAAATTAATTTTTTGTAGCTTACATTTGTTTGGCATCAGCGAAATCAAAATGGATTGATGAAATGAAAGGATTAACAAAATTCTCAAAAAACTTCAAAAGCATTTTTCTCAAAAACTACTCAAAAGGCGTATAAGCCACTCTGGTTCTCAGCGCCTCAATTGGTGTATGTTGAGAGGCTAAAGGGAGTGGAGAGGAGGAGAAGATGGGGGAGAGGTAGATTGGGAAGAACCTGGCTATTCAGATCTGGTCACTAAACACGGTTAAAACCATTTCAAGCAACGTTTCGATTTTGAATGGTGGTCTTTCACCAGGGAGATACTTATCCACTACTCTGATATTATAATAACATTTAAAAAAATTGTACATCGGTGACCGATGTTAAAACACTTATATATGTAGGTACTAGGTGCTGGGCTGTGCAAATACTTCATTATTCTACGTTGTCCCGTGTGTGGGGCCTTTTATGGATGAATTATGTTAAAATAGAATCGGCAACTTCCCTTGAAGTGGATTGTAAACGCTTAATATTCTGGTGCCACACTCGTTTCAATTTATTATAACAGTGCCACAATCTGCCCACATTTGAGTCGAAACTTGCCAATTTTGGAAAGTAGGAATTAAACAATGAGAGCGGGCAAAGCGTAATATAATTTAATAGATACCCGTAGGACGAAAGGCGCTTGCGAGATTTTAGGACAGAGCAGAAGAGTCCCACTGCCCCGGCACAAGACGTGTACTAATGTACCAATGCCATTTTTAATTTAATCAATGTTGTTAATATATTCCAGAAACGGAACAAATGAAATCCACTGCTTTCGGTGTACGATTCCTGCTCGGGAACTGATTCCACTGGAACTCAGGACCTCTCCGTCTATCTGGGACCTGCGCTCTAACTGATTTAGCTAATGCCACCTGATTGCTCTATGGTTACGTTTATTTACAAAAACGCAACGACAAATTATTAAACATACTTTTCTCCACTTTAAAAATCATATTCGTATTTTAAATTTTTTGTAAAACATATAATGAAACGGTCAGAAAAAGTTATATTTCTGATGGATTTTGATAAATGCTAAGCCTATGTAAATTTATAAAATATTTAATAAACATTTTTCTATCTAAAAAGATTATGTTTATCGTATTGCGTAATAATACTATCATTATTTTTAATTAATAAATA
>JAHDVE020009305.1:0-33363 GCA_022606495.2 Halesus radiatus
AAAAAACAACATAAAATAAAAATATTTCAGTCGCATCTGGGACTCGAACCCAGGACCTCTACCTATCCGGGGTAACCGCTTAACCAACTTTATACTTTAACTTTTTTAATAATTATGCCTGAGATTTACAAAATAAAATAAAACACATTTTAGTGATGTTTTTTTTACGTAAATCGGAACATGCGGCTGGTGTTAAGCGGGAATTTCAACCTTTTGGCCACCTGCATAAGGAGTGCGTGATTTTGACCGAATTTTAGAAAGTGGATCCCCTTAACTTTGGACGCAGATTGCACGAGTCCAAAACCCGGCGAAGCCAAATAAATAATATATAGGGCTACCTACCGTTATATCTGACAACCGTCGATTCAAAAGATTCTATATACAGAAAACACAAGTATTCAAGAAATAGTAGAAAATCAACGAGATTATAGAAATCTCCATTGCCTTGACAACATTACTATTTTTTCGTGTCCCGGTCGTGTTACAACTAAACTTATTTATCCTCGCTTCAGTAATGGATAAGTCAATTGATTATAACATTACGATCACTATAACAAATATAATACGATAGCAAGTTCTGTGATCAATAATTATATTATTTGAACAATGAATAATAAATATTATTTCATTACTAATAACCTTCGACGAGTTTAATAAAATTTGGACTAATTCATCGCACACCTTGTGATCAAGAATATTAATTGTTTAATACAACTAATACGGATCTAATATTACCTATAATATAATATACCTCTGCCATGGGTCATCCCAAGTTGTCACCAAACCTCAACCCATGAGCCCTGGCACTCTTACTAAGTCAGCAAACGTAGCAAACCACTTGATGTGTCTTATGGCAGAATTGTTGGTTATCCGAATAATGGTTCCTGTGGCGGGGGTACCCATACCCTTTCCTAAATTGCGCGATCTCTATCACATTAAACTGAAAGATCACAATATATATTACCCCCCCATTGAAGAGTAGAGGAAACTCTAGATACTCTGAGAAATTTGTGTCGGTTGGGTAAAAATATTTGCGTACCGTTCAGTATATATTTCCTCCAAGCAACTGAATATTTTTTTAACGTAATATTCAGAACGTAGTATTATCATTTCAAATTATTTAAAAGGCATTTAAAAACTGTTTTTTACACATTTTTATTAGTTTTTTACTGGCACGAAGAAGGTAAAATTGTTTCCGACCACTGACGTCAGAATTGATAGACTTGCCCTAGCACGATTTTGACGTGACACCCATTTTGGCACCAGCTTTGGTGCACTGCTATCCACGTTTGTTTCGCCTGATTTTGATTCTGGTAAACGATTACAAAACACCCTTCGGTTTTGTAAACAAGCCGAATTAATTAGCAGCTGTTTTACTTAAATTGGCAGCACGTCCATCTCGCTCTCCGTCCCTTTTATTTTGGTTTCTTCCCCTTGCGTGTTAGGGCATCTCTATATGTTATTTGCTCTGTGTCCGACACTAGTTGACAATAAATACAGAGGTTTGTTCAATTTAATACTTATTTTAGTGCTCGAACAGTGATACCGTATTATCATATAAGAAAGGAGATACAATTACTGAACATTGCTTAATCTTTATAATGTACACAGTACGGCCACGAGTGTCGCATATCCTTATTACATTCTTGCAAGTAAGGAGAAGATATGCATATATATCGACTATGCAATATGCAAATGACAATCTGCACCCCTCCTAGTCGATAATAATGCTAGTCTGCTTTGTATCGATACGATGCCAAGTATGGAGCATCTTAGGTTAGTGGGAGGGTTGGAGAGGGGAGAAGAGCAACGGGAAGGTTTCACGTATAAGTGAATTAAAGGATGAACTTGGATACCCATTTATGTTACTGCAAACTCCATACAAATTAGCATTGAAACAACTTTTATTAAAATGTGATTGAGATTTAATTCACCGAATGATTTAAAATTTGTAATTTATTTAATAGTCTTAAAAAGTAGCACTTCTGTAAGCATTGAATGTGTTTTCAGATAAAAATACATAATTTTATTTGGCTCTTTAAAAGTATTGTAAGTTTAGATGTTTTAAAGTTACAATAGATAAACTTTTTTTTTTAAAGAAAGACAAATATTCCCCGGTTACGAATAACCTGACAATATTTGAAAATCTCCTACTACCATCACAGTAAGCGGAAGATATTGCTTGTGTCGTAACGGAGGACTTAGCCAGCCGAGGAATTGAACTCACGACGCCTGGGTGAAACCCAAACGCGATGCCAACTCAGCCATATATACTATTGTATGGAACTATCACTTTGTGATTATCCATTATAATTAAATGAAACATTCAAACATTGATTTAACCACATTTAGTTTACACGCCTACCGGTTTCGGAAAAATCATTCCATCGTCAGGGCAAATACACTTGCATGCAAGTGTATTTGCCCTGAACAGTAAAATAAATGTGGTTAAAACAAAGTTTAAGTGTTTCATTTAATCCATATAAATATATATGTTTCATCTTTTTAGAGTATATACAAATGATAGAGTATATACATCGTTAATTAATATTTTTAATATTCCAACTTCAGAAAACAGACAAATATTAAACCACCTAATAAAAAGTAAAATGATAAAACTCTAAATTTAATTGTTCTGAACTCCTGTATTTAATCAATTTACACATATCTAAACGAACCACTATACAAGCATTAACATTTTAGGTAAGTTTATCTCGTTACAACTATGGTTTTCATTCCCGAATAGAAAGTTTTCTTGGTAACAAATATTTAAACGGTGTGGATCTATTTGACAAAAAAAATAATTTTTAAAATTTTGTAAAGTTGTAATTTTAAAAAATAGATGAATAATTATGTAAAAGAACTTTGAGCGTTAAAATAAAATAAAATAAATAAATAAAATAATATATAACTCGGATGCAAACTTCTCTCAGTGCAAACTCTGTTCATTTTGATCTCCTAACACAAAATTTATTTCAAGATCTCTAAAAGATGATTTGATTCAATTAAACGAATAGCTTATGAGAACCACTAAGGGCTTTTTCTATAATCATCCGTTCGTAGCACTTGATACGATCTTTAACTAATATTTGGACTACCGCCCGATTTTGCCGTTTTATAAACATTCGTTAGATCACCGATTTTAATTAAAATGACAATATATGATTTGTACTTGTGAAATGGATCGGGTGAATGGCAATTATTCAAGCCAAAAAAGCGGACGGATAACGGTCCGTTAACGAAACGTTTATTTACGTAGCAGAAATTTGGTAGTTCGTTTATAAAACTGGCACTTAAAGTTTTCTTTTTATTTTCAAAAACAGTAATGTTATAAAACATAAGAACATAATTACGCCGTTAAAGTGTTCTGTGAAAATGAAAAAAAAACAATAATTATACTTGTAGTTAGAAACAGAGTGTATTTTTATAACAAATCGATTTTTATTCAGTAGATTTTTAGACACTACCTAAACTGACACTGTCTAAAAATCTACCGAATAAAAGCCATTTTTTATATCGGTCACATGTCTTTCACACGTTACAATCAAAATGATGATTTTGGAACGAAGGTGTCTTATTAATTGTTTTTGTATTTAATTCGTAGAACTCCATTTATTTTATTATTTAAATTTAATGTAAACCAAACTTAATAGTGTTATTATTAAGTTCTGCGAGTATTTTTTAGTTTTTATTATTATGACAGCTGTTTCGACGTTCAAGCAGTTTGAAAATGGCGAAACAGCTGTCACAGTAATAAAAACTAAAAATAATTGCAGAAGCAGGTGTCTAATTACTTTGAGTTATTCTGTTTTTTTGTTGTTTTTCATTATCAGAAATGGCAGGTAAAAATATAAAAAAAGTTAACTATTTAAAATTATATATTTAATCAAATGCAAGGAGAATATTTGAAAATATCTTCATGTAATTAATAATTATTTTGTAATAAAATAGTTACACATCGACAGTGATTTATTATAAGTAAAATTCCTTCCCCAAAAAAGGTTGTGTGCTATGCTAAAAACGAATTTTAGTCTTTTTTTAAGTAATTTAAATTAAAAGGAGAAAAGGAGGATAAAATAGCAACTGTAAAAATATCATCTCTAAGCTTAAATTTTTGTAAAAAAACTGTGTTCATCTGAAGCGACCTGCCAGGTAAGTATGTTTTTCTGTATCTGTTTGTACATAATTACATTAAAAAAATAGGAAGTATTATTTGTACAGCGACCTTTAGGTAATTTTCCACAAAAACGGCGCTGTACAAATCATCAAATTATTATTATTATTATTATAATTTTATTTTTTTATCATTAACATTTATTATTTTTTTAATGGTAGTGTCCCCATCTCACTAGGACAATCTGTGTTGAGGGCAGGCAAAGTTTACAATTTACAGTATAATGTTATGGTAAAAAGTTTTAAGCCTCAATTGAACATTGTGTCAAACTTATAGGGATGTTTAAAAAAAAATCGTTGAATTTTGATATGTTTTGGCTAATGATTCAAATCTCGGTATACAATTTATATTTATCGTAATTTCTGTTCAGTCCAATAACAATAACACTTTTTTTTAATATTTGTAAACTTAATTGTGAAAATCGTACTCCTTTAAGATTTTGTTGTGTACGCCGAACAAATAGCATTTCATAACACAAATAGTATTTTGTTTTTCAACTTTGTAGAGCATTAAACGAAGAAATTTACAGTTCTGCAAAATCTGAAATTTCCATTTCGCCAAAATGACACATATATCCTATTTACAAGTGTAGACAGTTTATTATTAAATCTTTGAATTTGAAATCAAATACTCGATCTCAGAAACAATGTGTCCCACTTGCATACTAGTGATAATAATTTGTGCCCAGGTCAACGTTATATCTGCAGGTCTCGATACACTCCTGCCACAGCTACTGTTTCATAAAGTCACTCGAGTTAGAGACCAGATACTCGCAGCACGGAGATAGGGCACGGATGCTGCGGCAGTTGACTTCAGATATTATAGTACGACCTGAGACTTGGGACTTGCACCCAGGTTGTATACAGAGTACAGGTACCATAATTTATATTTATGATGAGAGTTTCAACATGCACCGGTATAGAATATATGAGATGAACAGAATTATCTCATTATATTTATAACCAGATTTACTCGCATTTGGCCCTAAATCTGTACAAAATAAATTCTCTTTTTAAAAAAATGTGTTGTTTATTAAACAATATTTAGTTTTCTATTTTATTATTTTTATTTTTTATATAATATTAATAATATTTTAATTTATACAATAATGCGTATCACCAACTATTCCGCCTACCAAGATACTGCAGCGCTACAGAAATGTTCCTTGAAGGATGAGTATACTCTTTCAGGGCACTTCTCGCCACCGCATGGGAGGCCTATGGTACAGAGTACTTCAATCCAAGAATACCTCATTACTGCTACGGCTACATGGATGGAGTCTCCCTTGATGGCCCTTTGGAGACGGGAGACAATCAAATATCCACCATAAACTTGTTAATTTTTTTTTCTCTCTTAGTGAATAAACTTACTTTGCATATTTTATCGAGTAATGTTTTTCTTTTCTTTTTTTCTTCCTCTTATTTTACGTATTAATATGGTCATTTTTTGTTTGTATTATTGTAACCTATGGAACGTATTGCATTGCACTACTCCTGCATACCTTCTGGAATAAATAAGTATAATTATTATTATTATGTATCTATTTAAGAACATACATTTGATACAGTTATTTGTGTTTTTTTGTTGTTCTTTCCTGATAAAAGAAAATTTCATTTTCACTTACTTAACTAAAACTATTACCTAAATAAATACATTACAATTTTATTCATTTAAAATTAATTTTAGATGGAACAATTTCTTTATATACGTTGACTTTACTCTTTTTTTTTAATTTCGTCTGTAAGGAAATTATATAAATTGATTCTTTCGTAGCTAATGGATTGCTTGTCATATTTTGCACATATGGTGTTTAAATGTACTCGTATGTTATCATGTGTCGTGTGAAGTGTGTGTGTGTGTGAATTTATTAGTTTATTATTTATTTCATATATTATACTTGTATAGTTTTCTTAATGCTAACAGTTTTATTTTCTGGTATATTTTTTTGGTGAATGTTCTAGAATTAACAAATGTATTGAAAACTTGGCAAGCTGAAAGAAACTATTTGTATTAGATAATTATGAAATATTATTTTACGTACGATTTATTGTTGTTTTAATTCATTTTTTTATTTTTATATTTTTGTAGAAATATTTTCGAGTAAGATTCATGAGAAATATTGATGCTTTTAGTTTGTTACATATGTTTTTATACGAGTATATATTATGTTACCTTAACTGTAAATTTAGGATAAAGTTTTGAATAACAAGCTCCCGTTAGACAAACTACAAAAAACTAATTTATCGGGACTTTTTGCATTATATTTTTAGTAAAATGTCTTAAATTAATAATAAAAAAATTATTACTGTATACTAGGATAACTAGATACCATCTTCAAATTTGAAATGTTTGAAAATGAGTATTTGTTCGAAGACTGGCTATTCGAAGGCGACCATTTTTATGTGAATACCACACAAAAGTTCCAACTACCCGAAGTCAGTGGGATATGTTGTGAGGCAACGAGTCTGGAGGGAGTGAGGAGGCAAGAGGAAGGTTGGAAAGTATCTTATTAATGAGTGCTGGTCACTAATCACTTCTAAAGCCATTTCAAGCGACGTTTCGATTCTAGAATTCGAATGGCGATCTATCACCAGGGTTATGCTAAGGGCTTATACCACTCCATCGGGTCATTTTCGAAGAAAACTTGATTCTACCTATTCGAAAGAGGTATTTTAAAGATGATATGTTTCAATGTGACCTGTTTGTAGGTGGTTAAATTGAATGTAACTTCTTCGCAGGCGTCCTGGTAGACTCGGTAAAAGGTGAACTATTTAAAGGTGACATGTTTCAAGGTGACCTGTTTGTAGGTGGTCTAATTGAAGGTAACTTTTCGCAGCCATTCTGATAGACTCGGTAGAAGGTGATCTGTACAAAGGTGAGCTATTCGAAGGCGCATAAAACAATTAAAGTTTTTAATAAGATTACGTACTAACGGAAAATTTTCAGTTCCCAGTTGAGAGACTGCAAGTTGGCTTAACTAATTAATCAAATTAACGGAAAAATACTAGAGCCGTCTTGAATTTCAATTCTTAATAACTGATTTTTTCTGAAACAATGTTTCTAAGGACAGCTATTTATGTACATCAAACCCATTTTGATGAGTTTCACCAAACGTAAAATTCACCATTAAAACACCGTGACTGTCTGTGCCCAAATGTGAATCGAAAAGACAGGTCAAAATGTTATTTTTTCATTGCAATCAAAGTCATATTAATAGACTCAAGTGCTTTGGACCGATTTTGACTTGTGCCATCATCGGTGAAATGTCAACTAAATCTAAATAATAAAACAGGTTGAATGAAAAAAAAAATAAAAATAAACGATCACCACCCAAAATGAATCCTTTGCAGGTTGCTAACTCAGGAAATACTACGAATGATTTAACTGTTATTTTTATACGGGTAATTGGTAAAATGTACTAGGTTTCAAAAAACGACACTCGTCAAACTGTAATCTTTTAAATTATGTATAAAATACGTACTGGAATTTAAGATAAAACGTTCAAAATTACTATTTTCAGACATTTTGGAATGCACTTCATAAAACTTAAGAATTACAGGATTTTTGTCTTTTGAAACCTTATACATTTTCCTAATTACCCATATAGAATTTATAGGAAAATCATTTGTGGTATTGCTTGAGTTAGCAACCTGCAAATTAACGTTTAGGGCCATTTCTGAGTGCTGGAGCGAGAAAACGTCTTTAAATAGGCTTTAGCCATGTTCGCCAGGTACTCACCTTCCTCTCACACTCCGACTAACTTCAGGCAATTGGGACTGTTGTGCGGCATTCGCAATTAAAAAATAGCGAAGACAGTTTTGGCGAGTTTGCATAAATACAGTAATCTACAGTGTAATAGTATTTTTTTAATACCAATCTAGTTTATTTTGTACCATCGGAACAGGCTCACGTATCCGTCTGTTGCAGCTCGCAGCAGTTTGTACTAGAGAGGGTTATCTGATCTGGCTACACCGTATCTGACAAGGAACTCCACGTGACGTATGCAGATGCTGCCAGCCAGTTTGGCAGGTGAGATTGTGAGAGGATTAAGAGGATTATGAAAAGGAATATTCCGATCGCTGTTACACCGTGCCATGAACTTGTCGTGTTTGTTAACGGATACTTTGGACAAACAGAGGAATAACCAATTAAATGTTTTAAAACAGTTATGTTCAGTCTCATAGTAAGATCATTTCATGATTATTATTGGTATTTTTCATATTCAATGGTTGCACCTTTATGATAAAATTTACTCAGTGTGAACGCAACCAAATAATTTAACTCAAATAATGCAAATCATTGTACCTTTCCATGCCTTTCAAATGTCAAACTTATAAATAACTTCGCCTGACTTAATTGTTACTTATTTTCTCACGAAATTCTTAGTAAATCACAAACTTTCGCTATCTTACCGTAGAGAGATTCAAGCTTCGTTAGAATTTTAGTACATTAATCATTAAAAATATGTAAAGTATTAAAACCCATGTTCGTTAAGATTTTCCCAATATGTTTCAAACTATGTAAATCCAAGATTTACAACCTTTTAAGATTGCGGAGGACTTCCAGGCGTGGACCAGTTTTATAACAACAATTTGTTAAGTTTTTTTTAAACTAACGTAGATAAAGATCGACTAGAAATGTTTTCGCAATTTTTTTTTTTTGCTCACAACTTTCTGGAGGTAGTGGGACTATATAGTTAAGTTGAAGATTAGGGGAGGAGAACGAGATAGGTAAAGAGGAAGATGGGGAAGTACCTGGCTATTTTGATCTATCTGTTCACCAAACATGGGAAAAGCTATTTTAAGCATAGATTCTGAATAATGGTCTTTCACGAGGGCGATACTGAAAGTATCTACCACTATATCAATGATATATACTTCTCATATACGTACAATTGTCTAACATAAACGGAATTTTAGAAATATTTATTTATTCTAAAAATATGTCGAATGAAAGGATTGTCGTATCGCATTGTAATTACATAAAATTTTGTCATTCCAACTTCCCAGGGGAATGCAATCCCATTATATTTCATATAATTTAGAGTTTTTTATAATTTTTAAATAATAACCGTTTTTAAATATTTGTATATTATTATTATTACCTATGTAGAAATACAGAGGATGAATAGATCGTCTGTAAGTGGCTTCACCACTGTTTGATAATCCCTTCGGAAGGCGAAACAGCTCTCACGCGTGTAGATAATTATTTTTTATTGATAAATCGTTTTTATTCATTATATAATAATACAGTCATTACATAAATGGAGTTCTTCAAATTAACTTTGAATAAAATATTTTTAAAAAAACCGGATTGTATACTTTAGAACAAATTTTGAAAACCTAGAGGCCGTTTATATACAATTTAATTCAAGAAGAAGCGTCCAAGATGGCCGCTGTACTCAACATAAGAATACACAACGTAGTTCAGCTGAATACGTTTGCATTCTCCGTCGATAAGATTTTAGTCCAAAAGTAACAAAAACTTTTTATACACAAATAGTGAACAAAATAGTACGAAAGAAACAAAACCTGTAGGTGTGGGACGACTATATTTAATCTCAGAATTACTATATCGTCTACTACCTAGGCTACAGAAAAATACAGCTCATACATATTTAAAAAAAAAGATGAACAAAGATTCCAGACAACTACGAGCTCTGCAAATTGAAAAACTTGTACAACTTCCGAGGATAAAAAAACGAGGAACTAGACGCGCCTCGCAAAAATGAAATATGATGCAGCCATCATTATTAATCGACCTCCATTCTGGAAAAAAACCCGCACGAAAAACCAACAAAGCCCGAGAAAGCTTCGAACAAAAAGAAATGGCGCAAGATGCACTTCATCATTTTTTTTTCTTTGAGCGAGCCTTAATCCATTTTTCATCTCCTCACAAAGGGGAGGTTTGGTTCCGGGGGTATAATGCACAGTTGAAATGGGGTCACGGTCCAATTTGTCAACGATTTGCATCGGAAAATGTGATATGTGTCGGGGGAAGAATTTCATAAGCGCCCCCATTTGTCACACATTCAACCGACTCCAAATATTTTTAAGCCCTTAAACGACGTACAGACTCATGGATATGAGCAACGTTTACAAGATATGTTATTTTCTGATTCCGCATGAGAGTTTTTGATATCCGAAACCAGTGGAATATCAGAAAATGTTCTGAAGCTGATATTCGACATGATGCAACACCATCCATACGGTCTAAAGCAATGCTCCTGGAGTTCCTCGACAAGACCGGCAGTCCTTGGTTAACAACGTCACAAGGAAGAGCGTTCAACGAATGGATAGTAACGTATTCAGTGGTGGCCATTGGAATCCAGACAAGGGCCTCACGAGTTAATATGTAGTAATATTCCTAGTGTACCATCTTTTGAGTTTTAATTAACTGTTACTTTTATTGTAACATGGCGCCCCATTTAAGTTCTTTATTGAGATAATGTAATTCATGTTTGTAGATTTGCAATCAACCCTCTGTTAATATTGCATCAGTCAAATCAGAAAGATAAAAGTAACTATTAGCAAATGAATCCTAGAGATTTGCTCACACCCTGAGTTACTTAGTTATTGGATATTAAATAAAATATATCATTCCACTAAATCTATTTATTGACAAATTTTCATATTCAAATAAACTTTCATACTTTGTGATACTGAGAGTATCTCCCACCCTCACATCGTGTAAAGATAAAACAACACAAGAAACCATTTCTTGTCTTTGTGATATTGAAACTTGTAATTGAAAAAATAATAGACGGTTTATTTAGTATATATGATATACAAGATCAGGAAATAGAAACACGTACGAAAAAAACATAATATCGTAGAAAGGTGAACACTCACCCTTGAACTTTTCGCTTACCCCATGACACTGTACAAAAATACATATATTTTCCTTAGCGGCTGAAACGCAATAATAATGTAACTAATCTCACAGTTATAAAAATTTTGAAACGCGAGTTAATAATTAATAATTAAATGAACTATCGGAGTTTATTACAGAACTAACAAACGATGTTAAATTGTGAAAATCATTGAAATATGTTTCCCAGAGTAGTATCGGTGTAAATGGTGTAAATTGAACTGGTCTTATTAGCTAAGTTGGTTAAGCGGTTACCCCGGATAGGTAGAGGTCCTGGGTTCGAGTCCCAGATGCGACTGAAATCTTTTTAATTTTTGTTGTTTTTTCGGTTTCATGGTTCATTTGGGATGTGTTAATATTATTTTCTTCAAAGATTAAAAAAATATAAAATAGGTTGGGTTAGGTTACGTTTCCGGGCTGATTTTTTTTTTCGTCCTTTTGATGACTTTTTATCACTTTTAACAAGTGTGCCGATTCGTACGTGCGTTGAATTGTCACGGAACCGCATCCTAATATCATCCTAGCAGGGCAAAATCAACAACGAAGCAATATCCGTAGGATAAACCTAGCTATCGACGTTCGTTTGTCGATATCCAAGCATGAACAACGATCGATAAATTTACCCATATCGGGGAAAAAATCCCTACGAGACAAGCAAAAAAAATCTTTCACAATATGCCATTACTGGTCACTCGGCCGAGTAACTGCCCAATCCCCCGCCCGAGCCTAACTGTCCAATACCTACTGATTATAATTTGTTATAGGTGAAAAAAAAAGTCACAGGTCACAAAGTCAGTACTTTACTCCAAATAAGTTCAGGAACCGCTAGTTAGAGTTTGTCGCGTATGTCTATTAACACCCTGTATATAGAGCGAACGTGCTCCTACCGGTATCTACCTACCAGCGACCTGACAACCGCTTATTCAAAAGATTATATTTGCAGAAAACACTAGAACTTAAGAAACATAAGAAAATCAACGAGATTATATAAACCTCGTATTGCTTTGAGAAATTCATTCCTTTCTCGTGTATCAACTTATCTAATATCTCCTCGCTTCATGTATTGTGTGACTTAAAAACATTAATTATAAATTTATAATCACTTTATCAAATATAATACGATTGCAAAATCTGTGATCAATAATTATAATAATTGAAGAATTTATAATAATACTTGCCCGGCCATTATCGGTTATTTTTTTATAAAGTTATGAAGATGTGAATTCTTGCTTGTCGTTTGGGTGCCATAATTGATTTGACAGCGAAAATAATGCCTTGTGACTAATGCCTGCTAATCAGAGCGGTATATCTATGGGCTAACTTCAATACAACATTAGGGGGTTCAATGTTTTTCAAACTAATTTTAAAACGTTATAGCAACAGTTTTACATATTAATAAGAACCAACTGTGATATTTCCAGTAAAACCGGTCGAGTAATTATCGAGAAAATTGTAGACAGATAGACAGACGAACATTCATTTTTTATATCTAGAGAAGAATATAAGATTATGCCACTGCTAATTATCTTCGGTTAGTTTGTTTAATTTAATATTTTACACTATTTTATCACACACATTGTGTATTCAAATATTATTTGTGTAATTCAACTAATAGGGGTTTAACATTTCCTATACCAGCGATATTGCAGTCGATGTCAAATTCCATTGTAATATTTGTGCTCGTGAATGTCGACTATTTTGCTGTTTTAACGTGTCGATGTTGCCTTTCATGTAAGAAGTAATTTAAATCCACTCACCGTGACCACATAGGCCAGCCCCGTGAACGTCATCCTCGCCACCGAGTCCTTCCTTCTGAGCGGCCTCCTCAGGTGCGGCGCCTCGGCGTCGCGCTGCACCGCGCCGTCCACGCCGTCGCCGCCCTCCTGCGAGGGCGCCGCGGCGACGGCGGGCGGCGCGGACGCGTGCCGGGCCACGACCGCGACGGGGCCCGCCGAGGGCAACACGTCGGGCAGGGCGCGCGCGCGCAGGGCCTCCCGCGGCTCACGGGGCGCGGCGCCGGATGCGCCGTACACTCCGCCCGGTCCTCCTCGACCCCTAGAAAAAAAGTATTTGTTAATCAAATGTATTAATGCACTACATATTCCAAATTTCAGAGTTCAAAACCCTTTACGACATCAGTAATCTACAGCACAAATCATTTTACTCAAATTCTGAAAATCGTATTAGGTTGGGGTGTTAACATGATAGTAAACGATCAATGATACGGTTTAATTATTTTTTGAAACTCAATGGTTCTCGTTAAACGGCGATTTTTGGTCCGTTTCAGTTTTCATTCGAATTATGATCGGCCGTCCAGCTATGATGGGCTTCGTGGTTTAGTGGTTTAATGGATCGAAACGTTGCTTAAAATGGATTTAGCTGTGTTTGGTGACCAGCTCTGAATAGCCAGGTACTTCCCAACCTTCTTCTCCCTCATCTCCTTCTCTCTTCCTTTATACCTTTAGCCTCACAACATACCCCATTTGGGGATGCCATAGTCTCACTGGCCATAACATAAAAAAACAGCATAACGGTCATGCTATGATGCTCCACAAATTGATCAAGTAAATGTAACGGAGGTTCAAATTGATCAGGTAAATGTAACGGAGGTTCAAACATCCCAACTTAAAAAAAAACTCCACGTTGCACAAAAAAGTTGCAAGTCCTAGAATTTTTTTATTTGACACAAGGTGTAGCTTATATACTTTGATGAGATTTCCTATTTTTTAGAGATAATACAAAATTACATAATTATATTTATAACCATGATGAAATTTTTTAGATGGTAGTAACCTGTGGACTAGGCTAAAATGTAGAACATGGTAAAATCCTAATAATGCGATGGTAGTTTTTTAGTACGGAGAAATTGTTTTATGAGAATTAATTTTATTGCAACGATAGTTACCTACCCTCGATTACTGTTTTTTTTAATTTTTTTTTTTATTTAATATAAAATATTTAATAGTACAGATATATTTTAATAGCTAATTACAAAAAAAGTATAAATTTATTTAACAAAAAGTGCCAAACTCAATAGAGAAAGATTTCTCGTGTTTGAGTTGGGGAGCACCGCCATCTAGCGACAGTAGTGGTAAGTATACAAATAAAGAAATAATGAAAGTAGAGAAATGATATTTGCAGCAAAATCACCTTACATTTACAATATTACAACATTCAAAATTTATACAAAATTATCATTTTTTCTTATCATTCTTTAAGAAAGTCCTTAATACAAGTGTCCCTTCATTAGTTCTCAATTTTTTATTAACCGTAGAACTAATTTTAGTCGTTTTTTGTTCTGTTGTTATTTGTTCTCTTTAATTCGTAGAACTCAGTTAATTTTTTTTTAAATTTAATATAAATACAATTTAATAATGTTATTACTAAGTTCTGCAAGTATTTATTATTAATTTTTTTTTATTATTGTTTCGGCAGTTTCGGCATTCTAGGCCATTTTCAAACAGCCGTTTCCACCAACACTGCCTGCATTTTATGTTGAATCTCTCAAACGAATGCTTCGATCACGCTAGTTCTCTTTGTCAACTCTGTCGGCAACGAGGGCTTACTGGGAGTGGCCGCGATACAAGGGTAAGTGCTACCATTTTCTATGTACCACACACTCTTATTAGTCTAGTCTGCAGAGAACACAAGGTATATAAATGTAATCTGTCAATTATACCAAAGTTTAATAGATTTTATGTTTTACAAGAGAATTAAACATTTAACGTTAGTTATAGAAAACGAGAAAAAAACTTTTTTTTTTCGTTAATTTTCTTGAGATTTATGTCGCCGCTAATTTTGATCATGATCAGTTCAAGATATATATTTTTTTTATAAACCACGAATTTTTTTACGCTTTACATAAAGTTGTATTATAAAATAACACACATGTTTTAAACCTTAATAAACAAAATAAAAATACATTTTATGAGTGTCGATAAGTGTTAGTCAAATTGACAATGATTAGTCTTTTTTACGTATAAAAAGTCCCACAGATTAGTCTTAAAAATATTAAAACAAAATTTCCGCTTTACCTAAGACACCATTAGCACGTGTTTCTTGTTAGTTATTAATTAACATTGAAATTACAAAATCATTTTCCAAATTGAAAACGACTCAAATAATAAACTTACGCCTGTTATTTTTGCGGTCAAATTTAAAACGAATTAAAGTGATTAATTATTTTTTGATTGTATAAGCGGTGTTCTCAGAAGTTGATTTTTAATTGGGTCTAAAAAATCTCCAACGTACTTTAACTCCTTTTCCGGGCACAAAGAAATCAAATTAATTATTTATCCTTCAATCTAAAGGTCAACTCTTCAAAAAGGGTTACAATAGGAACAAAACCGATCGGTTATAATATTTTACTAAGGCTTAGAAGCAAAATAATCTTAGCATTTGCTTGCTTTATGTTTTGATCCTGAATCAGAATAAAGGGGGCATTAGTGTATTTATTTAAAAAACCATTTATTAAAAGGAGTGTTTCAAATTTAAAGGTATTGTAGAAAACCTGAGTTCAGTACCTACCCAACAGAAGTATGTATTTCAGTAAGTACTCGCAAAAACAAATTTCATCATCGCATATTTAAAATATCTTTATTTTGATTAACAAATAACTCCCGATTCTTCAAATTTACACAGCACAAATTTATGTAGCTTTTTAATACTGCTAATTTTAAGTAAAATCAACTATTTTCAGCTAGCAAAAAGTTTCCGTAGCTGTCGAGATTTTAAATTGCAATTTCCAGTACTGCGGCGCTTGGGCCTTATTACTCTTCCCGCCTGATGATTTTATTCGCTTGACTGAATGTATGTTACATTAAATGTGCTATTAAATACCGGTATAAAAAACCTAAGCGAGGAAAGGAAAGGGGACGAACATTTGATTCTAAACTATTTTGATTTTTATACTTACCGAAGGTAAATATTTAAAAAAAAAAAATTAAATTTTTTTTTTATTATTATTTCTTTTATATATATATTAATATATATATAATATACTGCCCCAAAGAAGCTAGGGTAGTGGCAAAACACGGCCGGCAGATCTTCTAATAAATATAATACCAATGACAAATACGATTTAAACAGTAACTGCAATATCATGCAATGTACAGTGTTTTTTTAATACTTTGTCCTGTGCGTGCAAAATCATATTTTCTCAAGCTTTATAATTTAAGGTGTTAATCTGGGGTGACTTGCCAGGTAACCGTGTTTCTGTATCTGTTTCTACATAATAAGAAAAACCCTAGCAAGTAATATTTGTACAATGCTGTTGGGATGATTTTTCTACGAGTGTGTGACATTGTCTCCTGTGCCAACAGAATGCTTGGCTTTGTTCTCCGTAATGCGAGATCATTTACTAATGAAATCGCAATACAAAGAACATATGAAGGACTTGTTCGTACCATCTTGGAGTGCAGTTCCATTATCTGGGCCCCTTCTGAATAGAACCATATTCTCGAAATAAAAAGAGCGCAAAAGAGGTTTACGCGGTATCTTTATTTTATTTAGTTATGTAAGTTTTTATTTCAGCAGGACTGGGTGGATAGTGCAAACCCAATCTGCCATATTAAATGAGTACATAAAAAAGTGAAATAGTAAGTCTTATGCATAAACCTATGCTATCCATTCGCGCTTTGTTTTCAGAATGTTGACATTTTCGGAGAGCAACTTTGAGGAGTTTCTTGCTAGTTTTTCTTTCATCTGCAATTCGGCCTTCCGTAGGTTTTCCGGCTTGAACCCAGCAAAGGATTCCTAGCATTCCTATATACATCCTTGTTCTTAACAGGAATGTTTGATATTAACACCTTAGAAGCCCGCCGAAAAATATTTTTAAAACAGGTAAACATTTTTTTAAGTTGATCCCTGGAACTATATGTAATCTACTTGTATCGAATGAGGTGAACTTATACATTCCTAACAACTATACTCGTGGGAGATCCCATGCACTATTTTATGCTCCGAAAGCGAGAATTTCTGTTTACCAGAACACACCAATCATCAGAGCGGAACAACTATTCAATGATGTATTATTGACCGTGGACATTTTCAATATCAATTATATAATTGAAAATACACTTTGTATATACCACTTTACTTAAGTGTATATACAAAGTGTATTTACTTAAGTGTATATACAATTACACTTTGTATATACCACTTTACTAAGTAAGTAGTTACGACGTTACTGGAAAGATTATAGATGGAAACCAAAAACTATAAATGTGTGTTTCATAAGTCTGGGTGACTGGGTACTAAGTAAGTAAAGTGGTATATACAAAGTGTATTTTCAATTATATAATTAGTAATGATGCCACAAAGTTATCAATCATTTGAAAAAATTATATTTTCAATATCACTTACAGACAATGTTGCGAATATCTTTTGACCCATATCACAAAATAATTATAAAACTGACACTTTACCGATTAACCTTTTCCCAATATTTTCAATTTATTGTAATGTATCTTAAATCTCTGTACTATATTAGTTTACAACTGTTTTCTACAAATCATGAAAAATAAATAGTGAAGCTAGTAAATCATAAATACTATCTACGTTGTGTAATGGTTTACGTATTTAGAAATTCGTTACGACGTTACTGGAAAGATTATAGATGGAAACCCAAAACTATAAATGTGTGTTTCATAAGTCTGGGTGTTTCCAAGTTGATTGCTTGGTATAAAGGACCATACATAAATGGCTTTAGAGCTTTCGTTGATAAATAAATATTACAATATTAGCTTGAGATAACGTTTCGAAGGTTTAACAAGGGTTTGCTTTTAAGGACTGCTGGATACTGTTACCACCCATACGAAAGATGCTCTAAGGGTGTAGGTTTACAAGCATATCGACAAGGGGTGTCCGCCCTCGCAGCCACCTGGCAAGCATCTCCGGTATAAGATGGGATGTTAGCGAGTTAAGGGATGAATAAGATGTTCTCATTTGGCAATTTTGATAACAAAATGAAATGTTGTCAAAGGATCTCCTTAAAGTGAAGAGATATACCGCCCAACAGTCCCAACTACTCCCGACTGTTCAGAGCCAGTGGGAATATGGCATCTCCAACTGGGGCAAATTGAGAGGCTGAAGAGTGTGCGTAAAGGAAGGGGGAGGAAAAAGGAAGATTGGGAAGAACCTGGCTATTCAGATCTGGCCACCAAACATGCCAAAATCTATTTCAAGCAACGTTTCAATTATGAATGTAAAAATGTGTACACATAAATATAATTATCAAATTAATTCTTTTCATACTAATCTGACACGACAGGTTCCTTGGTTAGGTCCTATAAATTGGCATTTAATAAAGTTAAACTACATTTTCATTACTATGATAATACCAAGCTGCTAACTATGCCCTTGAAATGTTGTCCCTCAGATTCATATTTAGTCACATTCGATTTTGACAGTTCGTTTTAAAAAAACGATAAAAACATCATAATTCTTTTTTTTTTCCTTTTTTTAATTTATATTTTTGTTAATTTAATTTATATTTAATTTAATTTATATTGTGGATAGTGTAAACCCAATCTGCCATATTAAATGAGTACATAAAAAAGTGAAATAGTAAGTCTTATGCATAAACCTATGCTATCCATTCGCGCTTTGTTTTCAGAATGTTGACATTTTCGGAGAGCAACTTTGAAGAGTTTCTTGCTAGTTTTTCTTTCATCTGCAATTCGGCCTTCCGTAGGTTTTCCGGCTTGAACCCAGCAAAGGATTCCTAGCATTCCTATATACATCCTTGTTCTTAACAGGAATGCTTGATATTAACACCTTAGAAGCCCGCCGAAAAATATTTTTAAAACAGGTAAACATTTTTTTAAGTTGATCCCTGGAACTATATGTAATCTACTTGTATCGAATGAGGTGAACTTATACATTCCTAACAACTATACTCGTGGGAGATCCCATGCACTATTTTATGCTCCGAAAGCGAGAATTTCTATTTACCAGAACACACCAATCATCAGAGCGGCACAACTGTTGAATGATGTATTATTGACCGTGGACATTTTCAATATCAATTATATAATTGAAAATACACTTTGTATATACCACTTTACTTAAGTGTATATACAAAGTGTATTTACTTAAGTGTATATACAATACTTTACTAAAGTAAAGTGGTATATACAAAGTGTATTTTCAATTATATAATTAATAATGATGCCACAAAGTTATCAATCATTTGAAAAAATTATATTTTCAATATCACTTACAGACAATGTTGCGAATATCTTTTGACCCATATCACAAAATAATTATAAAACTGACACTTTACCGATTAACCTTTTCCCAATATTTTCAATTTATTGTAATGTATCTTAAATCTCTGTACTATATTAGTTTACAACTGTTTTCTACAAATCATGAAAAATAAATAGTGAAGCTAGTAAATCATAAATACTATCTACGTTGTGTAATGGTTTACGTATTTAGAAATTCGTTACGACGTTACTGGAAAGATTATAGATGGAAACCAAAAACTATAAATGTGTGTTTCATAAGTCTGGGTGTTTCCAAGTTGATTGCTGGGTATAAAGGACCATACATAAATGGCTTTAGAGCTTTCGTTGATAAATAAATATTACAATATTAGCTTGAGATAACGTTTCGAAGGTTTAACAAGGGTTTGCTTTTAAGGACTGCTGGATACTGTTACCACCCATACGAAAGATGCTCTAAGGGTGTAGGTTTACAAGCATATCGACAAGGGGTGTCCGCCCTCGCAGCCACCTGGCAAGCATCTCCGGTATAAGATGGGATGTTAGCGAGTTAAGGGATGAATAAGATGTTCTCATTTGGCAATTTTGATAACAAAATGAAATGTTGTCAAAGGATCTCCTTAAAGTGAAGAGATATACCGCCCAACAGTCCCAACTACTCCCGACTGTTCAGAGCCAGTGGGAATATGGCATCTCCAACTGGGGCAAATTGAGAGGCTGAAGAGTGTGCGTAAAGGAAGGGGGAGGAAAAAGGAAGATTGGGAAGAACCTGGCTATTCAGATCTGGCCACCAAACATGCCAAAATCTATTTCAAGCAACGTTTCAATTATGAATGTAAAAATGTGTACACATAAATATAATTATCAAATTAATTCTTTTCATACTAATCTGACACGACAGGTTCCTTGGTTAGGTCCTATAAATTGGCATTTAATAAAGTTAAACTACATTTTCATTACTATGATAATACCAAGCTGCTAACTATGCCCTTGAAATGTTGTCCCTCAGATTCATATTTAGTCACATTCGATTTTGACAGTTCGTTTTAAAAAAACGATAAAAACATCATAATTCTTTTTTTTTTCCTTTTTTTAATTTATATTTTTGTTCTGTGAACTTGAAATAGTTTTCAAAATTATTTTTCATGATATTTTTAAAACATCGCGTTTTATGTGTAATTGTTTTCCCTTGAAAGCGTTAAATAATTTATTTTTTTCTTAAAATGTGATGTAGAATCATTTAATTTCTCGATACCGTTTGGTGGATGTGAAAACATGCGGTTTATTGTGGTTTTTTAAACATATAATAATCTTCCTATGAGCAATCTTGGTGTTGTCATTTAAAACGTTTTAAACGATTGCACCGAACTCATTTTTGTCTACTATAAATTGTCAGACTGTACTTCCCGACGCTTTTTACGACGAAATCGACGAATCGATAAAGAAACAAGTTTAAAAAACATGTATTAACAAAAAAAACGTATTTATTTCATACTATCGATAAATTCGACGTAAATTGAAGACTTCGACGAAGGAAACCTTCAGTCTCCATCGGATTCAATGGACACTTGGTTGTAAAGCTAATCGCGGATGCTGGTAAGTATCTACATCCTGTAAAGTGGCTTCCTATGAAACGCACTAGCCGTTTCCGTCCTAGATTACGTCAAAATTGACCTACATATTTTTAAAAAGGAATCCAGTAAACCATATGATGTATTCAAGGAACCTACTTGCGAATAAAGGTAGAATATGGTAACTGACTGACAAATAATGGAGAAATTCTCGTTTGCAGGGATTGATCTCGTTTGGTCTATTACACAATTTTGAAAGCACCTTTGAGTGATTTATTATTTTTTTTACAGTAAATCCACACAGGTGGCTCTCAGGGAAATAATTTGGGGGTGCTGTGTGGAGGGTCTTTTAGATAATAGGAAGGAGTGAACTCGGATCTTGAAGAGACCCATGTTGTAGGAGGGAGGAAACACAAAAGCCGGCAGATCATTCCACAGCCGAGCTCTTGAACACAAGAACGAGTCGTATAAGCGACCAATACTAATGTGTCAAATGTCAATCGTGTGCAACTGTGTACGCGTTTGGCGTGTTTTCCGAGTATGCACCGGTGCCGAAGGGATCAATGACGCTAGTTCCTCAAAGCATCTTCCATTAAAATACAGATAGGATAAGGACTGCGCTCCCATATGACGTCTGTAATCCAAAGATTGCAATCCGATGGTTAAGATAGGCGAATCTATCAAACGGACCGCACGTTTCTGCAGTGAGTCGTGGGTTTTTTTCAGATATTTTGGGGCTCCTGACCAGAGGCGGGTGCTAAATTCTACTATGGGGCGCACTTGCGATATATACATGGTCGGCAATTGTGTACTATTTCATATAATAATTTATTAACTTAAAAAGAAAAGAAAAATGAATAACGTTGGCATGAAATGAAGACCTCTGTGGCAGTAAAAATCCCGTTGGCTCCATGCTTTAAAGCCAAATACAATTTTTATAATTATGCGGGTTATATCACATTCGATTTTAACAAAAAAATATGTTTAAGTTTTATTGGAATAACTTATTGAAGATAATATAATCTAGAAAAAGGGTGTTAATATCGCCTTTAATTAATTCCCATATATTCTTGGCTTTAATTGAAGCTGATATTTAGGAATTAATTTGGTATTAATTGAATATTATTTTGACTTTGGTATATAAAATATACCACCCCATTGTTCTCCGTCATTTTGATCAATATTATACTTCAATTTAAGAACTGTTAATATCATCTTCAATTAATTAAGATATATTTTTGTATTCCAAAATCAAAAAAATCATCAATTAATAACAAATTAATTCCTAAATATCAGCTTCAATTAAAACCAAAAATATATGGGATTTACGGTAATTGAAGATAATATTAAGAGTTCTTAAATTAAATTATGATATCGGTAAAAATTATGGAATACAATGAAGTGGCATTAGCTAAGTGGATAAGAGCACAGATTCCGGATAGACCAAGAGGTCCTAGGTTGGCGTCCCAAATGCGACAGTTACCTTTTTATTTTCTGCGTCTTTTCTATTTCGTATTTCATTGGAGATTTATTAAAATCATTTTCAATTAATACCAAATTAGTTCCTTAATATCAGCTTCTAAAGTCAAGAATACGTGGGAATTAATTGAAGATGATATTAAAAGTTCTTAAAATGAAGAATTTTTGTCTTTTTTGTTTCATATTTCATTTGAGATTCGTTAATATTATCTTCAATGATGTGGTACTAGTCAACCACCGCTACTAATATGTGTAAAGACCCTCAGTATATCTCTGGTAAGATACCATTAATAACCAGATCTGAACAGCCAGGTACTTCTCCACCTGCCTCCCCTCCCCACTCCCTTAAAACTCAAAAGTTCCTCCAAGCTGCGATGTCATTGTCCCACTGGCTCAAGGAAATTGAGACTGATGCGAGTTTTTTTTATTAAGACACTTATAGTCATCTAAACATCGATTAGGTTTGTTCAAAAGAAAAGGTGAATTTTGAATTTTCGCGGGCTGTGTACATTCGATTATCGATTTTGTTTTGTTATGTTGGTACACATATGTTTATCATATGTTAGCATTATCAGCCATTATGAATTGGTGGTTTGTTTTTGACAACTGGAAAGGTTAGTCACGTTTTTGTGTGTTCTTCGATTTTTTACTTTTGAAAAAAGTATACTGGTACGTATGTAGACATACTTTTCTATATTCAATTCACTGGATTAACTTATTGAAGCGAAAAAATCTCATTGTAATATTTAATCATTTTAATACATTTATTTCATAATAAAACATAGATTTTACAATATTTTTTTACAATATCAATAAAGTTAAAGTCGTTCAAAGCTGCCATGAACAGCTTGTCTACAAGTTCTACTATATATATATTTTTTAAATTTAATAAACATAATTTTATCTAAAAACTTGCAGAACTGAACAAGTTTCGAAGCCATTGAGATGCAGCTACTTCCTTTACCGTGTTTTCCACTATCTCTTCTCTAGATTATCAGTTGGGTAAATTTGTATTGTATCTCGAATTCAAACAAAATACTTGGTTTTAATGTCTTGTTGGGCGACTCCATTTTTATGTACATATTTTTAAAATTCTTCTGTTTGTATACAATGGCATCAGTAGTGAAAAAAATATAAAGATTAACACTTTAGCACTTCCTGGTAAGAAATTGGGAAAACTTACGGGAAAATTTACGGTGATAGCCGACATAAAACCACGCGTGTTCATATATAAAATTTGGAAATAATGTAGACATTTTTCATACATAAAAACTGAAGATAATATTTACAAATCTCAATGAAAAATGTTACGGAGAAATACATAGATATATGCGTGGTTGAAGGTTACGGCTCTGGACTACGAATCTGAAGGTCGCGGGTTCAAATCAAGGCGTGTGCAAGTAAATTTTATTTAATTAATTTGTGTTGTTTCACAATTAATTCATTTACAATAATATATTAGAGAGAGGAAGATAATCTCAGTATCGCTCTGGTGAAAGACCGCCATTCAGAATTTAAACATTGCTTGAAATGACTTTAACCGCGTTTAGTGACAAGATCTGAATAGCCAGGTATTTTTCCACCTCCCTCTTACTCCCCTCCTTCCCCTCCGAACTACTTCTAGCCTCACAAAATTCCTAAATTGGGGATACCACAGTATCCTTGGCTCTAGACGGTTGGGAATTCACATTAAAAAAAAGATGACGAAAAATGTTAATATTATCTTCTTCGGTGCTTTCGAAAGTTCAAACAAGGTAAATATAAACTTTGAGTTTTTTTCCAATTAATTGATAAGTTCCAGAACTGCACTGGGCATTAATTTTAACATTCTGGGAATGGAGCAGATTATAATGAGACTTCCCCTGGAAGTTGGATACAAAAATCAGCCCAGTTAACTTCTGCAACTTTCGTATTTTGTTATATCGTCGTTGCTCCCAGCGAGTGTTGAAATTTCAGCTCGGCATTGTTGTTCCCGTGCAATAATAAAGTTGTTTTAGCGTAGCGCAAATAGAAACAGTTTTATTACATTCCCTGTGTACTGGAGAGCGACCTAACTTTCCTGCAACAGGAGCGAAAACTTGTCCAATATGCCCGACGCCCGACGCGACTGTTTAATAAGAATTTCGTTCATGTTAAATAATATCTTCACGTGAATTTCTATTCATAAGTACATTAGTTTTCAGGGGATATTTCAGTAAGAAAGCTTTTACGTTTTTATATAAACATATTATACATTGACACGAAAAAACAGCCTTAATACGGCATAGAGTAATTACTCTACTTCAAGTAAATCCTTTCTTTAGTTGTGTTTTAATGTTGTCTTTATAAAATAAAATAAAGAATAGAATAGAATAGAATAAAAAATAATAAAATAAAATAAAATAAAATAAAACAAAATAAAATAAAATAAAATAAAATAAAATAAAATAAAATAAAATAAAATAAAATAAAATAAAATAAAATAAAACATCCCTCCAACTGCGGTGCAAGGCGATGGGACGAGATAGTTCTACTAGAGAGATCAAGGGGTCTCCCTCAATGGCCTGTCCCGATCCAGCCCACCAAGCAGTTGGTGGGCAGACGCATCCGCCGCCAACACCTGGACAAACCTCACCCCATGAACCCGTGCACCCCTGCTAATTCACGGGCAGTAACGAATCACTCGGTGTGATCTATGGCGGAGGAGTTCGTTATCCAATGAATGGTACCCATACCCGCCTCTCAAATTATAGATTTTTAATCAAATTCCCGTGGAAAATGAGGAACGTACGTTATTTTTAATGATTAAGTGGATGCTTTGATTTCATTATTGCGTCGAATAAAATATTTGTCTTTGTGAATAGTCACCATTAGGCAAAATTTATTGTTAAACGAATCAAGCCGCGACATGCCATGGTTAAAGACAAATCTCCCATGAGATCTTCTGGGAATGCGAACAATTTAATGGTAGGTACAGACAAGAATGTTCTCGTCAACTTCATTAATGGCATATCTACAAACACTGACGAGAGTTACATACATAGTTACGACCTTATCCATTATTATCCATTAACCAACGTACCTCGTATACCTCCATCCCAATGGAGTTAACCTAACTATCTTCTCCGTATATTGTCTTTATTGTCCCCCTAGGGGAACCCCCGCCCCACCGCCCATTATAACTAGGTACACTAAACACTGCCATGGTATACAGGTACAGTATATCTGCTAATAATGATTGTAACTACAGCCCCTCCCGCTCCCGCCCTCTCGCCCTGATCTGTCACTCCGCCTAACGGAGCGTCTCGCTGTGACGACTTATGCTAATTTCTGACGTCTCGTCATGCTGTGTACTGAGTGAATTGCAGGGCGAAATTACAGGACCATACAACTCTGCAAGAACTCATGATTTTTTGATGAATTGGAGACTGTTAAAAAAAACTGGTAAGAAAATTACCGATTCCAACAAATTAGGTTATTTTGACAGTGACAAACATGACCGTCAAATTTGACCGAAAGCTATAATTGAAAAGGTTTTTTAATTATATTGATGTCTAGATATTTAAATAACAAAAGCGCAAAACAGATCTATGTACTTAACCGCCCTGCCTTTGGGTTATTTTTCAAAAAGTAGGTAAAAAAACATCGTTTTTTTTTCCACGTGCTTGGAGTATCACTGATTAGCGGCGTGACTTGTATGGGAGAATACGAAAACATCCGAACACATCCGTTAGCTACGGCTTACCTCGACATACTAAAAGCGATAACGCAGGAACGACCTTGATGTATACGACGTATCACGAACGTTTTGTGGGTTTCGGTTATCGTTATTTTTTAACCTGAACGTACTGGATACGGTTTGTTGCGTTCGGGAGATGATATAGCGGCCGTATCACGTACGTTCGTATGATTAGGGCGGTTAAACTAGCAATACAAAAACATATTATTAAACATTAATTAAAGTCATATTAAGTAACATTCTGTTTATGATTAGTAGAGCATGGTAAACTAAAGAATGCATTTGGCTCTTCGTGTACTGTGTAGCGTTGCCGAAGTTATTCGGAATGTTTCGGAAATCCGCAAAATATTTTTAATTAAAAAAAATTAAACTGTATAATACTAATTATATACAATGGGAACTTATACCTGTTAAGCCACTGCAAGTAGCTTGTCAGCAGGAGTTTCGTTCAACAATATTATTTAATACAACAATAAATAACAATCATCATACAAATGTAGCACATGCATGTTGTGGTCAATGTACACAAGTTGGAAAAAATTTAAAAAAAAATAAGAAAACAGTTTTGTTATAGATACTAGACTTGTATCGGACGCTTTGCCGCCCATTTTTATATTTTTTGAATAATTGTAACTTGTAAGGGAATCGGGTAGTGTGGAAAATAAATGTTGCTTCCCTGTTCGCACACAGGCCCGATTTCCGATATTTTTGTATATGTCAGGTGGTCTGGGGATGAGCATGTTCCCCCAGACCACTCGAACTTAGACTGAATAAAGATGACAGAGCGAGATGACGCGGTGGGAGGGAGACGGTGATGTCGGGTAAAAACTTTCACGGCGCTGCTCGATGCAGATTTTGTGTCGATAGCGCCGTGAGAAGCCAACTAGGCCGCGCGGCGTAGCGCCTGGTTGGCATTTTTATACAGGCCGAAAACGAGATAATCGGCAGTCATCCAGCGACGCTCAAACCGATATCACCTCTGCTCCACCGACCGGTCTACCTCGCTCTACTTGAAACCGACCTGCCTTCTTCTTCTTTGACCCCCCGCTGACTCTTGGACCATCCCCCGGACGACCAACACTCACGGAACCAGACCATCGAATGACCACGGACAAGGCACGCAGAGCAGAATCCGAGTTTGCACAAAAGTGTGCATCACCACGTAAATTGGAATTTTTCTGCGTGAAGTCCGGCAAAAAACTTTCCAGGTAACTAACTACTCTAATAAAACAAAATGATACAATAACACGAAAAATCAACATAACTATTCAGCCAACTTCAACAATCTGATTTACAGAAACAAGTTTTATTTATTTATAAAAAGAAAGAAAGAAATCTTTTAATAGAAATTTATATTCTAAGGAAGTTTAACAAAGGGTAAGCCAACAAAGTTTCTTGTACTAACAGTGGTTAAGTACAGATTTTTTTATTAGAAAAAAACAAATACGAAGGGGGGGGAGGCAGAGGAAGATAGGGTCGGGACAGGAGATGCTCTAGATACATTTTATACTCGTGGATCAATTTGTGGTCAAACTTATTATTTCGGTTCGATATTTAAAAAAAAGGGTATTGTGAAGAATGCCGATATTGTGAAATTGTGCGGTATATTGCGAACAAATACGGGGAAATGGAGAATTTGTCCTAAGATTGGTCCTGCATGCGGGCAATTAAAAAAAATCGGTTTGTCGGGTTGGTCTTAATGGTATGTGAATGTTTATAGAGTTAATGAGCTCTGGCGAGTTCAGGCTATTATTCATAATTTTAAATAACAAGGTTCGATCGAACGGATTTACGGAATTTTAAGGATTCGGTATTATTTACAAAGTGTTAATTAAATTTATAATTTATTTGCAATTTGTATGACTACGAATTTATAAACACTTTCTGGTTCGATGCCAAATCGCAAAATAAGTTGTCCAATTCAACCGAAAGAGTTGAAGAGTTAGATCTTTAGTTTTGAAGATGAAACCGTTTTGCAATTTGAGTCACATGTTTACCCAGCTACTCTAGGCCGGAGACTGTAACTGACGTTAAATTTTAAACACAATTACAATATCGGTGAAGATATTAACTCTGTTGACGTAGTTCAGCTCAAACAGCCACTGCGCACTGGGTCCTGGCCACTGAGGGACTATAAAGCCAAAATAAAGAAACAATATTTACCCTAAACTCGTGAAACTGCATGAAATACAGTTTCAGTTCAGTTGGGCATAATGATGAAAGAATTATGTCTAGTTATTTGAATTCCCGTCATATTTGATCAAACGCTGACGGGCCGAGAATCAACGGTTAACGTGAGTAAGAGAGACGGTTAACGGTTAGCGAGAGTTTAAGTAACATTTAAAAATAGGTCTATTTTCCAACTGTTTCAAATATGACTGATAGTAATGGAGACACAAATTAATAAGTTAAGACCGTACTACAGGGGTACCCAACCGCTGGATCGGGAAAGGTTTCAAAGTCGATCGCGGTCATTATTTCGTAACTATCATCATTAATTCTTTATTGTGCCAGTATTAGTAAATTCAAATGGGAAATTATAAAAACAATAACTGGTTTTGAGTTAGATAAATTAGAAATTTCAGAAATTAGAAAAAAAAATTAATAGTCAATTAAATAAATGAATAATCAATTTTTTTTTTTAAATTTTATGTTCACATTAATTCCAATATTTACAATATTATTTATATAAATTTTAATAACAATAACAGCTATTATTATTTTATTTTTATGTATGTTGTTTTCTTGTTTTTATTTGAATTAATCAAAAAATAATTTAATTTTTAAATTTCTCATATAAATTTACTATTCAATATTTAAAAAAAAAAAAAAAAATTTCAATTTGTTTTACTTCTTCAATTAATGAAATACCTGCTTTCATCACGTACTATTAATATTTGTTTATGTTTGTAATTTGGCTATTCTGCATTATTATTTTTTTATGTTTATTATTTTTTTATACTTGCAATTATTTTTTTGTATACTGTGCATCCTGATGAGGGAAACTTCGCTTCCGTGTTGATATTTATATATTAAACAGTCGTGTACACAAAGCATTTCTTATTAATTTTATTAATAACAAAAATGTTGCAATCTCCGAAAATAATCAAATTTATATCGTATTGTAATTTTTTGTGTATAGTGCCAGGGAACATTTCTCCCTCTTCCTGTATCAACTGTGGTTAGAGGTGCATAAATATGGAGATAATCTTCTCTACCCAGTGAGCGGGCTGCCTATTGCTACTGTAGGGCTTTTATTTATTTTTATTTCAAAGAATTGTATACTGCGTTTTATGTGCTAGCGGCACTGAAGGCAATCTTGTATTTAAGCCCGCTCACTAAGGTAATGGAGGGTATAAGATGGAATTTGGGCGGAGACGGAGGGGGAAAATAATCATATATATGTTTAGTTCTTTTACACTTTTATAATTTACCTCCCATTTAAAAACATCATGGTACAAATAATGTTGATAAAACCTGGAGTAGGTCAAGGCAATCTAAAAGTTGAATTATTAAAATATGTGTTTTGATAGATTGGTAGATAGGTTATTTACATTCTATAATATTTGTCATTATGTACAAATCATTAGTTAGTTTCACAAATAAGGTTATAATTTACAGGGAAAGATGTTCCCTACTTGCTGTGTCAGCTTAAGCCGCGTAATACCAGGTAGTCCATTTCGGTTCGTGGTAATGTAAAATAAGCTATTTTGTGTATTTATGTAATATTATATTGCGTTAAAACTAAACAGTTAATAAATATATTGAAAACTTGGCTAGCTCAGAGAAACTATGTGTATTAGATAATAAGGAAATATTATTTTATGTACGATTTATTGTTGTCGTTCATGTTATTTTTTTTAAAAATATTTTTGAGTAAGATTCTTGAGAAATATGTATGCTTTAAGTTGGTTACATATGTTTTTATTGTATACATTTTGTAACCTTTTCTGAAAATTTTGATTTTTGAATAACAAGTTCCCGTTAGACAAACTACAAAAAAATATAAATTAAAATTCATCGGGGTTATACAAAAACATATTGTATATGTTTTTGTCGAACCCTGATGAAGGTTCGGGCTAAACTGACACCGGTTGGTTAACATATAAAAATAAAAAGTGGTATTTAAACTAAGTTAATTTATTAGAATTTATAATTATGTATACCCACAAAGTGTTTGATACAAGTGAAAAATTACACAAAAATAGTTTATCTTTTTTTTTCTAAAGTGTAAATAAATAAAAAAAATAATTAAAAAAACAATACTTATCGCGGTCTATTTTTATAATTATTAATGAAATGGAACAAAACGTGTGATGAACTTTTAGTATTTGACCATTAACAAAAAAAAAGTCGACTGCGGCTCTCTTCTCATTGCTTCATTCAATGGTAATATTTATAGAAAGAGGAGAGGGAGAGGCGTTGAAGAAAAATATACAAAAAGTAGAGCCAAAATTCGGGAATCACCGATTTAAAATGCAGTTCGTTAGTTCCAACTTTAGCCGTTTACGGAGTTAGTGTGTCAAGCTGTAGCGAGTAGTCGATCGCTTGAGTGAGATTTTCTGCACGTACGCTCTTTTTTGCTCTTTCCAAATGCATGAATAATAACGATACTTTTATTCTGATGAACTAGACACAGGCTAATATGGTATAACTTTTTATTTTATTTTACTAAACTGTTTTTTTTTTATTATTCTCGGGGAACGTATATTAATTATAATATATTGTACAGAAAAGATATTCATAATCTAGCACTAAACATTAATTTAGTATTATAGTGATTCAAAATGTACGAGAAATAACGATATTATGGAAAATTCATACTACCTACTACATTCTACCAGAGATGAAAATCAAATACAGGCTCTCAACAATATCCCCGAGACGTGACTTCATGACAGCCTGGAGAAACTTTGGAGGGATGGAGTGACGTGGAGTAACAGGAAGGTAGTGATGTGCATAATCTAGATAATATCATTGTCGAAACTATCGGAGGCCCGGGTGGTTTAATAATCGACGTAATATTTCGAAGCACGTACTCGAAATTTTCAAGAAAGTCGAATTTTACATGAGGAAGAAGAAGAGAGACGACGCTAGGATAAAATTAAATTTTCCATAAAAATACTACTTAAATGTATAATACATTTGCAATAATTTTTTAAAATTTTGAAATATTTTTATTTATCTGCATTCAACTTTTTTTGTTCCCTACTTGCTACGCTTGCTTGGGCTGTGTTAAAGCAAGTAGTCCGTTTCGTATCGTGGTAAAGTCAAATAAAATTTTGTGGACAAAATAAGACACTCTACATTATATAATATTAAAAAAAAGATTTACGTAGTAAAATTAAAAATAAATATACTCATTATAGTCCAATTACAGCTCAACATAAAAACAACACAGAAAATGTTAAGCAACGTAGGAATAAATAATTTTGAATAATTATTTTTATAAACAATAATTATTAGCCTGAAACACTCATCCAAATTGAAAAAACCTTCCGAGAAAAGATAAATGTCGCCGACAGGACTCGAACCTGCACCTTTTTTTCAATTTGGATGAGTGTTTCAGGCTAATAATTATTGTTTATAAAAATAATTGTTACACTTTGCGCTATGCACAAAAATCTTGTCTTAAAAGCTTTAGTTTATCAATTAATAAAGTTTGAATAAATTTATGAAAACTAAATCAAATCTAATATTATATAAACAGCTTACATGTCGATCATATAGTCATTAACCATCTAATTGACAGCCTTGCCATCGTCGCCACTATCAAATTCCATGTACCGACGAGGAACACCAGACAAAATGTTACATTTTTTTGCAACACGTACATATACACAACCGACTATCAGTCATCCTCACTAACCGATAGCATGCATGATCTGAGCAACAAGTTTGGAGGTATTGTTGATATATTTTCTGACTCCATTTATAAAATAAAGCGTCATCTATACCATCACTTGGATGAATCCTACAACTCATTATTGTAGCGTTAATAATGATGATTTTTGATATAGTGTTCTATCAGATTTTTTTAAATATTTTATATGATACATTTTAAAAATAATGTAAAATTACTTTATGGCTTAAAACTGGACGTACTTATGATTTTCGATAGCTCATCATATTCTGTTCTAAAAATCCACCTTAATCCACACAAAAAAATAGTTAAATTAAAAGCAATATAAATATTACCTAATTGTTACTGTACACGATTCAATTGCACTGAAAAACAGTGGATTTGCAAAAATCTGTCTATTTGAAATCATGAAATTAGCCCAACTTTTCTGCCTTGCTCCCCAACTACTTTTAGCTACAAAATATGTTCCTAATGAGCCACGGAACATTGAAATATCAGTATATAATTCTTAACAAGACGCCAACTTATTTGATCCATATTTTATAAAGAATCAATAATACAATTTATTTATTTTACAATTTTAATATTTCGTTTATGTAAATAATAAAAATGTCCCAACTGCCCGAAACTATTGGGACTATGGTATCCCCATTTTGTTTTTTTTTTGAAGGCTGGAAAGAGTGGGGAAGGATAGGAGACGTGGAAAGAGGAAGGTTAAAAGTACCTGGCTATTCAGATCTAGTCACTAAACACGACTAAAGCCATTTGAAAAAAACGTTACGATTCCGAATGTTGGTATTTCACCAGGGCGATACTGAGAGTATCTATCACTATGGTGAAGCTGTGTGGTACCTACTGGTAAGTAAACAATTTTTTCCAACACATTCACGTTACTTCGCTGGCTGGTAATGCCTCCAGATAGGCAAGTAGGTACTAACAATTTAAAACCGCCAAAAATAGACCGATTCGTCCAATTTCTCCTCCTTGACACTCACAAATTGAATTCGACTAACTCGTATCAATCTCTCCAGGCTTGTGATCATGATTCAGCGTGATTTTACATTTTTTATTCCGCCTGTCTAATTCGGGACCCGAAACTGAATTAGTGCTAGATTTGTACCCTTGTAATTTTTCCATGGGCTTAGTTAGGACCGGGATTACGAGCTTTGGGGCCGAACCTGACGGGCCAGATTAATTCTGTGGGCCAAAGAGAGGTCTATACCACGCTGATTGACAGGACGATACTTTTGGAGTTTAAACGGAAGTTACAAAACGGCTGAAACGTTACGTGTTTAAGAAATATTGTGTATATATCGGCCACTTATCTACACAGAGCAAAACATACATAGAGATGCCCCTAACACGCAAGGAGAAAAAACCAAAATAAAGGGGGTATACTGGTTAAGTAATACATAAAATAAGTAAAAAGGTTCGGCTTGTTTACAAAAACAGAATACTTT
>JAHDVE020009306.1:0-22500 GCA_022606495.2 Halesus radiatus
TGGTGTTACGTAGCGCGTCGTCGGGAGTTTAGTCATCGCTGCTTATCCCTGAGGATAAAGGTGGTCAAAGGTGTGCATTTCATATAGACACATAATCACTGCCTACCTACCTTACTAACAGAAAAAAGATAATATTAAGGTTAATGAAAATGTTGCCCGAAATTAATCTATTCTTTCAAAAATACATACAAAGTTCGAGCTACAAATCGCAGCGCGGAACAAGTGTGCAAAATGTCGTATTCAAATGTTGGCGGTATTCAAAAAAAAAATACATGTGTGCGCGATGCACATTCAAGAGAGGACTCGTCTACGTTAGTGTCGCAAAAGACAGAGCTTATTGGTACATTTTACAAATGTAACAACTAACGCCATCTGTTGGTAACTGCATTGATTAGTACAACATTACTAACGAAATAATGATTACATTATTCACAACAAGCTCCAAACCTCTTATTGTCTATGTAATATTCACATAAAAGTTCCCAATAGATGCTATTTGAAGAGTCAGAAAACACTTTAACTTGAATTAGTTAATAATAATATTGCTTATTTCAATCCAATGTCTCGAATTTGTAGATTGTACAATGATATATAATGTGACGATATGGTCATATATATGTACAGCCACGCATATTTTGAAAAGCAAATCAGCCGTCTTCTATCACGTCATGGAAAATAGTGGTCTTGTTAGAAATACTGTAATTTGCTTTATTTTTTCTTCTCTTTCTATATCTTATATTATGTTTTATACCCGATGGTACTATTAGAAATGTTAAAACATTTTTTTAATATTCTTTCTTTGCGTTATATTATGCTTTATTTTTTATTTCCCTTATTTCCTTTTATTATTTAGTGTTTATATCAAGTGATGACTACAAATAAATTAAGAAAAGACTGTCATTTAATGCGGGGAAAACACATTATAAATGTAAGTACCTCACAAAACAGAGAAATCAATAAATGAACGAATGATCCCAATATAAGATCAATTAATAATGTAAGGAAAAATGTTTATTCCCCACTACTCAGTATGTTCACATGACCCAAACAATATAACACATTTAAATAAGTTTGATTTCAATAGCATTCACATCATTACAAATCAATGAAGAAAATATTGTCATTTAATGCGTGGAAAACACATTGTAAATGTAAGTACTTCACAGGATAGAGAATTATTATTTTTTTTGTATTATTATTTTTTTTCTGTTTTACCGGTAATAAAACATTTTAGATACTGTTCAAATTAAAATTGGGTGGGAGTAAATAAAATCATACATACGTCGCAATGCGGCCTGACCAGCTGTCACAAAATAAAAACTAAAATACTCGCAGAACTTAATAATAAAATTATTATATTTGATTTTCATTAAATTTAAAATAAATAAATGGAGTTCTACGAACTAAACACAAAAACATTTAGTATATGATAACTGATAACTAAACCAAAAACTATGAATCGTGTGAACATTTTTAACCAGATTATCAACATTTACGCTCTTCCCAATTTTAATTTTATAAATATGATAATGCTAATAATCGTTCAAATATTCCAAAACAATAAATAAATAAAACATTATGTTCAATTTCTTTCATGCAATTGTGCGGGTGTAAAATATATTGAAATTTTATATACCATATCTTGTACTTTGCTTGTAATATTTATAAATGAAGTGGTTATTTGAACATTTGATGTGACAGATGATCCCAACAAACCACGTCCGTAGTAATTAAAAAAAATTTAATTAAATTACGGTTTTTCCGACTGCCTACCCTGATTAGTACTCGGCAATACTCTCCAAGCGGAAACTGAACATTGTTTGAAAAAGTGATATGTTAATACGGAAGAGAGAGGAAGCTCACTATATATACGACCACTTAAAAATATTTAATAAAATACCACATATTTAGAATAGATCAAAAATCTCAAGACTGCTGATTTCGCAGCATTCCAAGAAACGCTGTGAATTTTTTCATATATTAAATTGAATAAAAGGACCACACATGTTATTTATGTTTATCGAAGCATACTTTGCGATTTTTGTCCATCGATAGAATTTCATATAATTGCTGCTTCAACTGTACATCTGAATAAAAATTATCTTAAAGAGTAACATATTTTTTTAAGTGCATAAAAATTTCAAGATTTCAAGAGAAGTTAAAATGTATATAGAAATCCCGTAAGCGAAGGCTTAAAAACTCTGTGCACGCCACTGTAGGCAGTTTATAGCATCACTCAATTATCTATTTTAACCTCAAAACTCTTCACAAAAGCGGCACTATAAAGAATATTATTTTAACTATTGTGTTCAAGTTTAATTTGTAGAACCCGTTTTTATCTAAAGTTTTTTTAAATATATTAATAACTATTATTATTGAATTTAAATCAAACGGTTTATTATTAAAAAAAAAATTACGCGTGAGGCTGTTTCGCCTTCCGAACGCATTATTAAACGGTGGAGAAGTCACTGACAGATGATCTATTTATATTATTTCTATGTAATTCATTGCCACTGACACACTGACCCCTTAGATTCCTTCCCACCCCTCATACGATTATCTTGTCCATAACTTCCGATCCTTCCTTTCCTTAAAATACCCCCCATACAACACCCTTAAAGATGACATTCAAATTATTTTTCTCGAGGCCTCATGAGTGGAGTTGATGTTTTTTTTGATAACTTGCCGAGTGGTGCGTTAGTGAGCGAGAGAGGTACGGGGTTTCGCTCACCGTGCCACCGTGCGCGGTCGTCAGTAGTAACCGATGGTCTGCTGGCTGTAATGAACGTATCATGCGTGGCGGTTGTTTTTTCTTCGTTTTCAGCACTGATGCACAAAATTTTACCCATGTACCTATCTATATTATTTGCATCATGTTCATTTTTACCCAATTTAAAAAAATACAAAATACTCATTTCGTACCTTGTGCACTGAGTACACAGCACCGGAGCTCTAGGGATTTTCTATCACCGTAAGGGAAGGATTAAGGTCTGTGTTACTGTCAAAGAAAGAAGGTGAGATAGCTCAATGGGTATATGACCCGAGTGCTCACAGGAGCCATTCTAACCCCAACCGTATTAACAATAACCTACATAAGCTGTAGTAACATGTAGAGCACTGCTATAATATTATCAGGTTGTCCCATTTCGCATAAAATATGCCAAGTTTAATATTTTTTTATCAAAAGGAATTACGTGGTATAAGTACTTTGTTCATAAAATTTGAAAATTTTCTATGTTAAATTCGTTTGAAAAATATCGTTGTGAGACCTAGAGGTACTATACATCTGCGTTGTGAGATAGTTAACATCTACCAAATATGCTTTAGTAACGCTCTTGGGTTTTACTATGGCCTGTGCCCAGAGGCGTGAGCACTGCCTACACAACCCTACTCGCGTAAAAAAAAATTAAAATTTATATAATTATTGCAAGAAATCAATCTATTATGAAAAATGAGGCACATGTAATATTCTAATTTTGACTTTATTCTACACAAAAAAATTACGTATGTGCGCAATGCGCATTCAAGGGAAGACCCGTTTATCTTAGTGACGACAAAAGTCGTGCCTCTCGCTAAAGATCCCAATTGTAGCAATCGGTGCCATCTATTGGTACCTCTATTAATATAATTTTCAAATAAAACAATAACTTTGCATTCATCACTTTTATTTTTTATACATCAAAATGAATGTTTCTCTGTCTGTCCTCGATTTTCCCAAAAATTACTCCACCGATTTCGCTGAAAATAGCACAGTCTGTTCTTATTACTGCCGGAAAGGTTTAGAGTTTGAATGAAATCCGATATGTAAAACTGTTGCTATGAGGGTTTTAAAATTAGTTTGAAAACATTGAACCTGCCATGTTGTATTGAGGTTAGTCCACAGATATACCACTCTGGTTAGCCACAGGTTACATATTCCACAGACGAAGGTTTGGTTGGGTTGAATATTTTCAAAATGGAAAATACAGGTAAGACACTACTTAGATCTGCTTTGAAAAAATAAATGTTATGAAGGAAATAAATTTTTTCGATTAATGTTTCTTTGTTTCATTTTTTAGAGATAGCAATAGTCGTCATAAGGCATAACTTTCGTTGTCAAATCAATTATGGCACCAAAACGACATGCAAAAATTCACAACTTCATAACTTTATTAAAAAACCCCCAGCAAGGCCGGGGTCAGCTAGTAAAAAAGTGATATAAACAAAGTTATTGATATAAAAATAAAATATTATATCATCACATCATAAAGTTACAGCTTCATATGAAAAAAAAAAATTATTCATATTTTTTGGCTTTCTTTCATTGTGCGCGCGAAAATAATATGAAAATATTATATATCCAATAAGAAACGGTTATTTGGATATTTGATGTGGCAGGTAATCCAAACCAACATCGGCTAAAACCAGCACCTTAGTCATGCTCAGCAAAAACTTACCACGGACGTGGTAAGTTTTTAAATATCAATTAATTTGCTGTTTTTTCTACTGCCTATCCTGATTTAAACTCCGTGCACGCCACTGCCTCTGCCTCACCGTTCATTATTTTAATCTTGTTCTGTTAATTTTTTTTGTTTACCATGCAGATAGCACATTACAATGTAAATTTGACTGGTACAACGTCAGTTACACTTTTTGTCCTTTCAATGGCAACTATTTCAGGAACAGAATTGCGCAGTAAGCCCGAATGGTACTTACCCTATTATCACGGTAAAGTACGTAAAAACGATAAATTTACCTTTCAGCATAAGTTGACGTTAATATTAATTCAAGACTAGCAAAAAATACGCCCGTTTTTGTGGATGTTTTTTTGAAATCTTGTTTTCACTACTTAATATGCTCACAGCAAAGTAAATTTGATTTTTATTAAAATGGAATAAATTTTTAGGTATAGTAATAAAATGTCGTCAAAATAAAGGTTAAAAAAACGAATAAATTATCGCAACTTTTTTTACATAGGAAATACTTTAATAATGAAATAATTTTTTTTATTAGAGTTAAGGAACACCTAAGATATTTAAGTAATAATAATTATTCTGAATTTGCTACGCATACTATGGAGAAAAAATTAATTCTTTTGATATAAATAAAGGTTCAAAATTTTTAGGGAGGCTTAGATGGTTTGGGCATGCAGAGCTAATGAACGAAGAAAGGAGTGTAAGGACAATGTATGACGCGAAAGTGAATGGAAGAAGAAGCAGGATACGCCCGAGGAAGACATGGCACGATCAAGTGAATCAAATACTTGAGTCGGGCCATGTCAGAAGTCGAAAAGAAGAGAATGTATGAGACGATGTATGAATGTGAATAAAGCAAGAAGTGTATGCCGAAATCGAGTTGTTGGCGGTCCATCCTCTCTGACCAACCCTGCGGGCAAACGGCGTGGTGGTTAGTTAGTTAAAATTTTTACATACGAATACAACAGGTTTACAGTACAACAAATTTTAAATATTAAAAATTAGGAAAATTTTAATAGTTAATCAAATATAATTAATAACAAATATATTTAAAAAATAGCCACCTATTGAATTTTTTTTCACAGTAATATTATCAATAATATGATTAATTTATTTTTAATTTTATAATATAAATTTGTTATCCGTGTTTTATAATATTTTTTTTATTAATATATTTGATTCATTACTTACTTACTTTAATCAATGTTTGTCTTTATAATTTGTCTATTCTTACATTATTGTGTTCTATGTTTATCATTTGTCTATACTTTACATTATTATTTTTCAGTATTCTGTATTCACCGATGAGGAAAGCATCGCTTTCGAAACATGTTGTTTTGGATATATTAATAAAGTGGTGATTACAAAGTAATTGTTAATTCATTTATAAATTATATTGTGTTATGTATTTTAATCTTCTCATTATACTGCTTGATCAACGATTGATAATGTTAGAAATTAATTATTTAAAAATTCTTTTTTTAAGAATAATAATCATAATAATAATTTATACTGTTGTATGAAGCTATCACTTTGTATCCATTCTAATCAAATGAAACACTTAAACTTTGTTTTAACCACTTTTATTTTTCACGCCTATCGGTTTCGGAACAACCGTTCCATCGTCAGGGCAAAGTATGTACTAAGAAATATTATAAAATTATGGCAGAACATACATACATACAGTGGAGGTGGGGGCGTGACTAGAGATTAGTAAAGAGTGGGGGAAGAGATGGCGATTGAGGGAGGGGTGAAAGGAAACATGTTTGACGTAAGTTTGAAAATGGCCCTGAATGCCGAAACAGCTGTCATAATAGTAAAAACTGAAAAAATACGTACAGAACTTAATAACAACATTATTAAATATTATTTACATCAAATAAAAAAAAAAAACTAAATATAAAGATAAAAATAAATTAATTTCGTTACCAAATTATATAACACAAAAAATCGTATAAGAATCGTAAAGTATAAGATAGATAAGTTCAGAAAAAGAAGAAGAAGGCGCTGAAGTATCTGGCTATTCAGATCTCATTACCAAACATGGCTAGAGCCAGTACAAGCTAATCTTCCCTCTAATTTCGAAGGCGTGTATCGGTACCGCCGCCCCACGAACCATTCATTGAAGAACAAACACCTCTTCCATAGGCCACCCCGGTTCGCTACGTTTAGTGTATTAGCGGGGGTGCCCGGGTTCATTAGTTTGTCCAGGTCTTGGCTGCATGGTGGGTTGATCGGGAGAGGCCGGTTAAGAGAAACCCCTTGACAACTCCAGCAGGGCTCTCTCAACCTATTGCCTTGCATCGCAGTGGATGGTTTAATACGTCCATCACTTCTGAATATACTGACCTCCAGATTCCTCTTTCCCTTCTTACCTTTTTCCTTTTCAGAACTTCAGAGAACTTTCTCTCCTTCCTTTCCCTCTACACAGCATCATCCCCACAGATGACAAAGGCCCTGAAAAAAATTGTTCTTCCTACTGTGTGAAACTAATGTATCTATCTATCTGTGACCCTAATTGACATTTGGTTTCCTTGTTGTTTCAGCTCCTTCCAAGCTTACATGGGATGCTCCGAGAGGGCAGTGCGAGTGCAGTGTGGGGATGAATCTGCCGCCTTCACCAGGGAGTTCCTGCACAGGATGGGAGACACCCTTATCAAGGTAAACAACCACCCCAATTAACCGCCCTTATTCGTAAAAATACTAAAATCCTGAATGTACTACTAGCACCGGCTACAAGGTTCTTCAGGCAATTTTCGATGCTAAAGCAACGATTATTATTAAAATACATATATTTCGCTCATTCACAATTTTGCAACAAGTCATACGTAAAACATAAATAATGGATTAAAATCGACGGCCTCCGTGGTTGAGTGGTCACGATCCTTGCCTACGAATCAGGAGATCGCTAGTAAATTTTATTTGATTGTTTTGTGTTATTTCGCAACAAAATCATTAAAAATAATATGTAGTACGTATATTTGCGGCAGGTTCCATTGTGGTAGATACTCTGAGTATCGCCCTGGTAAAAAACCACCATCCAGAATCGAAACCTTGCTTGAAATGGCTTTTAGCCGTGTTTGGTGACCAAATCTGAATAGTCAGGTATATATTTTTTTTTATGCGATACCACACAAGATTTCCAATTGCTCCCAATCATCTGAAGCCGGTGACACTATGGTATGCCCAATTGCGGTATGTTGTGTGACTGAAGGTATGGAGGAGGGGAAGGAGATGGGTAAGAAGGATGGCGGGGAAGTACTTGGCTATTCAAATCTGGTCAGTAAACACGGTTAAAGCCATTTCAAGCAACGTTTCGATGCCTTTTTTTTTTAAGAAAGACAAATATTCCCTGGTTACGAATAACCTGACAGGATTTGAAAATCTCCTACTACCATCACAGTAAGCGGAAGATGTTGCTTGTGTCGTAATGGAGGGCTTAGCCAGCCGAGGAATTGAAGTCACGACGCCTGGGTGAGACCCAAACTCGATGCCAACTCAGCCACTGACCGGTCAATTCTGAATGGTGGTCTATTACCAGGGCGATACTGACAGTATATACCATTCTGGAACGTGCCACAGATATACTACATATTATTTTAAATGAAAAATTGTCAAATAACACGATTTAATTCAATGAAATTCACTTGTGCACCCAAGGAATTGAACCTGCGATCTCCGGATTCGTATCCGAGGATCTTAAGCACTCAATCATAGAGACCGGAGGTAGATATCGACCGGAAGTACTTCTTGCTACTTCCCTATCTCCTTCCCCTCCTCAATGTCTTGAGCCCCACAGCATACCCCAATTGGTTATGCCATAGTCTCACTGGCTCCAGACGGTTGGCAGCAATTGAACTCTCATAAAAAAAACATAAATCAAGATATTTATAAGTAGTGAATTAGTGAAAATAATTTTAATGTTGTCTAATAATGAGAACTCTGAATAAGTGTGCTATACGACAGCAGAATTCTAACATTCGAAAACCATCACCTAAAAGTTTGATTAATTTAGTAGGCATATTATTTTGAAATTTTAATGTACCATTTTTCTTGGTGTTCTTTAACATGTACGACATGAAACGTAGTACTTAACTTAATACACCCGATTCATTACTTATACGTGCTCATATGAAATTGGTTACAAACTGGCGACTTATGAAATAAATTTAAACGTTAATTCATTGTAAACATTACTTTATTTTACTACACATCGGCAACTAGCTCTGTCATCGACAAAAAGAGAATATTTCTCCATGGGAAACGTGCGTCCTTGCGCGTTTTTTCGCGTTTATATTTTCGTTGGACAGAGGCAGATCGGCTATTAATTTTGTCAAATACCTTAAAAATAGACAATACGCCCGGTTTTTGATATTTTCCATACGTTGAGATGGAAACTTACTACACTAGCGCCTCTAGCGTCTTTAGATTTTGTGAAATATGTTTTAAATAAATTATGGAACTCTAAAATACATTAAAGGGTTTATTAGGTTTGTACTAACAGTTATATGCCGCTCGCGCTTTGTTGTTTATAAAGGGAATGCAATACTTCTATAATTAATTTATAACTTAATTATTCTAAATTGTTTTTTTTAAAATATTCTAAATTGTAACATAATTATTCTAAATTGTAACCTAATTATTCTAAATTGTAACCTAATTATTCTAAATTGTAACCTAATTATTCTAAATTTTAACCTAATTATTCTAAATTGTAACCTAATTATTCTAAATTGTTTTTTAATTATTTTAAATTGTAACTTAATTATTCTAAATTGTTACTTAATTATTCTAAAGTGTAACTTAATTATTCTAAATTGTAACTTAATTATTCTAAATTATGACGTAATTATTCTAAATTGTAACTTAATTATTCTAAATTGTAACATAATTATTCTAAATTGCAACTTAATTATTCTAATTTGTTACATAATTATTCTAAATTGTAACTAAATTATTCTAAATTTTTACTAAATTATTCTAAATTGTAACTAAATTATTCTAAATTGTAACTAAATTATTCTAAAATGTTATACAGTATTAAAAATTGTTATATAATATTCTAAATTGTGCATGAATGTGAGTCTACTGCTCGTAAATATTTTAAGTCAGTTTAATTTGCATACATAAAGTGTATCTGTGTAAAGTGCACTTGAGGTGAACCTTCATAAAACTGTGCTATAGAAGTTAACTCTTATTATTATTATTATGTTAACATATCACAATTCTTATCATTATTTTTAATTTACATATGTTTTTATGGGGACATTTAAATATATATATCTATTTAAAGGGTAATAATTGTGATATGTTAAGCCAAAAGAAGTCTAAAAATTAGAAATTAAAGATAATTTCTCATTATTTATTAAATAAGTATTTTATTTACTTTCTGAACTACCAGACAGAGCGCGAGCGGCAAGGCTTATAACCGTTACTACAAAACTAATAGCCTCTTTAATATTTTGTTCACTCGTGAGCAAAAAAGCAGTAAAGTCATCCCTAGGTTACCTAATATTTATTTTAGGTTTACATTATTAAGAATATATTACACAAAAAACGATTGAAATGTTTGAAATAAAAAACTAACTTGTACATCCAGGGCTGCTAGAGGCGCTAGTATAGCATGTTGCAATCAAATCATAAATCGTCATGTAAAAGCCTTTTTTTAGGTGTACAAATTAACATATAAAAAAATAGTAATAATAATAATAATCATAATAATAATAATAAATAAATTTAAAAAAAAAAAAAACTTCAGAAGCTGGGCGTATTATCCATTTTATGGTATTTGATTAGATGGATTAATAATGACTCCTTCTCAATCTGGGATTAGGAATCAAAGAAATATAGATATCTAGTCCGAATATTTTTCCTTATAGTTAAGTAAAGTTAAAAAGTTAAGTTTTTCCCATCGAAATGTTATCTCAGATTATCACCTACCTCGGAGATTCTCAATCTTTGAGGTTAGGTTTAAAATTATTTTTAATAAGAAGCTAACGCTAACGAGATGCTCATATGTATATATATTAATAACGTGGTGATTACAAAGTAATTTTTAATTCATTTATTAATAATGACGACACAAAGTGAATACCAATCTTTTGAAGAAATTTAAAAAAATATTTAGTTTACATATCAGAAGTTAAAGCAATTTTTAATCGGCTCGCGCACCACAGATATGTAATCTCTGAGACCCATCAAATGAGAAGTCCATGAATAATACTTAAGAATTTCACGATTCATCAGCATAAAATGGCTTGTTTTGCATAACATTATGCCACGTCATGTCCATAAAAATAATAATATCGTGTGTTCTGGTAGATTGGGTAAGATTCGTAGTGCATCAGTTTCTCATTTCAGTGACTAACGGATGTGTTTATTTAAATTTAAAATATATATATAATGATGCAGAACCGGCACGTGTGCGTGAATCTGTTTTCTTTTTTCCGCATGAATATTGATATGATAGATTGACTCAACGCGAAGGAAAACTGTTATAAATATTGATTAACCATTACACAACCAATTTCACTATCAATTACCCAATCAATTACACAGCGAATTGTGCAATACATTACACGCGTTAAGCGTGATTTTTCTCTGAGGGTATTAGATTTTTTCAAGAGTATCAAGATCGGAATTGTAGTAGTCATCATTAAAATTTTAATACTGTTTATTAAAATACTGCACCTGGAATCGTTTCTTTTCTACGAGGGTCATCTGGTAAGTAGTACCCGTTTGGAAATATAAAAAAAATCTAGTACATATAAACAAATATGAACGTTTTATTTGTAAAGAACATACCTTAAAATGCTTCTCTACATAGTCACTTAGCAAATTTAAATATTTGTCGTAACGTGCGACGAGTTTTTGTATCCCAGCGTCATATTCCTCCGCCGCCAGTGTATTAAGATACGTAGTCACAGCTGCTTTCAGCTCTTTATCACTTTCAAATTTCTTTCCTGGCAAAAAGTCATCGAGTTTTTTAAATAGATGGTGATCTGAAGGAGCCAAGTCTGGACTATAATAGGGTGGATGGTTGAAAGTTTCCCATTTGAATTGGTGCACAAGCTGTTGTGTTATGCCAGCCGTATGTTGCCTGGCATTATCGTGGAGGAGTATGACGCCAGTAGACAACAGAAAGGCCGTAGTTTCTTCAATGTCGCACAATATGCATTGGCATTGATCTTGAACATTGTCTACATACACCTCCTTCAATTGCCTATGAATATCGCAAGGTAGCACATTTATTGGGTTGAGAAATTTAATCACAGCTGTAACTGCGTTTTCTATTTTCTTGAACATTATAAACACTTACAGAAACAACACAGTCAATACCAGCGAGATGTAACGTACCACACGGACAGCTGAAATACACGTGTTAGTACTTGTCCGGCGGCTACTCTATTCGCCAGCGCTCCGCACGGCATAAACGGGTGGTACTTTACGGATGACCCTCGTAGATTTATTTTATTTGCATAACAGAGAAAAAATTACCCTCCATTACCTTAGTGAGTGGGATTAAATATGAGATTGATGCCAGCAAGTGCCGCTAGCACATAAAACACAGTTTGAAATTCTTTGAAATAAATTAAATAAAAGCCATACAGTAGCAATAAGCAGCCTGCTCACTGTGTAGAGAAGATTGTCTCCACATTTATGCACCTCTAACGACAGTTGACATAAGAGGAGGGAGAGAAGTTCTCTGGACCGTACACAAAAATTTTACAATACGATATATGTAACAGAGAGAAAAATATCCAGCCAGTAAAAGATGCAACTACACATACAAATATTTAACTTTGCAGTCGGTGGCGTAGCCAGTGTAGTATTTGCGGATGCAAACAGTCTTTGTTCTTTTTTTTTTGGCATGTGTAATCATGGAATTAATTGTTACTGTATATTTAAAGCTCAAGTCGTTCAAGAAACCTATAAAAACACAATATATTATTGTAAAACTTATATATACAGTATTTTTATAAGTTTCTTGAAGGACTTATCCTTAGATTAGAGACGTACAATAACAATAAACCCGCCAATAAACAATTCATCTCAATATTTGAAAGCATTGAGTTCTAAAAGTGTTTTTAAGTAAATATTTCCAGTTGGGACTCGTAATTAAAAAAAAGGAAAAATTCTTTTAGATCCACAAAAAAAAAAAATTGCCCATGCGGAAATAAAAGAATAGGTCTAAGGTTTTTGGTTTGGTTTTACCCATATTTTAAATATCCATTTTATGCAGTTGGCATTGTTGATAAATGTCATATACTTACAATATTAAAGATGGAGGCAATTCTCTTTCAAAGAAAGTAAAAATTGAAGTGCATTATTCTGTATACCCGAATATGCAAATATTTTAAATTTATTTTTATGGATCTAAAAATCTTTTTTTTTTAATTATGATTTTTTCAACTGAGTCCCAACTGGAAATCTTAAGCTTTTTTAATTGTTTGATTTAGCGCCATCTGTGGGCGCGTATCACGTTTCGATATACCTTAAAAATGTTTGCTCGAACAACTTTTGAAAAGTGTATGAAAACCCGTCCAATATTCCGTCACTACTACACGTGAATCTACGCGAAAGTTTGGAGGGACGAACTTCTGACGTTCCGTTCCGCTAAACAGGGATTGTTGCTTCGAAACTATCCATCGGCAGCTATTTTCATTAGGAAACTGTAATTATGTAGACTTTTTTTCAATTAGTTTCTATTATGTATACTGAAAGGTCAAAAATCGTTATAAAAAACACCATTTGCTCCGCATGAATATACTTCTTTTTTATAAAAGGATTATTAATTTTCGTGTAGATCAAATGTTGCGAAAGAATCGGAGAGACATTATGTGAATTATTGTGGGGAAGCGTCCAAAATGGCGGCTAGAAAATGGAACATGGATTATTAACTTTTCTGTAGAAAAAACATTGCGAACGGGTCAGAGAGCTATTAGAATGTTCATGTAGGAAGATTCTAAGCCCGATCTTTGACGGTTCAGGAAAGAACGAATATCTCACTGGCTACTGCAGATACTGCGCGGAAAACTAAAGTTCGCTAAAGTAAGTAATATGTCTACACGCCACAATGCTACCAACCTAAACATCGTATTTTCGTTCTCACAACTACCAACATGACAGATACATAACAGTAAGATAACGGTTTTGTAAGATCCATTATGGGACTTTTCTGTGCAGTGTCTGCAGTAGCGAGTGAAACGTTTGTTCCTTACCGGACCGTCAGAGAGCAGGCTAAGATGGCCGGCCGCCCGCGCAACTTAGAGATGTGCCGCCCGCTAGAGGCGTTATCGATATCGATACAGATTTAGTCTAAGCAACATAATACAATAAGGAACTCCAGTGGAAAGGATTTCGGTACAGTTTTATTATTTAGAATTTTTTAAGTAAGTTTTATTGGTAGATTCTGAACATTAACGTGACAGGTCTCGTTCGCGCGTATTCTGGTAATAGATTTTTAGGGAAATTTTTATTTATCGATTTTACTTTGCATTTCTTCAGTTTTGGCCATATTTAAACTTAATTTAAGTGTTAATAGTCAATTAACTATTATTAATAAACAAATATTTTTTGAAAACAGCTGTCTCTTATATTTATTTTAACATTAATTAATATATTTATAAGATTATTAACGTAAATTTTAATAAAATTAACTATTATTATTTTATTTTTCGTACCTTGATATTTTCGTATTTTCTTTATATTAATAATATAAATCTTTTTTTTTTTAAATTGCTAATTTAAATTTATTATTTAATATGTTTGTATTTTTTAATTAATTACTTAATGACTTTTATGACGTATTGCCAATTTTTTCTTTATATTTGCAATTTGTCTATTTATTTGGTTTTACCACATATTCCCCTCAGAGATCTCATTTCTACAGAATTCTGTCTACTTTCATCCTTCCTCTGCCAGTTCCATGTCTCACTGACATACATTAGGGTTAGGATCAGCACTCCATTGTGGACTGCTTGCTTCGCTTCTTTGAACAAGTTTTTGTTAGCGTGAACCGCGTTCTGTCCTCCGTTAATGCTTTCAATATCGCCACAAGTCTTTCCATCTCTACTTCATCTCTCCCAAATGCACAAATTCATCGACCTGCTTCAAGTATTCATCGTTCACAAGTATATTGCACCAACGGAATAATAATTATAAACCGATTATTAATTATTTTTGTGTTTAATTCGTAGAACTCCATTTTTTTTAAAAATTTAATGTAAATCAAATTTAAAGAACTTAATAATAACATTATTAAATTTGATTTACATTAAATTAAAAAAATAATAATAATAAAAAAACCTATAACCACCCATTGCTCTGTAATATATAACCATTTGTTATACTCTTTTGTACAACCTGCAGGTAAAATGTAACCACAGCTAAAATTGTTATTCATTACGCTGTAACTGCTTACTTATATTGTACCTACTTACTTCTTTTACACTCTATTATTTTATGAAAGTACTTTATTATTATACTCCTTTGTATATCTACTTGATAAATGTATCAACATGTAAAAGCCTTCTAGGGGTGAATAAATAAATAAACATTTCTAATTGGTTATTTTTTCTTTATCGCAGATGCATTGCGGAGAATACCCCGAGGGAAGCGATCACTGCGCCAGCTTCATGGACAGCAAAGCCGTCTCCAGTTTGGTACCGAACCTCCTTGCAGTGCTCCTACCGACCCTCATCGTCGTGGCCACCCTATTCCAGGGGCGCACCCTCCGGAGCCAGGGCTGTTAGACCCCCAGCAGCCAGCGCCCCATGGCACACACCTTACATGATTAGAGTTACAGTAATAAAGACGAAGTTGCATTGCGTTAATATGGCGTGCGGTTAAATTGAATACAGTCATATCTACAGAGTAAATAATACTTAGAGATGCCCTAACTAACACACAAGAGGAAGAAACCAAAAAAAGGGGCGAGCTAGGCGTGCCGCCGATCTAAGTAAAACAGCAAATAAGTAAAAAAAGGTTCGACTTGTTTACAAAAAACTGAATTTGTTTGACTCTTTTAAAAATGCTTTATAATTTGCATACCGCAGTCAAAACCACGGGAAATAAACGTGGACGGCAGTGAACTAGGCTGGTATCAAAATGGATGATACGTGATTTTTGCCTCAATCGCCGAAATGGCACGTTAAGGCAAGTCTATTCATTCGGACGTCAGTGGTCACATCAAAATATACGCCATGATACGCCATTGTTAACAATTAGAGAATCTCATAATAGCATTCTGCTGTTAGACCCATTGTAACTTCATCCTCTTTCTCAGAAACGACGCGTGAAACAGAAATATGGGCTATAGCAGATCTGGCAATGGCAGGACCATAAGGAAAATGCTAGGGATTTTACATTTTTGGCGTATGGATGTGTTGCGTTGGATGTCTTGCGTTATTCAAACGTCATTTTATCACATGCGAATGTCGCATAGTTATTCATCGACTTAATGTAGCCCATAAACGCTGCTTTTCTATTAGAGCCAACCTTCGGTGTATCAATATTAATCGAAGTTACGATACCTGGAACGGACTGTATTCTATTTTAGTCGCACACCATCATAATGTATCTCGAATTAAATTGAGGCGCTCAGTTTCATATTCACGAGTCTATCCACGAAACAGGTGACCGAGCAGCTAAAATATAATAAAAACGACCAGATTTGGTACCTAATTTTTAATTTTTAAATTTTCTTTTGAACTAATCGCCTCAATTATAATTACTAAACCAAGCTTTATATTATTTTTGTACGGTTCGATTTATTTGTACAGAACTCGCTGTATACGCCCAGATTCGCCTAGTAAGAAAACACACTAAAATATCGTAACATTAATTATTAGAATTTAATATTATAATAGAAATTGGAAATGTAAATATTGTATTTATTTAAAAAAAAAAGTTTAAGGGAGTGTTAGGGGATGTATGATAAATATAATTATGTGTTTTTGCGTTCCGGGGGTTGCTCGTGGCTATGGATAGTTAGAATTGGAGTGAAGTTAACGTAGTCCTACTTTTTACCGACAGGGTGGAGAGTTCTCCATTTTACCGCCAGTGGTAAACAGGACTATTGGACCCTGGCGGTAAAATGGGAAACCAAGCGTTTATGAAGTTCTTCTTTTTACCAGCATTTTGGTGAAATATACATACATACAAATGTGCATATATATATGTAAGATATAAAGTAAAGCGGCAAAAGTTAATTGATACTCGATTGTGGTGACTGCGTCGGTTCATATCAACAAACCAAATTAGTGTTCCTAAATATAAACTTTTTTCTTTTTTTAATTTCCGTTATTATACACAGCAAATTTACTAATGTATGTACATAACACACATATGTACAACGTGTCTGATGAGTCTATTAGATTTGTGTTATCATTGATGGCTTTTTTCGAAAATGATTTTTTAACATCATAAAAAGAACTTTTCTAATATTCAAAGTATGGACTTATTGTTCATTTCTCTTAAAAAAAAAACAATAAACAGGTGTAAACCAAAACAAAATTATGTTTAGTGGCATTTGGCGAGGGAGTGTCGGAAGTAAATACATATTATGCACCTATACACACACTTGATTTTGTATTGGTTCGTTCAACTTTAATTGCACGACCTGTAAACGATTCTTGTGCATTGCGCTACTATTTCTGTCGTGTTGTGGGACATTGAATTGATTATTTCCACTGGAATACATCGAAATTAAGTTTCGTCGCCGAGGGATTTCGAATTCGAAACAATATAACTTGATCAGTATCCCGAGAGAACTACAGCTTGACATAATATTGGGGACGATTTAATCAATGGTAACTAAAAATGTTCATTTCTATGGCAACACCGAGGTTTTTGATGTTTTCAAGTGCTGTTTAGCAGAATTTCAAGCGAGGAAGCTCGTGTCCAACTTATAATAGTTTTATTTAGATTTATGCCGACTTTGAAATAATTATAACCGTGCACATGAGGTTAAGATATTTTATTATTGTAAACAGGATAATTGAATTTTTTAAACTTTTTATTTATTTATAATTTTGGTCTGTCAATTTCATTTTGTTTAGCATCCAATACATGTCGATTTTGATACATGTATTTCAGAAATACAAATAAACATCTTTTCATGTAATTATCTTTCTTGCAAAGCGTTAAAAATAAAAATAAAAGTGTTTGGCCACTCATTTCTGGATACCGTTTGGTGTAAGTAAAAAATATGCTCTTGAAAATAATATCTTCCTATGAGCCATATCGGTGTTATGTAAACATTTTAAACGATCGCAGCGCCTTCATTTTTAGTCTACTATAAAGTGTCGGACCGCAGTTAGGCTGGGTTTCTATACAGAAATTCAAATATAACATTGTCATCAAATTGCCAATCAGCGTCATTTTGTTTTTTTGACATCAGCTGACATTATTACAAGCATTACGCCACAGTTCTGTTGATCACATTTGAATTCCTCTGAATGCAATTTGAACATTTCAACCATTTTTAAAGATTGTAAGATGTGTTTTGGAAAATCATCGATTGCTAATAGTTATGAAGCCTTTACAAAGAAATGTAGCTTAATGATGTATAAATAAAAACTTGAATTGAAAATTGAGATTTAAAATTTTAACTGCGCTTTGAGAAACAGGGTCTTATTTTGTAGAAATATAAAAAAAAATATAAAAAGGTGCATAGCACTACAGAGCATTTCTACATAAATAATTCCGATATAACTGCTTACGATCTACGTAAGTATTTCAAATAATTATAATATAATGTATTAATTCTATGATCAGTTGATTTGAGTACCATTTTGTCAATCTGTCAGATTTAAAAAACAAAAACACGTTTTTTGTAAGACTTTTTTGTTTGTTAATATCCTTGTGTTCGTATTAAAAACAGTAACGACAAAATAATGTTAAAGTAAATTACTGATGTTTTGTTTTCAAATGCGATTAAAATGAATTATGCATGTTTAAAAAAAATACCTGTATAACTTTTTTGATTAGAATAATTATTGGAGTTGCCTGGTTGTTTATTTCATCATTTCATCACATGTGGGAGGTGCCTAACTGACAACATGTTCTTACACATATTATTACATTGCTCCAACGCAACTAAAATAAAATAATTTACATAGGTTACATAATTTTAAAGCTAATAATTATTTTCTGTGTCGTGTTATTTTTTTTTTTTTATAATCATTTGTCTGTAGTGTCAGTGAAGAGATATACTGATAGAAGTATGTTGTGGACGTGTCTGGTGTGCTCTAAGTAAGGTCAATTTTTCCTCACTTCTTGTAAAATTGTTAAAACATTGTCAAATACCGAATTTCCTTTGCCTGTCTTGAGCTTAGGAGTCGAAAGATCTTTGCGACATCAGTTTGTTTTCAAATCGGTATAGATTACACACATGGTATATGTACACTTTTCAAACACCTTTAATTGTTTATGTTTCTTTTTATTACTTTTAATCGTTCGCAACTGAATGTGTACAATGGCTCTCAATTGCTTAAAATCTTTAAGCATTATTTGAATGTTATTTTTAATTTAGTAATTAGACAATATTAAACACGAAATTGTTTGTAGTTGGTAATATTACTGTGATCTGCATTCCACTCCGTTTGTTCGTTTTGTTGTCCTTTGTTATTAAAAAAAAACTCCTTGATCGTATCATGTTTTAGTTCTCTATTTTAATACACATTAGTAGCTCGGTAAAAGTAGCCTTGGTATCGCTCTGGTGAAAGGTTATCATTCAGAATCGAAACATCGCTTGAAATGGCTTTAGCCGTATCCCCCCTTCTCCCCATCTCTCCCCCTACCCGAATCCTTTCAGTCTCACCATATATCACAATTGGGGATGCCATATTCCCATTGGCTCCGGACACCATGGAGCACATGGGACTCTTCTGCGGTATTAACATTAAAAAAAAGCATTTGGAGAAATGGTTTTTGTCATTATCTCCTCAATTACTGCATTTTATAAATATTATTTTCCATACTTTTCTACATCCACACTTTCCTTGTTTATATTCTGACTCATCACGAGAAGTAAAACAAATAGTTACGATCTGCAAATCTTCGTTAACCCCTCGAATCTTTTAATAATAAATTTTAAAAATTCTTACACGAGTATGCATGGTAAACTTTTAAATGATACTAAAAAGTGTGTTTTTTCTCTTTCTAACACAGTTTAAATAATATTCATTACTATATTACAAAATGAGATAACGTGACTTTTATGAGTCCGTTTCGGGCTGGGAGAAATATCTCCCCAAAAGGCTCTTCGGCTATTTGTTTTCTGGGAGAAATATCTCCCAAAAGACTCGAGGGGTTAAACGAGGTATTGCTGTATATTGTCATATCATAATAAAACCATAACTAATTTATTTAAAATTCAAAAGCTTCATCCCTGCAATGCATATGTTTTTTTAATATTTTATCACAAATCACCCAAATATAAAAAGGAGTGTTTTATTATTTACACTGCTTGTACAAGTTTATATTGTTTCAAAAATACAATCTAAAAAGGATTTCGATTGTCTTTACAATGACATAAAGTATCTAAACCTGAATTCGAAGTAAGTTAATAATACCTTGTCTACAATAAAGTCCACCCTAAAAGCTCATCAAATCTTCAGAGAGCTTTCTTAAGAATCTTCGTGATTTATATATGAATAAATAATAATAAATGTTTTATGTTCAATGTGAGATGGGATTAACATTAAATGTATAGACGATAATAATTTCAAACTTTAAATCTGACATTAATATTTCGAAGGTCCTACATATGTTTTTTGATCTATCTTGAATTCTTGGAACGAACTTCAAAAGTTTTTAAAATGCTCGAACGTGAGATGTTTTCTGCAATCTAAAAGTCGCAAAACTTTCACGAAATAACTGCCAAATTCGCAATTGATTGAATTGCTACAAATCGCTTTTGATTGAGGTGAAATACTTCTAAATTATCAGCTTACAGATTCTAATTCAGAAAACCATGTTTTAAAAACGATTTTTTTCCGTTGTTCTGTCCCGCGTGAATTTTTTATTAATACTTTTAAAATTGCTGCTAATTTTTTTACGCCTTTTAGTTAGTTTAGATAATTATTTATTATATTATTATTTTTTAGATTTAATTAATATTTTAATCAAATTTCCTGCGAGTAAATACAAATAGTCGTTCCTACATTTTTAATATTATGAGATGATTGATAGATAATATTTATCCACTGTTTTAACAACCTTATTTTTTAATTTACCTCTGATTTGTTTCTTGCTTTAAAGCCGTTTAGGCCTTCAGCGTCATTATAATTATTGCTTCTACTTACTTATATTGCAATTATACAATTTAATAATGGCTTCGATTGCAGAAACGGTTAAAACAATGCATAACGCATCAGTGGTGTAAGCAAACTGTCAAAACATAATATTATTATATTAAAAAAGATATCTTACTAAAATACAATATAAAATAAAGTTTATCAAACTAAACATAGTAATTTAGTTTCATTTTTGTTTGATTTTCAGTATAAAATTGAGGAATTAGTCATGTTTTGGAATACATGTATTGAAACCTAACATCAAAAATGATATTTTTTCTCATAGAACTATTGTTATAATAATTAAATGTATTTATAAGTAATCAACACATATTTATAATTTTATTGTAATGAAATAAAAAATATATATTAATGCTAAATAAAGTATGTATGTAAAATAATTATTTCAATTAAGATAATTATTGTTTGTGATATGTTAATAAAAATGTTAAATTTTAAACGCTTGAATTTATTTCTGTGCCTTTTTTCAAATTAATATAGAACTAGAAATAAATGTAGTGGCGTCACATGATTATGTGAGATGTGTGCTGTGCACACGGGCGGTTGAACCAGGAGGCGGCCTCCTGATTTTACTGCCGCTTGGGTCAGCTGTCGTGACTTATCTCAGACAACATTATTATCCTGTTTTCAATAGCTCGGAAAGAATCCCAATCCTGAAACTGGCGGCGAAGTTAATCTGGAGAACCAGATGGGAAAAAAAGAGGTGAAGGAAGGACTGCAAAGAAACACAGGAGGATGCCACGGAAATTGAAATAGGCCTACCGTTTTTCGTGGATATCCTCTCTTAGCATTTAAAATCACCTTACTATAATTTCACTGATCCAGAATTGGCCAGCTGCTCTGATATTGCGGCAGTAAACTCCCTTGTCATCGCGCGACGAGCCTTGAGATCGAACTACTCAGGCACTATCTCCTTCCAGTGACATTAGGGATTGGTTCGGGGGGGGATGGAGAGAGGTAAACAATAATGATGCATTTAATATGCCAAAACATCCATTAATACGTAGATACACAATTGAAATGCAGTCTTATCAAAAATATGAACAAGTGCAATGAACACCTTTAAAAAATGCTCACTAAAATGGGTTGAAGAATATACTTGTTCACATTAAAATCAAATTCACAGTGGAGATTTTTTTGCGAGATACCCCTGCTTTAAGTGCAATGCATTGTTTTAGACTGATTTCTCCTTGACTCCGGCCCAGAGATTGCGGGTTAGAAAACAGATATTGGCAAAAATAGTGATTTATTAGTCATATAAAAAAATCAAATCATATAGGGTAACTGGGGGGATGACGACAGCATGGTGACTGGAAAGTGACAGGAAGATGACTAGACAGTAACTGCAAGGTAAACTATAAATAATACTAGGCTTAATGTTTGAAAAATGAACACTTCTCTTCCTGTGTCATGTACATAAAGTATATGGTTGTAAAGTAAAACGAAAGCAAAATAATAATTAAAAACATGAAGCGTGTTCTCAAGCCATTTTTCTCCACAACAGTGAGGAAGTCGTTCAATAAACAAACTAACCATCACGCCGTTTCTCCGCAGGGGCAGGCAGAGAGGGTGGACCACCAAACAACTCTATATCGGCATACACTTCTTGCTTAATTCGCATTCATACATCGTCTCATACATTCTCTTCTATTATTCCGACTTATGACGTGGTCCGACTCAAGTATTTGATTCACTTGATCGTGCCATGTCTTCCTCGGGTGTCC